>CM044447.1:5882519-5896098 GCA_024363595.1 Xenopus borealis | reverse complement strand
AAACTTTCATAACCAGGCAAATTTTGTAAAATTGATAATTAGGAGGTGTGGTCAAAAAATTGGCGTTGTCACAAATTGCCGCGCGTTACCACAGTAGATCTCCTGATGGGGGCCAGGTGTCAAGAGTAGATCTTAGTGTACAAAAGTCTGGGCACCCCTGATTTACAGTGAATGATATGTTAGGGTATTTATTGAAATAAGTATTCTACAGTTTCACCTGCTCATAAGGGCCAATCCAGGAGTCTGCTAACTCTCTCAGCATACTATACCGGTGCTGAAAATCCTCATTACTGCACTCTGCTAACAACTGGGCCATCTGATTCATAAGGGTCTCCACTTGCGTGTGTTTATCAGCAATGCCTTTGCTGTCCCCCTTGATGATTTCAAGGGTAGGGATGGGCACGGGGAGAACGGTTTCATAACTATTAGTTTGTTTATGCCAAGAGCTATCAAACATTTCAGGCTTTACCACCTCCTTATTGGCATTGAGCACAGCCATAATATGGCGACAAGGGAGTTTGAGGCACTTGTTAAAGTAGCAGGAACATTGTTTTGGGCTCTCCCAGGTTACTTCCTGAGGATTCTCAAGCAGCTGTATGACTACATTGTCACCCTTGTTGAGCAAAACCTGTGCAGATTTCTGAGCAGCACAGAACTCCTTCATACAGAGATCAGAAGCTGCAGCAATGCAAATGCGATCCAGAGACTGACAAATTAATTCTCCAGCCTCTGTCTGCCTCTCAGGTTCCAAATGAACATCTGACTCCTCCTTGGGTTTCACAGTGGAGTCAGACTCTGTCCCAGATTTTAAACAAAAATCCGCTGACATAGGCCCATAGCTCTCCTTCTTTGGGCATTTCCCTACACAAAGTAGGGATGTATCGTCTAGACTGCAGGTGGGATTTTCAGCCTGCAGTTTATGTGCTTTCCCTTGAATAAATGTTATCATCTCAGCAATGATGGTCTCTAGTCCAGCAGATTTAGCGAAGATATGGCTGAATTCTTTATTGGCCACTTCCATCGTCTGGAAATACACAGAGCACTGAGGAACAGTTCTCCAGCGGTGCAGTGCCCATATTTTATCGTCTAGGAGTAGGTCTGGATTCAGGGTGGCCTTTTGCTCTGGCTTCAGTATCTGTAGCAGGGTCATGTGCATTTTCTTCAGATTGGCAGATGTGGCTGAACACATTGTCTTCTTCAGTGCCTCATTTAACAACTTCTCGGTCTTCTCGGGCAATGACAGGCGGTAAATCTCTTCCTGGATGTGTTTGCTGACATGGTAAGCTGAAAGAACAACCTCCGCTGATGGGAACATTTTAGAAATGAGAGAACTGTATTTAAATGAAGGGTCCACCAGAAAGGTACTAATATCAGCCCAACGAGAATTGAAATCCTTCAGCAGAGTAAACATGTCAGTCAAACTCCCTGGAGTGTCATCCTTAGGGACAGCTACGTGCACCAGCTTCAAGACATCATACTCCATCCTCATACAGGGTCCATCTGCCGCAAACAGATACAAGGTTTTCCCTTTGGCTTTGCTTATGCGGATCATCAGCAGCGCTTTTGGGCTCTCATTGAACACTCTGCTCATAAAGCTTGACTGGAAGTTGATTGATTGGATGTTTGTATCTGCGTCCAGCTGAAAGATCAGCTGTGAACCAGGGTCATCGATCAGAACTTTCTGCATCGACTGGAACACGTTCGTTTTTGCAGGACCAACATTTTCCAAGGACTTGAGCTGGACGTTCAACATCTGTTTAAAGGGGAACACAAGAATACATTTTAGAGCAGTATTATATAGTAAATAATCTTTCGGAGCAATGTAAGACAGACAGAGACATGCTAGCTCAAGTTCCTAATTTCTACACACTTTTAAATTTATATCAGACGAAAAGACAAATAACTATAAAACTATTACAAATAAATAATAAAAACCAACTGAAAAGTTGCTTTGAATTGGCCATTCTATAACATAATAAAAGTTACCGTAAAGGTGAACCACCCCTTTAATATATATTAATATACATTGAGGAAATATCAGTAAATACCCAGCCCGTGGCCACCTGTGTCCCCACCCAGCCTGTCCCTAACTTGCACATGCCTACCACCTTCTACGCGTCACTGATAAATGCAAGCAGCGCCTAAATCCATTTCATTCGGCCAGCCACAGTGCAGAGACGTGCAGCTAATTAAGCAATAAGGTAGACTAGCTCATGCAAGTTGCACACGGCTTTCCCCCAAAGTAAATAACCCTGTTGTTTATGAGTGTTGGTAGTATTACCAACATATACCCCACCTTATTATTATCAGGAACTCATTCAGTTGAGCTTATGTAGAAAAGGTGCATCAACACTATGCAAACTTTCAGAAATAAATATTTTTTTTATTTTTTATAAAGAGACATTCCTATTTCTATCAATCAAAAGGAAACTGTTAGTGTGCCGGTACTGCAGGGACAAGTTGCCTACCCCCTTAGTTTCCAATCCCTCGATCACCTTATTCAATTGTGAAGAAATGAATTCTGGGACTTGAAGTCCCTCTGCTTTTTTGCAGAGAATCTTTGCAGCACCCACTATGGAAAGCAGAGGGACTTCAAGCCCCAGAATCCATCACTGGACTGGAACAAAATAAGGTTCCAGGACAACAAGCCCAGACTGGCAATCTGTGGGTTCTGGCAAATGCCATAGGGGTTGCTGTAAGACGCCATAGACACTCACTATTTAGTGGGCTGCTTGGGCCTCTGTGTGCTTGAAATTCCAGAACCTATTCTGACTCCCAGGCCTGCATGTCAGTCTCTAAGCCAGTGATTTTCAACCTTGTGCCTGCAGCTGTTAAGAAACTACAAGTCCCACAATGCAATGGAGTCTGACAGCCACAGTCAGGCAAATGCATTGTGGGACTTGTAGTTTCTTAACAGCTGGAGGCACAAGGTTGAAAATCACTGCTCTAAGCAATGTTGTGAAATGGCTTGTATGAGTAGGTGTCAGGGTTTCCTTTCAGTCTCAAGTGTGTCTGTGTAAAAAGAAATCTATTTGTATCCATTTCTGGCAGATAGAGAGCGTTCAGGCACATTTTCTCCACAAGCGCTGCTGAATGAGGCCATGTCAAGGTGGTTTACATTTACTCTTTACTTATGAAGCCCACTTTTAGCATGATACTAGCTGTGAGTGTGGCTGCAAGCCTTCTAGAAGCAGCACTGAAAATTAAAGGGGTTGTTCACCTATGAGTTAACTTTTAGTATAATGTAGAGAGGGATATTCTGAGACAATTTGCAATTGGTTTTCATTTTTTATTATTTGTGGTTTTTGAGTTATTTAGCTTTTTATTCAGCAGCTCTCTAGTTTGCAGTGTCAGCAATTTGGTTTCTAGGGTACAAATTACCCTAGCAACCCTGCATTGATTTGAATAAGAGACTGGAATATGAATAGGAGAGGGACTGAATAGAATGATAAGTAATAAAAAGTAACAATAACAATACATTGGTTGCCTTACAGAGCATTTGTTTTTAGATGGGGTCAGTGACCCCCATTTGAAAGCTGCAAAGAAACAGAAGAAAATTGCAAATCATTAAAAAACTATGAAAAATAAATAATGAAGACCAATTGAAAAGTTTCTTAGAATTGGCCCTCTTACAACATACTAAAAGTTAATTTGAAGGTGAACCACCCCTTTAAAGTGATAATAACCATAAGAAAAGAACTGTCTTTGACTGACTCGACCAATGCACAAGCTAGGAGTCAGCACATTATAAATAAGGGGGCGGGGGTTGGTGGGTATATTGTCCCTGTCCTGGCTATAGGGTTGCCACCTGGCCAGTATTTTACCGGCCTGGTCGGTATTTTTGATGGTCGAACCCAATGTTATTAATAGAAAAAAAGATAAATATATAGGAAGGCCGGTATGTTTTTCAAGAAAAGGTGGCAACCCTACCGACCATGTAGGTAACCCTGCAGCCCATTGTAATAGGTATACAATAGGTGTCTATATGGTTTCCTAGTGGGTGCCAGGACTTTATAGTTCAGGGAGACTGGGCCCCAATCTATCCATCTCTCACTATGTATGGAAGCAGCACAAACAACAGGCAGATAACCACAAGCTGTAAGCAAGTATACTTACTACACACATACATTGGCAATGACTGCATACGTTTGGCTCTTAAAATCCCCTTCCAGCTGAAATGAGTGCGGGGACAAACAGGAGCAAGCGGTACCAACACAACCTGCTGGATTCCTCTCCAGGTATAACAGCCATGCAACCAGCACTCCCTCGGAGGAGTCTAAACAATCAGCACTTCCTGAAACAATGGGTAGAAAGGAAGCACATATCACACGGCTCTTTTCCACCAATCACAGTGTTTCAGTCTTTGTCCAATAAGAATAGCAGTTGGTGGGGGGTCCACACTGCCATGGCAACCTTACTTTACCTAGCAACTGAGCTCCTTTTGGTGCATGCCTACAAAAACAAAAATGAGGGAAATCATCATTATAAAATTAGCTCTGTGTGATCACTTTTAAGTTTACCCCGTGAAGACATCGCTGAAATTTGATCAATTGGTGATAAATAAAGAGCAGTAATTTCAACAAGCTCAGC
The DNA here is from genome assembly GCA_024363595.1 of Xenopus borealis. Classification (NCBI taxonomy): domain Eukaryota; kingdom Metazoa; phylum Chordata; class Amphibia; order Anura; family Pipidae; genus Xenopus; species Xenopus borealis. The sequence goes on along the minus strand of CM044447.1, from coordinate 5,891,508 downwards.
AAAGAAAACAACTAATAAATATATTCGTTCAGAGTGTTAATAATAAAGCTGGCCTTTGTAGGAATATTTCAGTGTAGCTAATGCAGCCATCATATTAGTTGTTTAGGAATATATATGTATATATATACTTTCCCATGCTGCAATTTTAGATTGTATGCTCTTTGGAGCAGGTCCCTCCACTCAAATTTTTATTCTCAGGGATCTGCAACCTTGGCTCTCCAGCTGTTAAGGAACTACAAGTCCCACAATGCAATGAAGGAGTCTGTCATGATTCATAAAGGCAAATGCATTGTGGGACTTTTAGTTCCTTAACAGCTGGAGAGCCAAGGTTGCAGATCCCTGCGTCTAATTACTATGTTCATTTGGCAGGTTATGTAAGTTTGAAAACATTTCTCCTCATCTAAACTGTTACAGTTATTTATTTTATTATCTCAAAACTGTTACAAAGTACCTTATTTGTACTTGTTAGCTGTTCTTGGCTCTCTGCCAAAAGCCAATTAAGTTACAAACTTTGTTTCTTTTTCTGGCTGTTCAGTATAGAGAAAATAAGGAATTTCCAATACAAATGAGGGACTGCAGGTTGAGCTGTCAAAAGAGGGACCGTCCCTCTGAAAAAGGGACAGTTGGGAGGTATGCTCTAACCCAGGGTTGCCCACGACGTCGATCGCCGTACTTTTCCTGGTAGACCGCAACCTGCCCGACATCTTCAGCTGTACTTCCTGGTTGTGACGTCAGAACTCTCGCGAGACGAGACTTTAGACGCGCAACTAGGCAGCAGCGAGGGCTGGCAAAAAGGAGAATAGAGAGCGCGCGCAGACAGAGATTTTGAGCAGCAAACACATTGGGCACAGAAGGTAGGGCTAAGCAACTAAAACGGACACCAAAGAGGGGTCTAACAGCAACAAACGGGGACACAGAAGGAGGGCCGACAGCAACAAACATGGACACAGAAGGAGGGCCAACAGCAACAAACATGGACACAGAAGGAGGGCTGGCGGCAACAAACAGGGACACAGAAGGAGGGCTAGTGGCAACAAACGGGGACACAGAAGGAGGGCTGACAGCAACAAACAGGGACACGGAAGGGGGGCTGACAGCTGCAAGCAGGGTAACAGAAGGGGGGCTGACAGCAACAAACAGTGACACAGAAGGAGGTATGACAGCAACAAACAGGGAAACAGAAGGGGGGCTGGTGGCAACAAACGGGAACACAGAAGGAGGGCTGACAGCAACAAACAGGGAAACAGAAGGGGGGCTGACAGCAACAAACAGTGACACAGAAGGGGGGCAGACAGAAACACGCACTGAGGGAAAGGGAGGGCTGAGCTGCAAACATGGAGTGAAAGGGAGTCTGTTTAAACTTTCATAACCAGGCAAATTTTGTAAAATTGGTAATTAGGAGGTGTGGTCAAAAAATGGGCGTTGTCACAAATTGCAGCACGTTACAATGGTAAATCTCCTGATGGGGGCCAGGTGTCAAGAGTAGATCTTAGTGTACAAAAGTCTGGGCGCCCCTGCTAAATAAGATCTATGAAACAGCAATAAAATAATGTGTCAATGCGTGTAAAGTACAGAGAAGGAAAAATATGGGAAGCAATTCAGCAGAGAGGGCAATCAATCCAATACTGTGAATAAGAGCCCATGATGATCATCTCCAAAAATATTTTTATAACATGTTGGCCACTAGAGGGAGCCAAAAAATTAATTGGAGTCTATATCGTCACAACATTTCCCACATCTGAGCAACCAGTAGTGCAGCTCCCGTTCCAGTGTCTAGAAGTGAGCAGATGCTTTCAGTTATTTTGATTATTACTTGGTAACTGTTAAATGAACTAAAGACTAGGTGATAAGTCAAACACAGTATTCAAGGGGCTGTTCACCTTGGAATAAAAATTAAGTATGATTTAGAGAGTGATATTCTGAGACAATTTGCAATATTCAGCGTCTCTCTAGTTTGCCGTTTCAGCCACCTGGTTGCTACGGTCCAAGTGACCCTAGCAACCATGCACTGATCTGAGGTTTTAAATAGAACGGCCATACCAATACATTTATAGCCTTACAGAACATTTGTTTTTTTAGATGTGTCAGTGACACCTCCCCTCCCCATTTGAAAGCTGGAAAGAGTCAGACAAGGTAAAAACAAGGTAAAAACGAATACAATTAAATATTGGTGACTAATTGAAAAGTTGCTTAGAATTGGCCATTCTATAATAAAAGGGTGAAGTCCTCCTTTAAGGCAGTGATCCCGAACCAACATGTTGCTCCCCAAACCCTTGGATGTTGCTCTCAGTGGCCTCAAAGCAGGTGTTTATTTTTTAATTCCAGGCAGAAAGGCAGGTTTTGGTTGTATAAAAACCATATATACTGTCAAATAAGGTCTCCTGTAGGCTGCCAGTCCACATAGGGGTCACCAAATAGCCATTTGGCACCCCATGAAGTTTCTGCATTCCTGTGTTGCTCCCCAACTCTTTATGTCTGAATGTGGCTCACGGGTAAAAAAGGTTGGGGACCCCTGCCTTTAAGACATGGGATCCGATGTTTCCCACTTATCTGTGGGTATTGCCCTAGCCCCATTCACACCAAGTGCTGGGTGGGACCATTATTGTCTGATTCTGAGCCGGGCAGCTCTTGCAGGACTGCAGTTCCCTGCATGTGCCCAGTAGCCAGGGTTAGTGTGGATGCTAAGACTTCTATAACAGCTGGAATGCTCAAGTTTTGCTTATCTTGTTCGTTTCCACCCTTCCCCTCCACCCTTTCTTGCTCTGCTCCTTTTCTGTTAAATTCACCCCTCACCTTTCCCTGCCTCCCCTACTGTAACTCTCCTCACCTCTCCCTCACTCCTCCCCCTCTCTCCTCCTCCTCTCACCTCCCTCCACCCAATCTTCTTGCTTTCTCTATGGATTTACTGGAGTCCGGTCTGGGACATTGGGAGAGGAGCACAGTCCTGGAAGCATCCAGCTCCCCACTGTGAATTCCCCTTCTGAGTCCTGGCCAGGGGGTCTGCACTGCACTCTAACAGGGGTCTCGTCTCCTGCTCCAAACTTCTACCCGTCTCTCTCTTATAGACATAGAAAGAGAAAGCTGCCTAAGCCTGGGCTGGACACCTGCACTGTGGGACACGGCTTCTGAATGAATGAGACTGCCTGGGGGAGATCAGAGGGCTCCTGGGAATGATAGAGACACCCTGGGAAAGGAGATTGAGCCTGTGCGAGAGGGAGACACCCCAATCCCTGCTGGCAGGGTGTAGCACTGAGCACTCGCACTTCTGTCAGTGTGTAAGAGCTGTTTATTGTATACCCAGTACCACTCTATAGTTGCCCTGCGCCTATAGGTTAGTTCTTTATCCCTTGGACATTGCACTTCTGCACTTGTGTGCCAGCCGACATGGCGGAACAAGAGGGGCTACAGTATGGGAAGGCGGATTTTGTTCTTATGGACTCAGTCACCTTGCCGGAATTCATGGAGAACCTAAAGCTCAGGTGAGTAACCCAGTGGCCACTATCATTTACAGGTCCAGTAATCCGTCAGGGTGCATGAGACAGGGATAATCAGGAGCGGGGGGTGTCCCTGAACCGCTGAGCTCACAATCTAAAGATGGAGGCACAGGGTGATTATGACTTGTCAGTAAGTGACGGGGCTTATATCCTTGAATCACAAGCCCTGACTCACAGTCTTAACCACTCCTGATGCTGTGGAGCAAATACTTTGTGATGTTGTAAATGCAGGGTGTGTAGTAACAATACATATCTTACATATATATACAGGGCTGGGTATACGGGGCGGGGGGGCACACAGGGGGGGTATCAGTTCTTGCCTGTAACATGCCATTGATGCACTTTGGCCCCAGCAGAATCCTCATTATAAAGTAGTACTTTGTAGAATGGGTGGTCCTAGGGGTGGTCTGCATGGACTGTTTATTTTAATGAGGGGGGTTGTTCTACCCATCCCCTTTTTTCTGTTTGTATATAGATTCCCAACAAGCATTCCAAGGGTTAATAGTACAATGTTGACATTAAGAATTCCCCAACAGCTTGTCTATAGCAGGTCCTAGACTTTCTCATATGACCATGGCCACTTTTGGGTTAAAATATCAGTAGTATTCCCTTGTTCAGGGCTAATTGCTGATTGGCTGCAGATTATCCCCTATGTTAAGAAAAAATAACTGTGTCATAATAGACACAACGTAGGGGTGTTACAGTGTTCTTTTAGAGTGACAAGGGACAGGGGATGTTGCAACTTCGGTTTTTGCCCTTTTCCAATTATCACCAATCTCTCCCTTTCATGTATAGTTCTAGCCGGTTGCTAAGTTTGCACGCCCTAGCAACTATCTAGCAGATTTATTGGGAAAAACAAATACGCATCAAATAAATGGGGGCCAGTTTCAAGTTCTCTTTGGATATCACTCTATCATCCTGCAAGTTCATTTAAAGGTTAACTTCCCCTTTATCAGTGAGTGAGTGGCCTACTCTCAGGAAACGCCCTTTTTACAATATAATATATATATCTGTTTACTTTTAGTATCCCTAAAGTCCCGGTTTGGCCAATTTGTATGTAACTGCACTACAACTCCCAGCATCCCCAGTAGCCATAGGGGGTTATAAAGCAGCAACATCTGCTAGAGCTGCTGTAATCCCAGTAAGCAGACACAGGGCAGCCTTTATCTGATGCCATTTGTGTGTATTTTGGTTCTGGTGAGACAGGGCCCTGCCCACTTCCTCCCCTCTATTCATTCCATGTTGCCCCCCTTCAGATCCGTCTCAGAGGTGTGCCAAGTTGTTTCTTCTTGTGATTTCACGTCTGGGAGCTCACAATCTGGGGAGGAAATGACGATTCTGGAACACAAATTTAACCCTGGCACAGCTGTTATTCTTCTGTTTGCCTCTGCATGGCCGCTGCTAACCTTTTAGTGGGGGGCACCCCGGGGAGTCACATCCCGCTGGGCAAAAAATTATACCCTGTGCTCAGGCTTCGTTTTAAGGGGTTGTTGTCCTTTAAATTAACTGTTCGTATGATGTAGAAAACGATATTCTGAGATAATTTGTATTTGGTTTTCATTTTTTTATTATTTGTGGTTTATTTTGCTTTTTATTCAGCAGCACTGCAGTTTGCAATTTTAGCCATCTGGTTGCTAGGGTCCAAATGAGCCCTAGCAACCATGCATTGATTGGAATATGAATAGGAGAGGCTTGAAGAGAAAAATGTATTAGAAAAAGTAGCCCTAGCAATACTTTTGTAGCCTTAGGGCTCTTACACGCAAGCGTTTTTACCTGCGTTCCGTTTTGCTGCGTTCAGCTGCAGGGGAGCGTAGGTATAGACGCACTCAATGCTTTTCAATGGGGCTGTACTCACTAGGGATTCACTGAATTCAGGATTCGGCCTTTTTAGCAGGATTCGGCCGAATCCTTCTACCTGGCTGAACCGAATCCTAATTTGCGTATGCAAATAAGGGCCAGGGAGGGAAATCACGTGACTTTTTGGCACAAAACAAGGAAGTAAAAAATGTTTTCCCCTTCCCACCCATAATTTGCATATGCAAATGAGGGTTCGGTCTGGCATTCGGCCAAATCTTTTGGGAAGGATTTGGGGGTTCGGCCGAATATAAAATAGTAGATTCGGTGCATCCCAAGTACTCACACAAGCGCATATAGGTGCTGAACGCAGGAAAAAATGCAGCATGTTGCGTCAGAACCTGCGTTCGGCACGTGTGAGTACAGCCCCATTGAAAAGCATTGAGTGCGTCTATACCTACGCTCCCCTGCGACTGAATGCAGCAAAACGGAATGCAGGGGAGCGCAGGTAAAAACTTTTGTGTGTAAGAGCCCTAACAGAGCAATTTTTTTTTTGATGGGGTCAGTGACCCCCATTTGAATTCTGGGACTTCTGAAGCCAGACACGACTCACCAGATCTGAATTTATTGTATGGTCTGCGTAGCTTTGTTACAGAGCATTTTCTATCTCGATGGGGTCAGTGACCCCCATTTAAATTCTGGGACTTCTGAAGCTCGACACGACTCACCAGATTTGAATTTATTGTATGGTCTGCACTTGGAGTCGTAGGTTTGTTACAGAGCATTTGCTATTTAGATGGGGTCGGTGACCCACGTTTGAAAGAGTGAGGGGAAGAAGGCATTTAATTCAAAAACTATATTTAAGAAAGTTGCCTGGAACTGGCCATTGTATAACATACTAAAAGATGAGCCTCTTTAAAGGGCAGGTAAAGCCATTGGTTTACATTGGCCTGATTATCCTTCTCCTCTACCTTTCCAGTGAGGCATCTGCATAACCCACCGATTATTAGAAGGAACTTGATCCAGTGGGTGCAGATTTTGTATGTATTCATGGGTGGAGGGGGCAGAGCTTTGGATGCCAGTGCTGCTCCACCGTTATTTGCCTTTGTATTTGCCCAAGAGATTAAAGTACGTTATTCCTGTTGCAGGGCGTTCCCTGGCCTCTGTAAAGGTATCTCTGTATATTTGCACCTCTTGCTTATGATGGGTAGGTGGCCCGGGGCCAGGTCCGGACTGGCAATCTGTGGGTTCTGGCAAATGCCAGAGAGGCTGCTATAAGGTGCCATAGAAAGTCAGTATTTAGGGGGCTGTTTGTGCCTCTGTGTACCTGAAATGCCAGGGCCTATTTTGACTCTCAGTCCAGGCCTGCTCGAGTCCAACCAGGGCTTTTGCCCCAGGGCCCCCCTTCCGACTGTGAGGGCCGCTGCCTAAGGTCCTGCAGCCCGCGTCAGCGCACACACTGTTTGGTTGTGGCAAAAAGCTGTAGTGACGCACATGGGCAGATCTGGGCCGGCAGGGACCACTAGAGCTGGGGGGCCCACCAGGTTTTTTTCCTGGTGTCCAAACCCTGAACCCTGATCTTCCACATCTCCCCAATATCAAGCTGTGGCAATGCCACTTACCCTATAGAATAATAATCATAAGGATACAGCCAGCTGGCAGTCACACAGCAAGTGTCAGCTGGGATATTTGCCCATAAATCTTACAGGAAGCTTTTCTCTAGGGGGCAATGCCCAGGTGCTTATAGGCAAGGCAGATGATTATGGATGGGTGCAGGGTCGGACTGGGCTGGCGGAACACCAGCGAAAAACCCAGTGGGCCCCGCCAGCCCAGACCCAATCCTCGCCAGCTCTCCCCCAGGTCGAAGATCTCCCTCCCCTGATGCGTTGATGGTACCTTAAATTTACACGCACAGGGGAAGGGGTAGGGCAAGTGGAGGTGGCCCTATAAGGGGTTGTGGGTGGTTCAGTGGGGGCCCCATGGGTGTTGTGGGCAGAGCAACGTGGGCCCATGGGGATGTGGGTGGAGCAGTGGAGGCCTATGGGGGTTCAGGGGCACCTGGATGGATGGCACCACAACAGGTGCTTAGGGCAGGCATTCATTACAGGGCATTTTAACCCCCCCTCCCCTTTGCACTTATGGCATTCTTACATTGAAATCTAAAAATAAATAGCAAACTTGCCCTTTAATTTCTTGAGAGCTCTCCAAGGCATTGGCGTTGACCTGTCCAAGTGTAATGGCCCAGCCACACCAAGCTATAGGGCAGCTCCTACCCACATGGAGAACAGGAAAACAAGTTCAGTAGAACAAGGTTAGAGTTTAGTAATAGTAGTAGCTGTGAGTAGGCCTCATTGCTGTGTATTTGCAATGGAGCAGTAGGGGTTCCCATGGAGTTGTAGCACATACAGTAGCAATGTATATAAGGCTTTATCTGCTGTGTGTCGGGCACGCTGGGGCTCGGAGAATATGAATAAACATAGCAACTGACACTATGGAAGATATTTACAGTAGTCTGTGCTTTCCTTCCCATAACTTTACTCTCACTAGTGCAACTCTCACACAAACCCTGGAGCTGTGCAATGGGCAGGGGGAGGAAACGAACTCATTGGGCAACGTAATTAAAGGCTTTGTTCCCCTTTAAATGAACTGTTAGTATGATGTAGAGCGTGTTATTATTATTTTTATTATTTGTGATTATTCAGCATCTCTCCAGTTTGACGTTTCAGCCATCTGGTCGCTAGGGTCCAAATTCTTTGTCATAAGCTATTTACCTTCTTCTACTGACTCCAGTTTACAAACGGCAGGGGGGACCCCGATCCAAAAACAAATGCTCTGTAAGGCTACAATACAATTTGTAGCCTTACAGAGCATTTGTTTTTGAATCGGGGTCCCCCCCCCGTTTGTAAACTGGAGTCAGTAGAAGAAGGTAAATAGCTTATGACAAAGAAATAATGATGACCAATTGAAATGTTGTTTAGAATCAGCCATCCTATAACTTGAAGGTGAAGCACCCCTTTAATACTCATGGCTTATTCTCTGCCCGCGTTTTCCAGCTGCCGGGCCCATGCCCAAAGTGTGGGGTTTACTTCCCCTTTGAAGGACTGCATATTTTGGAAGCTTCTAGGTCACACCTTTGCTTGGCAGTGGGCAGAAGGGAAGGTCATGTCTAGCTTTTACTTTTGTGTTTGCTTTGCTGCAATAAGTCACATTCTTGTCATTTTTTTTTTCTTTTGTTGGAAAGGAGATGTGGGCGGGGAAGGACATTATCTCACTACGTGTTTCTTCTCCGGCAGGTACAAATAGGTTTCATGGGGGGGGACAAGTGGTCCGGCAGTGCTGCACTTTTCTAGAGAGCGCTCCTGTCTGTCCTGTCCCTAATGGCGCGTCTCCCTCACCTATTAGCTGCTCACCAGTGTGGCCGCCATCTGCACATGAGCATGGGAGCCTGCAGCACGGGCACCGGAGCAAGGGGGGGTGGGTTAAGGGGGGTCCTGGACAGCAGTCCCATCTGTTCTTCTTCCTGCTCTTCCCCCTTTTCTTCCTCCTGCTCTTCTTCCTGTTCATCCTCCTGCTTTTCTTCCTTCTGTTCTTCTTCCTCCTGTTCTTCCTCCTGCTCTTCCCCCTGTTCTTCTTCCTCCTGCTCTTCTTCCTGCTCTTCCCCCTTTTCTTCCTCCTGCTCTTCTTCCTGTTCTTCCTCCTGC
>CM044447.1:5867969-5879077 GCA_024363595.1 Xenopus borealis | reverse complement strand
CCTCCTGCTCCTCCCCCTGTTCTTCCGCATTCTCTTCCCCCTGCTCTTCCCCCATTCTTCTTCCTCCAGCTCTTCCCCCTGTTCTTCCTCCTCCTCTTCCCCTCTACTTCCTCCTGCTCTTCCCCTGTTCTTCTACCGCCTGCTCTTTTTCCTGCTCTTTCTGTTCCTCCAAATTTGGCTGGGGTGGATCAGGGGTGTGGTGAGTGGGAGGGACCTGGGGTGGGGCCCTGAAAATGTTTTTGTACGGGGCCCCTTGATTTCTAATTGCAGCTCTGTTTCATTGTTCCCTATAGGGCATTGCACACTTGTGCAGACAGCTACACGCAGCGGCCACTTACCTCCCTGGCTGACATAAGTCCCAGGCTTAGTTGTATTGGCACAATGAGGATTATTGTCTGACAAACAAAAGAGGCTAATGCCTTGTACAGTGATCCCATCCGCTCTGTTTGGCCAGCTTCTCCATTTAAAGGGGAACTAAAACCTAAAACAGAATCCTGGTAGAAATGCTGCATTTTATATGAAAGTTTATTGCGCCAACACTGAGGATTTCATCCTAAGCAGCTTCCCCGTATACATCCGTTGATTTTTATAGTTCAGGCCCGGACTGGCAATCTGTGGGTTAGGGCAAATGCCAGAGGGGCTGCTATAAGGTGCCATAGAAAGTCAGTATTTAGTGGGCTGGTGGGGGCTGTTTGGGCCTCTATGTGGGCTGATTGGGCCTCTGTGTACCTGAAATGCCAGGGCCTATTTTGATTCCCAGTCCAGTCCTGTTATAGTTACATCCTTTTCTGTTCTCTGCACTGCTTCCTGGAACGCATAAACAAAGTATTGACAATTCCCCACAATGCCTTGCATGCTCCTATTAGTCTCTTTCTTCACAGGTCTCTTATTCATAGGCTGGGGGGAGCCGACTACTGATTCTCATTTTTTATGCATTCAGGAAAGCAGTGCAGGGAAGAAACACTTCTGCCATGCAGTTAAAAAGCTATGGGGATCCGTTATCCAGAAAGCTGAAAATTACTGAAGGCCGTCTCCCATGAATTCCATTTTATGCAAATAATCCAAACTTTTAAATGATTTCCTTTTTCTCTGTAGTAATTAAAACAGTAGCTTGAACAGGTTTGGGATTCATTATCCGGAAACCCATTATCCAGAAAGCTCTGAATTACCTCCCATGCCATTTTAATAAAATAATCAAAGTTTATAAAACATTTCCTTTTTCTGTGTAATAATAAAACAGTAGTTTGTACTTGATCCCAACTAAGATATAATTAATCCTTATTGGAAGCAAAACCTGCCTATTGGCTTTATTTCATGTTTATATGATTTTCTAGTAGACTTCAGGTACAAAGATCTAAATAACAGAAAGATCCATTATCTGGGAAAACCTCAGGTCCCAAACATTCTGGATAACAGGTCCCATACCTGTATTGCCCTGTGGCGCCCTACTTGATCCCAACTAAGATATAATTAATCCTTATTGGAAGCAAAACCAGACTATTGGGTTTATTTCATGTTTATATGATTTTCTAGTAGACTTAAGGTATGAAGATCCAAATTACGGAAAGATCCATTATCCAGAAATGTCCAGGTCCTCAGCATTCTGGATAAAAGGTCCCATACCTTGTACTTGATCCCAACTAAGATATAATTAATCCTTATTGGAAGCAAAACCAGCCTATTGGCTTTATTTAATGTTCCTGTGGTTTTCTAGTTTGGAGATCCAAATTATGGAAAGATCCATTATCCAGAAATCCCCAGGTTCTAGATAACAGATACGTGTATTGCCCAGTGGCGCCTATCTATCAGCTCTAGTCAGGGCTAAACTACAGAATTGGTAGTGGCGTTGGTTCTGTAGAGGCGGCACCAAAGCCAATACCAGAACATGCCCCAAGGCCCGGCCGTACCTTCAGTGTGAAAACCTTCTGGAATGTTGTTTAGTCAGCACACTGACTTTAACCACTCACCTTAATTATTGCAGGGTAAATGAGAGATAATGAGAGATGCTACATCAGCAAGAATAAAGGTCAAGCAAACCCAAACTAGTGCAATGATAGACAGGCTTGGAAGTCTATAATGGTGAATGGCAGAGGCTGGATTTTTCATGTGTTGATTATAGAACAGGATTGTATAACAATGGTAACGAATGACGTAAAAAAGGGGGGGGATATTTTTAAAAATGTTGGGATTTGCCCCCAACCTGGTTGATGTACACAGCTGCAAGAGATTTGGATTGCACGGGGGGGGGGGTAAACTTTCTGTTTTCCACGACATTTCTATGTAGCTTTGTCTGTGGATATATGAGATTTCCCAAACCTGATACGGTTGTGTGAGTTGTCCTACAGGTATGTGATCCGGAAACCCGATATCCAGAAAGCTCCAAACTACTAAAGGCTATCTCCCATAGGCTACATTTTATCCATTAATCCACATATTTAAAACCGATTTTCCTTTTTCTGTGTAATAATAAAACAGTAGCTTGTACTTGATCCCAACTAAGATATAACTAATCCTTATTGGAAGCAAAACCAGCCTATTGGCTTTATTTCATGTTTATATGATTTTCTAATAGACTTAAGGCATGAAGATCCAAATTACAGAAAGATCCGTTATCCAGAAAGCCCCAGGTCCCGAGCTTTCTGAATAACAGATAATAAATAATAATAAAGCAGTATCTTGTACTTGATCCCAACTAAGGTATAATTCATCCTTATTGGAGGCAAAACCAGCCTATTGGGTTTATTTCATGTTTATATGATTTTCTAGTAGACTTACGGTATGAAGATCCAAATTACAGAAAGATCCATTATCCAGAAAGCCCCAGGTCCTGAGCTTTCTGGATAACAGGTCCTGCCTGTCCTACCAGGTCATACCTGTAATAATAAAACAGTAGTTTGTACTTGATCCCAACTAAGATATAATGAATCCTTATTGGAGGCAGAACCAGCCTATTGGCTTTATTTCATGTTTATATGATTTTCTAATAGACTTAAGGCATGAAGATCCAAATTACAGAAAGATCCATTATCCAGAAAGTTCCAGGTCCCAAGCTTTCTGAATAACAGATAATAATAAATAATAATAAAACAGCAGCTTGTACTTGATCCCAACTAAGATATAGTTAACCCTTATTGGAAGCAAAACCAGCCTATTGGGTTTATTTCATGTTTATATGATTTTCTATTCGTAGGCTGGGGGTAAATGGATCTTGGCTGGAGGGGAGCCAATTACTGATATACATTGTTTACGCGTTCAGGAAAGCAGTGCAGGGAACAACCACATTTGCCATGAAGTTAAAATGGAATGAGATTGTTTATCCAGAAAGCTCCAAATGACAGAAAGGCCGTCTCCCGTGGAATCGATTTAAGCCAAATATGAAGATCCAAATTAAGGAAAGATCTGTTATCTGGAAAACCTCAGTTCCCAACCATTCTGGATAACAGGTCCCATTCCTGTATTTCCACTGGCTTGCAGGGTATTTCAAGGCAAGACCCTGCCAGCCTAAGGGGGGGGGCGGGGAAATTATACATTTATTCACCGTTTTTTAAATACGCCCGATTGAATGAGCACAAGGGGGGTATATTTTATTAAACATTAAGAAAACATTTTCTAATGAATGATTAGAATGATCAACCTGTTACCCCCACCCACACAGCACAGAGAAATGCCAGGCAGGAGCGATCCAAAGGTTCTGTTTACTCTATGCACAGAGCAGTCATTACATGTCAATATATTTCAAAGGTGGTTCACCTTGAAGTTAACGTTTAGTATGTTACAGAATGGCTAATTCTAAGCAACTTTTCAATTGGCCTCCATTATTTCTTTTTTTATAGTTTTTGAATTATTTGCCTTCTTCTGACTCTTTCAAATGGGGGGGGGGGGTCACTGACCCCATCTAAATAGCAAATGCTGTATAACGTTTCTTTCTGTTTTTTTTTTTTTAAACAAACCTACAACTCTAAGATTCGGGGAGATTTGTCGCCTGGCGACTAATCTCCCCGAACCGCTTCCAGCTGCTTTAATGAAGAATCGCCTGCGCCTATTCACACTGGGCGCTACGTTTTCCAAGATTGCTCGAAATGCAACTTTGAGCGACTTTGGAAAATGCAGCGCCACATGTGAATCGGCGCAGGCGACTCTTCGTTAAAGCAGCTGGAAGCGGTTCGGGGAGATTATTTGACCAAAGAAGAGGCGATTAGTCGCCAGGCAACAAATCTCCCCGAATCTTCCCGTGTGGGCTAACCCTAAGGTAGAGTCCTGCGCGGGTCCATTTTTTGGGACCCGAACCCGACCCGTACCCGCAACCCGAACCCGCGACCCGCATTTTTACCCGCTTGGACCCGCGACCCGAACCGTACCCGCAACCCGTGATCCGCAACCCGGACCCGTGACCCGCTGACCATCAAGAATCAGGAAGTGCTGTCATCATAAACAGGAAGTGACATCATCGGAAGTAGCCAGGATCAGAAAAAAAAGGAGTAAAACAGGAAGTGCTGTCATTGTAAACCGGATGTGACATCATCAGTAGTGGAAATGCTCAGAAAAAGGAGTAAAAATCCCTATAGCGAGGATCCGCGACCCGACCCTCAACCCGCCAACCTGCAGGACCACCGGCCCGCTTCTATACCCGCACCCAGAAATTCTACGAGCAACCCGCAGGGTACCGCGGGATTTTGCGGGTAACCCGCGGGTACCCGACCCGCTGCAGGACTCTACCCTAAGGGCCGAGACAGACGAGAAGATTTGGGGAGATAGTCGACTGGCTAATAATCTTTTCTTCGGGCGACTAATCTCCCCGAACTGCCTCCCCGCCAGCTAGAATTTAAAATAGCGATGGGTTGGCAGTTGGAGCGCTTCGCTTTCTGAAGTTGCCTCATGAGGAAACTTCAGGCGACTTCGGTAAACAAATCGATCCGAGTGCCGTCCCGCCGGTGATTTAGACTCTAGCCGACGGGGAGATTAGTCGCCCGAAGAAGAGGCGATTTGTTGCCAGGTGACTATATCTCCCTGAATCTTCTGTCTTTGTGCAGAATCTGGCGAGTCGTGTTGGTTTCAGAAGTCCCGGAATTAAATGAATTATGCCCAAATGGCAAGTGATGTTATATAAATACCCTGATGGGAGGGGGGCATATATGGGTACAAATAAATAGCGGCAAACCCCCATAAACACTCGACTTTAAGCAAGGTATGTGCATGGGGCAGACAGATTTGTAGTCACGCGCAATTGAACACACTTGGTGTGCAGATGTTTATCAGAGGGAAGAGGACGCAGACTCTCTGGGAAACGCACGCGATGGCGAATTTCACTTTAATTACCCAAATCATTCCTCAATCGCTGCATCTACTTACACGCGGGCTATCCCACCGCCTGGAACACCGGCCTTAGACTATAGGGTGCGGACTTAAAGGGCAAGTTGAACTTAGAATGAATAATGACAGCAACGTAGAAAGACAGCTTGCAGTTGGTCTCCTTTATTTTCTGATTATTCATTTTTCCTGGCTAGTGTATCTCTCCCCAGAGCAGTGCATTATGGCTCCTAATTCTGACTTAATGAGAAAATGATAAAGAAAAGGGTTTTTTTTTTTATGGTTTTGTTGGGAGTACAAAGTTCTCCTCCCTATCTGCCATCTGGTATGCATCTCCTGTGAATAGTTTGTTTATAGCAGCAATAAAAGTATTGCACCTCTCTCCCTCTCTCTCTTCCCCTATCTCTCTACCTTTAACCCATTCTGTGTTGCAGAGTTCATGTGCTAGATACCCAGCATAGGAAAGGTAAAGGGGGCTCATTTTTAAATGCTCCGTAAAAACTATTGTTGCTCCCCATGATCACAGCCGCAAGGGAGAAGAATAAGGTACACAGTGTTGCGACTTGCAGCATCGTGACTGGGGCAGGGGGCCCTAGTTGGCCCCGGACACCCAGTGTGACGGAACTTCTCCTTATGACTAAATCTGAGACACTAGTGGAAGGCAAGCATTTTTTTTCAAAATGTATCAGTTAATAGTTCTGTTCCAGAAGAATTCTGCATTGAAATCCATTTCTCAAAAGAGCAAACAGATTTTTTTATATTTCATATTGAAATCTGACATGGGGCTAGACATATTGTCAATTTCCCAGCTACCCCATGTTATGTGACTTGTGCTCTGATAAACTTCAATCACTCTTTACTGCTGTACTGTAAGTTGGAGTGATATCACCCCTCCCTTTCCTCCCCCCAGCAGCCTAACAACAGAATAATGGGAAGGTAATCAGATAACAGTTCTCTTAAGGTGGCCATACACGGGCCGATTAAAGCTGGCAACAGACTGGCTACTCCAATTGATATCTGGCTGAAAGTTGGCCAGATGTCGATCGGGCAGGATTAAAAATCCCATTGGATCGCGGCCGCATCTGTCCGTTGATGCAGTCCCGCAATCCGACCACCCATATGCCCTGCATTGTGATCCGATTGTTGGGCCCTAGGGAGAGATCCGCTCGTTTGGTGAAAGTGTATGGCCACCTTAACACAAGATAACAGCTGCCTGGTAGATCTAAGAACAACACTCAATAGTAAAACCCATGTCCCACTGCGTACTATTCAGTTACATTGAGAAGGAAAAACAACAGCATGCCAGAAAGCAGTTCCCTCCTAAAGTGATGACACAAGTCACATGACCAGGGGCAGCTGGGAAACTGACAATATGTCTAGCCCCATGTCAGATTTCAAAACTGAATATAAAAAAATCTGTTTGCTCTTTTGAGAAATGGATTTCAGTGCAGAAGTCTACTGGAGCAGCACTATTAACTGATGTGTTTTTAAAAAAAAAACATGTTTTCCCATGACAGTTTCCCTTACAACGTAAAACACGTAACTAATGTGCCATCAGCCCAATACAGGCTGTACTTCTGCTTTAAAATGGACAAAATAAAGCGTATTGTATAGAGAACGTACCTCCCTTTTCTACAGAAAGGTGATTCTATTCATAGAATATTTACTTCTTGAGTTCTATACATACGTATATGTGCTCCTAGTCGTGTCCACGTGAAAGCGCAATACCCCACGCCTGCCCACGTTTACAGCCCTAATAAACCTCCTTGCAGTTCAGCTCATTCCCTTTACAGCAGTGATAACTTTATCCTCTTGGCTCAAGAATAAAGCAATACATGTGCAAAGTGCAAAGTCAGAATTGTGAAGGTCGGCCGCTAATCCTATTGTCTAATCAAGCGAAAGATATTCCCTTTAATAACAACGCAAGGAATGCTTCCCACATTGTTGTCAGTGTGAATCCTGCTGGAAAAACAGCCAAAAAACTTTCCATCCCATGTTCTCGCTCTTGAAACGATGTCGCACAAGTCTGTTCTGTGAATCAGACGGCTTCTGCTCCATTGTTTCAGGAGTGCAGAGAATACAATCAAATTTGGTAATGATCCTGCTCTCCCCTTTATTTGATGGGGTCGCATACCTCCCAACTGTCCCTTTTTTGGAGGGACAGTCCCTCTTTTGAGAGCTCATCCTGCTGTCCCTCATTTGTACTGAAAAGTCCCTCTTTTCTCTGCACTGAACAGCCAGAAAAAGAAGCAAAGATTTTAACTTAATTGGCTTTTGGCAGAGAGTCCAGAACAGCTAATAGGTGCAAATAAGATACTTTGTAACACTTTTGAGATAAGAAAATAAGTAATTGTAACAGTTTAGATAAGGAGAAATGTTTTCAAACTTTCATAACCTGTCAAATTTAGTAAAATAAACATGGTAATTAGGGGTGCGGCCTCAAAAATGGGCGTGGTCACAAAAATGTTGCCGTGCTGTGGGCATAAAAATTTTTTGTCCCTCTTTTTACATCCATAATGTTGGGAGGTATGGGGTCGCCCCCAAGTCAAAGACCTAAAGGCAAAGGCTACATGAGAGCAGGTGGGGGGCAGTGCCGAATTTGTATACTTGGCTGCAAAACCAAAATATCTTTTTTTATAGCCATACGGTAAGTGCCTATATAAGTGTACGTGCTGCACCTACTATGCAGATAAATTATTACACGTACACGTACAAATGTTTTCTTGTGTTTGCAGCTAAACCAGATTCCCGCAACTCTATCCCGCTTTCAAATGGGGGTCACTCGATCTTGAAAATCAATGTTCTTTGAGGATACAAATGTATTGTTATTGCTAATTTTTATTACTCGTCCCTCTATCCTTTCAGGCCCTCTCCTGTTCATATTCCAGTCTCTTATTCAAATCAATGCAGGGTTGCTAGGGAAATTTGGACCCTAGCAACTAGATAGTTGAAATTGCAAACTGGAGAGCTGTTGGATAAAAAGATATGTCTCAGAATATCATACTAAAGCAAACAAACCCATTTTAGGGTCAGGGCACACGGGCAGATTCGGGGAAATTAGTCGCCTCAGCGATAAATCTCCACTTCTCCGGGGCGACAATTTCCCCGAACTGCCTTTTTCTTCCTTCCTGCCGGCTTGAATGTAAAATTGCTAGTGGTATGTCATTTGCAGCGTTTCGTTTTCGGAAGTTTCCTCACAAGGAAAATGACGCGCCGCGAGTGCCATCCCGCTGGCGACTTTTCATTCAAGCCGGCGGGGAGGCAGTTTGGGGAGATTGTCGCCCCGAAGAAGAGGTGATTAGTCACCAGGCGACTAAATCTCCCCAAATCTGTCCATGTGCCCCCACCCTAAAGGGGGGCCCTTCACTGGTGGTAACTTGGGAGTGGAATCCTTCAATATGGGGGGCACAACACTTGATGGTTTGCCCCAGGTGTGGCCCCATCCAATTAGACCTTCTTTATTTTTAAGAGCTAGGCCTTCCGTCTTCCTGGTGTTCAGACCAGGATTTGCGGAAAGGCCAACTAGGCCCGGGCCTAGGTTGGCACAATTTTAGGGGGTGGCATGCTGAAAATTACGAATTAAGAGTATGGGGGCAACTAATGGCAGTGGGCCTAGGGGTGCCCACTATGTAAGCACATGCTCAGTGTAATCTGAGCTGCTATGATCTAGTGAAGCCAACGGACTGGGGCCAGACAAAGACTGCAAAGGGCTCACAGGTGCTGTGGACACAAGATGCAGAATTTTCGGCTAATGCTCTGGGGCTTTAGCTCATGCAGTGCCCTCCTGTAGTGTTGCGCAAACATTTTTTTTTTTTTTTTTTAATAAACAGAGGGGCCCATACAGTTCAGTGATCCCAAAAATGTTTCCAGCTGCCTAAAGAGACATAATGTGGCCTAACATGGCCTGGGACCGTCCCACCTCAAAGACAGCACCATATTTAGCACCGGCACCCCCTCCTAGCACCACGGGCGTTGTTTGTGGCAGAGCAGCTAGGAGTGCGACCACACACTTATCCTACAATTTGCTCCTTCCTCAAATAGAAAGGGTTTCATGGTGACAAGGGAGTGTCGGGGTAACGCCTTGTGTTCCCAGCTGAAATAGGAGGATATTATTGTGTCTATCCCCACAGACCCCCCCCCCCATCAGAATATACATAAATATACATCAAAAGGGAAACGTAAATCCAAAACGTAACATTGGACGGATATGTCAAGGGGGTGCCGGGATTTTGGTTACATCTATAGGGACGCAGACAAGCCAAGGCTCAAGTACATGGGGTCAGTTATACAGGCATGGGACACCTGTTATCCAGAAGGATCCGAGTTACAGGAAGTCTGTCTCCCATAGACTCCAGTATTATCACATAATCTAGATTATTAAAACTGATTTCCTTTTTTCTGTGTAATAATAAAACAGCAGCTTGTACTTGATCCCAACTAAGATATAATTAATCCTTATTGGCAGCAAAACCAGCCTATTGGCTTTATTTCATGTTTACATGATTTTCTAGTGGTATGGAGATCCAAATTACGGAAATATCCATTATCCGGAATGCCCCAGGTCCCAAACATTCTGGATAACAGGTCCCATACCTGTATTATGTAATTGCCCCCATTATCTACCCCTGCAGCATTTGCACCTGCTGATTTTACTTTATCTTCCCTCTCTCTGGCCCTATAGATTCTGCTACTGCTATTATTATAGTGGTGTGGATATGAGCATGTCATAGAATGGCCAATTCTAAGCAGCTTCTCAATTGGTCCTCATTATTTTTTTTTATAGTGTTTTAATCATTTGCCTTCTTCCAACTTTCAAATGAGGGTCACTGACCCCATATAAACTACACAAACTCTGTAAGGCTACACATGGATTGTTATTGCAAGTTTTTATTCCTCATCTGTCTATTCAGGCCTCTCCTATTCATATTCCAATCTCTTATTCAAATCAATGCATGGTTGCTAGGGTCATTTGGACCCTAGCAACTAGACTGCTGAAACTGCAAACCGGAGAGCTTCTGAATAAAAAGCTAAATAAGTAAAAAAACCACAAATAATAAAAAATTAAAACCAATTGCAAATTGTCTCAGAATATCCCTCTCTACATCATAACTCAAACGTGAACAACCCCCTCTGCAACTGATTCTATAAACCCCAAATACTGCAGTATGCTGAGTTTTCCTATAAGAACATCCCTAATTGGTTGCGTACATGACCTTGCTGTATATTTCCATTCCTGATTGGCTAATGACATGCCACTGAATATTCACTTATATATATTTGCTGAAATGCAGAGCAGAACCACCCTTTTTTTTAACCCTAAAATTTGCTAATAAAGTAGTGCATTGGTCTGTAGGGGTTAAACTCTCTCTGCCAAGATCTTTGAGCAGGAATTTCTAGACTGTAAGGTTTTTTTTCCCCCTGTGGAATAAGTCAATTACACCACAAAAATGTCCCTAGTAAATGGAAACACATTGCGAGATCAGAGGCCCCGGGTGTAGATGTGCCGAGTGCGCGTGCTTCCTAAATCTCTGTCAACAGATTGTGATCTATGGAAGGATCCCAATGTCAATGGAGCTACCTGTTACTTAGTCTTCACTTTACCTTATTTTGCCTCTTTTTTAAAGGAGCTCATGCAGAATGTGCAGTATGTTGATCACCAAGCCGCCAAAAGAACGTTATTGATGTAGAGGAAGTGCAACAACAAAGTTAATAAAGGGAATGTAGGAATTAGATGTTAGAATGATATTAGAAGTCACTGTTGTTCTGTGACCATATAAAGGCACAAGGCTGCAGGCTGAGTT
>CM044447.1:5862441-5864419 GCA_024363595.1 Xenopus borealis | reverse complement strand
GGCTGAGTTATACAGGGAACTCTGAGTATCACTCATGTATTACAAGGGATAATGTACCCCGTACTGTAAATGATAAGGATATTAGAAGTCCCTGAGGGGTGTAACCATATAAAGGCACAAGGCTGCAGGCTGAGTTATACAGGGAACTCTGAGTATCACTCATGTATTATAAGGGATAATGTACCCCCTACTGTAAATGATAAGGATATTAGAAGTCACTGAGGGGTGTGACCATATAAAGGCACAAGGCTGCAGGCTGAGTTATACAGGGGGGAACTCTGAGTATCACTCATGTATTATAAGGGATAATGTACCCCCTACTGTAAATGATAAGGATATTAGAAGTCACTGAGGGGTGTGACCATATAAAGGCACAAGGCTGCAGGCTGAGTTATACAGGGAACTCTGAGTATCACGCATGTATTATAAGGGATAATGTACCCCCTACTGTAAATGATAAGGATATTAGAAGTCACTGAGGGGTGTGACCATATAAAGGCACAAGGCTGCAGGCTGAGTTATACAGGGAACTCTGAGTATCACTCATGTATTATAAGGGACAATGTACCCCCTACTGTAAATGATAAGGATATTAGAAGTCACTGAGGGGTGTGACCATATAAAGACACAAGGCTGCAGGCTGAGTTATACAGGGGGGAACTCTGAGTATCACTCATGTATTACAAGGGATAATGTACCCCCTACTGTAAATGATAAGGATATTAGAAGTCACCGAGGGGTTGTTCTATGTCCATATATAGGCACAAGGCTGCAGGCTACATATACAGGTCAGGCAGCACTACTTTATTTCATGGGGAGAGGACTGATTGTGGTGGGTTTAAAGGGATACTCCACTCAAAAACTTTTCCAATATACCGTACATCCATTAATGCAGGGTCAGACTGGTGGGCCCCAACCCTCGAGTCCCCGTAGGACCAGACCCCGTCTCCTGAAGACCCCTCTCTGCAACAAAAGAAATGGGATAGGAATGGGTTACAGGTGACTTCAGGCAGGTGGGTATAACCCATGGCATTGCCACTGCATTTACCCTGCTGTGCATTATGCTGGTTATAATGACTGTATTTCTCCTGCCAGGTGTTCTGGAGTACAGGTATGGAACCTGTTATCCAGAATGCTTGGGAACTGTGGTATTCTGGATAGGGGATCTTTCCGTAATTAGGATCTTCATACCTTAAGTCTACTAGAAAATCATATAAACATGAAATAAACCCAATAGGCTGGTTTTGCTTCCAATAAGGATTAGTTATATCTTAGTTGGGATAAAGTACAAGCTACTGTTTTATTATCACACAGAAAAAGGAAATCAGTTTTAAACATTTGGATAAAGTGTGGGTGTAGGGATACCATGGCTGAATCCTTCTAGAATATTCTATCAATGAGCCTCTTGTTGCATCAGAATCAGCCACTGCCTCTAAAGGGCCCATAAGGTGCCGTTGCTCCAGCTCCTAGTCCCGACTGTGCGTGGAGAGGAAGGAGATGAGACTGATTTGTAATGACAAGGCTTCTGTTTAATTACACTAGGAATGAATGTTGCATGGAAGCTGAGCACTTGGCTGAAGGCAGCTGTTCCTGCAGGTGTTTCCATGCTCAATATATATATATATATATATATATATATATACACACATACACACACACACACACACACACGGCTTTGGGGGTCACAGGCCGCCCGCTTACCCTTCAGTTTCCCTTCTGCATTTAAAGGGCAAATATGTCAGAGTTTATTTTCCTTTAGCTGCTATTAAGTCATAAATGTCTTCTGCTGCATATTTTGCCCATTACATATGACATTAAGCAGCAGGGTTATTATCCACATACACGTCCAAGGGCCCAGGTGTCCTTCATCAGGCTCAACTCTGGACTGTGACTATGGCTTGTCTGTACACATGCAAATAGGAAAGTCCTTTCATTAATACTTTTACTTGTTTTTTTTTTTTCTTCTAAAGGGGTGCTT
>CM044447.1:5837441-5859941 GCA_024363595.1 Xenopus borealis | reverse complement strand
GCTTTATACGTTGCTTCAAGGTGCAAACTATTGTGCACAATGTAAAGCTTCATTTGCACCTGCCTAGATGGAGATTGTATCTCATATGAGCAGAAGGGATCTCCCCAAACACAACTCCCAGCACTCTCTTACATTCTGAATGACACGCAAGACAAGCTAGGGGCTCCCCAGGGACGATCATGTGCCTCCCTCTCCTGTATACAGGAACAATTTGCACCTATTTTTGTGCTTTTTTATACATTTACCGTTGTGTAGTTGGTTTGGTTTCTTGGCCTGCAATATATAAGGCAGGTTATATTATTATTATTACATAGAGTTTTGTTCTCCATAAGCTTCTCCCTGGTGACACCATGATTAGGTGCACCTGCCCAACATTCCCCCTTGGGTGATGGATACTGAGAATTAGCAACACCTGGGCAGATGTCAACGGAAAAGATTTCTTAGAGATACTCCACAGGGATATCAAACGTGTAGCACATCTTTCAGAAGTCAAGGACACGGTGCATCTGTTGAAGAACCTTGGTAAATGTATATTGCAGCAAGCCACATGCTTGGCATGTAGGAACCATTATTCTGATTGGACGACTGGAAGAGGTGACGATGGCTGTAGTTGTCACAGTGCAGCATGTTGGATATTTATCTGGGCCTACACAAGCCTAAGGAGTTGGGGTCATCTGGGTTGGAAGCTTTTTGGATCATGTGGTTGAAATAAGGCCCTATGCATACCTGTTGGAAGAGGTCAACATCAAACATATGGATTGGCCCAGCTCATTAGAGCTGAGTAGATCTGCCTGTGTATGGGCAGTGTATCAGGGTTAGTATAGAACAGGGGTCCCCAACCTTTTTCACCTGTGAGCAACATTCAGATGTAAAGAGAGTTGGGGAGCAACACAGGCATGAAAAAGGTTTTGCCAAATAAGGGTTGTATTTGGCTATTGGTAGCCCCTATGTTGACTGGCAGCCTACAGGAGGCTCTGTTTGGCAGGACATCTGTTTTTTATGCAACCGAAACTTGCCTCTAAGCCAGGAATTCAAAAATAAGCACCTGCCTGGAGGCAACTGGGAGCAACATCCAAAGGGTTGGGGAGCAACATCCAAGGGGTTGGGGGGCAACATGTTACTCACGAGCTACTGGTTGGGGACCACTGGTATAGAACCTTTACCTGCTTTGTTTCCTTCTACACACGGGTGCAGCCTACACACTCATTCCATAGGGAGGGGAGACAGATTAGAAGTGAGCAGTAAGGGAGGGTGCTCTTACGTTCTCCCTCTTGATTTTGTACGTGTCACGCCCCGGCACAGGATGGGAGAGTCTTGGAACACGCCACGGCATTTCCTTGCACCCTATGTGGCAATCTGAGAAGATCACTCTTAGTGACATCACTGACTTCTTCCTGCGCCTCTATGATCTAATGTTCTTTGTTAAACCAAATTGACACCTAAGGCATTAGGGACAATCAACTTGATCCCATTGTCCCCCGGCACAACAGTTGTTGGTCGATGGAGACTGCGTCAACCCATAATATTCTAAAATAGATATACTGTAGAAACACTGGTTTCCCCATCTCCCCTCCTAAATACATTTTATTTTCTCCCAGAATAGACAATAAATAAGGTGATCGAATAATCCCACAACCCTTTTCCTGTTACTAAATTGCAACTCCCATCATCCTCAGCTTACACCCCCCACCTACCTATGGGCCCCATTCACTCTTGCTTATGATGTCATCAATTTGATATAATCCCGCCCCTGGACAAATCCCAATTCTTGTGTTCTAAAGCTGAATGCTACTATACTACATGTAGTGAGATGAATGTTCTGTATACCAAAGGCCAGATTTGATTTAAAATAAATTCAAAGCAGTTGCACTTCAAAGCAAACATCACTTTGGAAGGCCACATCTGGCCCTGTAGTCAGGTTTCTAGGGACACACTTATCCTAGCAACCAGACATCATCTTAAATACTGCACTATGAACAGTAGAAGACCTGATAAGTAATATAGGAACAGTGTATAAATAAATGTACAGGTATAGGATCCATTATCTGGAAACCTGTTACCCAAAGGCCATCTCCCGTGGACTCCATTTTTTATTAAATAATTACAAATTTTCAAACTGATTTCCTTTTTTCTGTGTAATAATAAAACAGTACTGTGTACTTGATCCCAACTAAGATATAATTAATCCTTATTGGAGGAAATAACAATTCTATTCGGTTTAATTCATGTCCATTTTTTTTTTGTAGTTTGGAGATCCAAATTAAGGAAAGATCTGTTATCTGGAAAACCCCATGTCCCGAGCATTCTGGATAATAGGTCCCATACCTGTACCATAAAAAGGCACACAGACCCCATAGTGCTTTTATAAAGTTTTTGGAAATCCATGGTCATATTTTACAGTAGAGGCTACATTTTTATAATACACATAAGTCCTGTGATATCAGTGGCATCACTAAACTCTATTTATAATAAATAATTTACTATTTATTTGCGGCCCTTGGGTATCTGTAAAATAGTAACATCACAATGTCAAAATGGTGATTCCCCAGCCGCCGGACAGCACTGAAAGGAAGTAATCCAAACCCCCATACCCAATATGGAAAAAAGAAGACCAACTGCAAATTGTCTGAGAGAGTATCAATGTCTACCCTGTGTTAAAATTGAATGTTGAGGCCAACTCCCCTTTTGGATTGTTTGTAAGCCTTTCAGGATGTGGATGTCTGGTTCAAAGGGGTGAGGTTGGCAAGCGCCGGTGCCTGCTGTGGGCCCCCGTCTGTCCAGGCGTTTGCTGAATACAGAGGCATTATCCGACGGTGGGGAAGTGAGGGGGTGCGGGACCTATATATAGCTGAGCTTCCTGCCCACTGTGACTAACCACTGAGTAAGCGGGAGGATTGCCACTCACATTCCAGCCATGAGCGAGGGGCTGAGTTTATATAACCGTCTCCTGGCAGCTTGCAATCTGATCCTCCATGTGGGAGTTTATATAGTGCAGCTCTAGGCCATGGAGGGTTGTGGGGGTGAAATATGTCCCTGATTTCTAAATGAGAGAGTCAGGACAGCCTACATTATATGCAACATTATTCATTTTCACTCTACGGGCTGTTTAACACAAGCAAGTCCACCCTGCTCTATTCATAGACACTAAGGACAGGGCCGCCTTGCACCCGCTGAGCTTGCACCTAGTACAGAATACCTACCAACTGTCCCGCTCTGAGAGGGACAGTCCCTCTTTTGTACTGGAAAGCTCAACCTGCAGTCCCTCATTTGTACTAGAAAGTTCCTATTTCTCTGCACTGAACAGCCAAAAAAGACTAACTTAACTAACTTAACTGGCTTTTGGCAGAGAGCCCAGAATAGATACTTATACCACTCTTTTGGATTCGAACCCCCAAATCCTTCCCAAAAGATTTGTCCGAATACCGAACCGGATCCAAACCCTAATTTGCATATGCAAAGTAGGGGTGGGAAGTGGAAAACATTTTTTACTTCCTTGTTTTGTGCCAAAAAGTCAAGTGATTTCCCTCCCTGGCCCTAGTTTGTTGAATCCTGCTGAAAAAGGCCGAATCCTGGATTTGGTGCATCCCTACTTAAAATTTGCTGTCCTACTCGCGCTAAATCTTTTTGTCCCTCTTTCCGTTTCAAGAATGTTGGGAGGTATGGGTCACAACCAGAAGCTAATACTCCACTACCTTTAGCATCTACTCTGCTAACCACAGCATGCTGGGAAATACAGTGTCAGCCTATAAAGGTGCACCAGACCCCAGCAGGTCATCACAGATCTTTTGCGATTATGTAGAATGTCTAAATCTCCATGTTTGCGGCCTGGAGGGACGAAGAAAACTGTTCAAAAAGACTTGGGTGAACACGGTTGTGCAAGCTCTCCCTCTTGTGCTAGATTATAGTATTGCAGGCATGTGTATCTGTCCTTAGGAATTAAAATCTGGTTTTTGGTCGCCAAGGTCACTGACCCTAGCGACAAGGAAGTGTTTTGAAATTCAATACTGAGAATAGAATAGGGTAAATAATGTAATCCATGTGGCCTGCCCCATAGGAAACAATGAAAATGGTTTATTAGTGCCCTAAGGCTTGGACACTCCAGGGTGGGATCTCAGAGTCTCACCCTTACTGATGAAATGCGATACATAGTAAGAGATTGCCTTTTTTTGTTTTTTGACCCCCAGTCATGTTTCTCATCTCTTGCAGGTTCGAAAAGGGCCGAATATACACGTTTATTGGAGAGGTGGTGGTGTCAGTAAATCCATACAAGAATCTGCCTATCTATGGGAGAGATACCATCGAGCAGTATAAAGGGAGGGAGCTGTATGAGAGACCCCCACATCTTTTTGCCATTGCAGACGCCGCCTACAAAGCTATGAAGAGACGATGCAAGGACACGTGTATAGTGATATCAGGTGCGTATATAACCAGTGGGCCTTCCTCTAGGGTACCTACTTGCTATAAGGTTTGAAACGGTACTAGCCAATCAGGGGTCTCAACAGCCAATAAGCAGCTTGCAAGGCATCCAACCATGTTGTCCCATGCTCTTTTTTTTAATTATATTGTATATTCTAGGGGAGAGTGGAGCTGGCAAGACAGAAGCCAGTAAGTACATCATGCAGTACATTGCTGCAATCACCAACCCCAGCCAGAGAGCAGAAGTAGAAAGGTAAGAGTCATTTCCTTCAAATATCCCCAATGCTTACCCACTGTAGGTCTTATATAGGGCTTTATACAGTCGCTACTGGTTACTAGACCTGGAGCTCATTCCACATTTACCTCCTGGGCACCCGCCATAAGGGATTTGCACTGCCTTTTAGGAGTAGCATTAACCAGTTCATTGGTTTTTTTTTTGCAGGGTGAAAAACATGCTGCTGAAATCCAACTGCCTCCTGGAGGCTTTTGGAAATGCCAAGACGAATCGTAACGACAACTCCAGTCGCTTTGGGAAATATATGGATATAAACTTTGACTTCAAGGGAGACCCCGTCGGGGGGCACATCAGTAACTACTTACTGGAGAAGGTGATGAGGGAGAATGGGACCTTATATGATGGCTAGGTTTAGAAGGAGAAAATAATACCAGTAAGATCCTAGGTCTGCCAGTAATGTCCAACTAGAATTGTCCAATACCTAACGAGTTGATCATAAAAGAATATGTTCTGCCAGTCATCTTACTGCAAGCCAAACACTCTCAGCACTGGCAAATGTTTAATATTGTCCAAAAACAACAGCAGCCTATCGGATCTTTTCTTTCATTGTTTTAGGGGCATTACACCAATAAGATAGAACTGCTGATTGGCTGCTGCTGGATCTGGACAAGTTTATACCATAACCTTCCTGTTTTGTTGAGCTTTAAAACAATCCTCATGTCTCTATGATGTATCTGCGTTGGAGCTGCCTAACTCATATTCTCTTCTTTGCCTCCTGGTTTAGTCTCGAGTTATTGTGCAGCAACTGGGCGAGAGGAACTTCCACTCCTTTTATCAGGTTAGATTTTGGGGTTTATAATGGTTTTCCTGCAATACGGCTGTTCTGGGGAATAATGGAGCTGGTGATATTGCCCTGACATAACATCAAGTAACATGCAATAGTTCTGTAGAGGAGCCTTGTTGTTATGAATCACGTCTTGCATAGACTTGCTATACAACCTGGGGATTCTGCACTTATATCTCACTTCCCTCAACTTTATTATTTGAATTTCTGTCTTTCTTCTCTCCATCCCTACTGTCACTCTTAGCCTGTTATTTGCATCTGCTTGACTTGTCTCTCTTCTATCTTCTCCTGATTGTTAACTTCCAGTTCTCTCTAACTTCTCCCTTCTTTCTCTCTTCCTCCCTAACTACTCTCATTTACTTCAACCGCTCTACACTTTCATACTTAGCACCTCACATAATCTTCACCAGGCCCGGACTGGCAATCTGTGGGTTCTGGCAAATGCCAGAGGGGTTGCTATAAGGTGCCATAGAAATTCAGTATGTAGTGGGCTGGTGGGGGCTGTTTGGGCCTCTACGTGGGCTGATTGGGCCTTCATGTACCTGAAATGCCAGGGCCTATTTTGACTTTCAGTCCAGGCCTGATCTTCACTATTCATCCCTGATTACTCTATCTCTCTTTGCCTACTGTCATTTACCAACCTGTGCTTTCCTCCCTAACTTCACTCTTTCCTCTAGTGATCTCTTTTCCTCTAGCCATATTTGCCAACTCTCATTCACACTCTACTTTGAAGAGTATGAAGAAAACTTGATGGACACAGAGTGCATGAGACAGGTCAGTGAGGATTCAACATGAAGTGAGATTGAGGGAGAATGAAAGAAGGATGAATTGGTCTACGGCCCACCCTTCAAACTATTTGTATGTTTGGATAAGGATAAATAGAATATGACAAATCCACTGATAGCACCACGTGTACGGGAAATAGCCTGGAGCATCTGTGCCTATCCTAATGCATGTGTGGGTGGCAGCCATTCATTGTCTATAACATACATCATGCTACAATAATAATAATTGGATGTGTTTATAAAATCAGGAATGATAATGGCAGTGTAGTCCTGTACTGACAGGAACAAGGGAGGTCTGGGTTTTAGTTGGAAGGATGACTGCATTGAGAAAGCTATCCTAGTTTGGATTTCAGTCGTACAGACATAATAGTGACACTATATTTGCAGCTGTCACTTTAAGTATAGAGCTATGGAAGCCTTTCTCTACATTTTTATTACCCTATGTATTTTCTTCATTAAAGTCCACCCATTTAAAGGTTAAGGAAAGGCAAAGACATAAAATCCCTTTTTTACATTCTTTAATGAAAAAGAAATCTATCTCCAATATACCTTGATTAAAAAATGTGTACCGTTTTTATAAGAAACCTGACTGTATGCAGTGAAATTCTCCCTTCACTTAGTGCTGTGGATAGAAATTGTCAGACGGTCACTAACTTCTGGCAGGGAAACAATCATACTTATGAACAGCAGGGGGAGCCCCTGCCTTACTTACCAGCCATGCAGAACTCAAGCAGCTTTGTTTTTTGATCATTTATGACGGTCCCTAAGAAGCCCAGACCACACTGAGCATGTGTATGTAATCTAGTCTTGCAAAGATGTATAACAAAGTTACAAGATGACAGCCCCCTGTGGCCAACTTTGAAAGCATAAATCATTTGTTTGATTAGGCTTGTGGTGCAGTAAGTTCATGTTTATGTTTAGTATACAAAATACAGCATTTCTACCCTTATTCTATTTTATACTTTTCTTGCCCTTTAAGTAGCACTGTTACACATATTACAGTTGAATACTTGCTTCCCATGATATTCACTTGGGATAATGATGTTATGATTCTCTTACAGATGATTCTAGGTGCCCCTGAGCAGACCCTTCGATCCCTCCACCTGCAGAGGGATATCGCTTCATACGCCTACACCCGCTCTCTCGCTCAACTCAAGGTGAGAATCTATCTTCAACTAATCAAACAACATCCAACTGGCAGTGTATTGAGGGGATGGTTGCAATGGGCAATATGGAAGTCACATTAAATTTGCATTATGGTTCATAAACATTTAATGGTGCCCACTGATATATATAGGCATAGTGTGCCAATTTGGTCCATATAGTGGTACAGTGGGTTAGTGGTTAGTGTTGTGCCTTTCAATCCAGAGTTCAGTCTTCAAGTAGCTTGTATGTTCTACTCTGCAAGGGGGAGCTATAATATATTAGCCCACATTCTCTCCTCTTCTCTCTCCTAGTCTTCTAATAATGATGCGGGAGATTTTAAAGAAGTCGCTGAGGCCATGAAAGTGATTGGATTCAAACCAGAGGAGATTCAGACAGTGTACAAGATTCTGGCTGCCATTCTACACCTGGTGAGTAAGAGATATCAGATTTGGGGGGTATTCCTAATGGTTACCTATAGGAAGCAAAGTCTCCCCAATGCCATGTAGGGTGGCTCAGCCCAGGGGAACTGATGGTTACACAGTGTGGTTTTTGCCTACACATAGGTGTTGGTTACTAATTGCATCTCTTAACTCTTAGGGTGGCACGGATTTAGGATGCTACATAGTACAATATATTTTACCATTCACTGAGTCTCTTTCTTGCCCTGTCACAAATATAGGAACATCGATTGGGTTTGCTTATTCACCTGCAAAGGATATTATATTTATATATGCTTCTTCTCCTGCACAGAGCTAGGGATATTAAGACTGGTCTTGTAGTTTAACACATGTTGGGGTTACAGAGTCTGTCCCTTTTCTCTTAGGGTGAGATGTAAAGTCTGTCCCTTTTCTTTTAGAGAGTTACAGGGTCTGTCCATTCTGCAGACTGACAGAGATAGGGTATAATGTATCTACCTGTTATCCTGATACAGAGTCTGCCCACTGTAAGTTAATAACCTCAGAGGGGGGAATTCACAAAAGTGTCGGGAAGGAAAAAATGTCTTTAAAATGTCTTTAAAATGTCGTAGCAACAGACAACAAATTCACAGAGCATTTCCCCGCCAATTTTCCGACATCTACGACACTTTTGAAAAAGTGTAGTGAAAAGTGGGCGTGGTTTTTTCTGCACCACTTTCCCCGACATTTTTATGAATTACTCGTAAACTCATTTTTTTTTGCAGACAATTTTTCCGACACATTAGGCTCTCCAAAATGAAATTGTCGGTCAAATTGTCTTTTAAAATGTCTTTAAAATGTCTTGTAAAATGTCTTTAAAAAGTCGTGTAAAATGTCGTCTGTACGATGAAAAGATCGTACGACATTTTAGAAAATTGTCGGACTTACGAGACATTCAGAGATGGTAACATCTGCCTTTGTGAATTTGCCGTTAGTAAGACATTTTACAAATTTGTCGACCGCCACTTCTGGGTTATTTATTTTACCGACACTTTTGTGAATTCCCCCCAAAGTGTCTTTTTTGCTATTTCAGGGGAATCTCAAGTTCATCGTGGATGGGGACATCACACTAATAGAGAATGGCAAAGTAATTTCAGTAGTGGCAGACCTGCTGGGAACCCGATCTGAGCAAGTAGAGAAAGCCCTTCTCTTCCGAACGGTGGCCACAGGCAGAGATGTTATAGACAAGCAGCATACCGAGAAAGAAGCAAACTACGGCAGAGATGCCTTTGCCAAGGTAAAAACAAATGGTCCTCTCTACATGCCCCATGATGGTCCACCTCAGAATGCCAGGGGGGTCTGGAGATAAGTCAGTTTATGGGAGCATTAAACAGACAATGGCTGAACAAGATAAGGCTGAGTCTGTAACAGCTTTATGGAAGGTAGGGAAGTCCTACAACAGGAAACCCATTCTTCTGATGTCTTTCAGGCCATCTATGAACGTCTCTTTTGCTGGATTGTGAATCGGATAAATGATGTCATTGATGTGAAACAGCATGATGCCTCTCTGCATGGAAAGAACACTGTGATCGGTGTACTGGATATTTACGGCTTTGAAATTTTCGATAACAACAGGTTAGGTGCAATGAATATACGTGTTTCTTGATGTGATTAGTAATTAAAGGTAGGATATGTTCAGTGGGCATTTTAGTAGCCAGAAGTTTAGCGATTTCCCACTTGGTTCAGTTCTGGTTTCTAGAATTGTTAGAAGCCAAACCTCTGCTTGTTTGGCTATCCATTAATTTGGCCATTAGACAACAATGTTCTGTTTAGAACCATTAGCTGCTGAGGTGCCTCTACTCCTCGTTATAACATGATGGTTCTCAAAAATGGTAAAATGTCTCTTTTCTTTTCAAGGTATGCCTAGAACACTAGCCTGTAGTTTAATTTGGGTGGGATTTGGGATGGACCCTTTTTGGTGTCATTGCAACCCTACATATTATAGTTAAGCAGGTGAAACAGCAAAGCTTTATCCTTTTAATAAGGTAGAAACCCCCTAGCCAAATGCAGGAGAAGGAAGGGGGCTTAAGTCCACAAAGTCTGAAAGTGTTCTTTCTGCTCTTGTTTTCTAGCTTTGAGCAATTTTGCATAAATTATTGCAATGAGAAGCTACAGCAGCTGTTCATCCAACTTGTATTAACCCAGGAGCAGGCTGAATATCAGAGAGAGGGTATACCCTGGAAACATGTGAGTAATGATGGCATTAATGGTATATCTTGCTTGTAGGGATACCATGCCCAGCAGGATGGCTGGCTCAGTAGTAGCCCTCTTATAACTTCTCCTGTATGACCTATTTATTGGTTTAGTTATAACCAGGAACTAAAGGGATAGAATGAGGCCTGCTCAGTGTTGGACTGGCCCACTAGTATACCAGGACACCTCCCTGTGGGCTTTGGTGTCATGGACTCCTATTCATAACCATTTGGCCTAATTCATGGTCATTCCCTGTCTGGCATTGGGCCTACATTGTGCACACAACACTTCTTAATTCTCTAATTATATTTATATTATATGCATGTGTTGGAACTGCTACATCTCAGGTGATTAATGCTGATACTGTTGTATGTCCCAGTGTTTATCAACATGATGTTTTTGCTATATATGTCAAACAAGCATTAGGGAAAGTATCTGTCCTTGGGTGATGTACGTTAATAATGGAAAAGGGATGTCAGTGCATTTATCAGAATGTTGCCTGGTAATTTATGGTCAGATAAGACAAATACAAATAGATAAACGCTTCATATCACTGTCTATAAATATATATATACAGCTGGGCGTTATCATTTGACCTTCATGTTAATTAGGTCTGTTTACAATGTGTGTCATAGGGACCTTAGATCATAAGCTGCACTGGGGCGGGAATGGTGTGAATCATATATAATCTGATATGAAATAATAAATAAAATGCTGAATATTCATAAGGGGACACATGCATTTAGATGCAGGGCCCTGGTTCTGCCAGATTATTCACATCCAGTGACATAACTAGATATAACTAGGCCCCACAGCAAAATATATCTTTCCAGAAAAGGTGGCAAGTGGCCATGCTAACTGGGAGGGTGAACATGCCAGGGGACAGGTCTGGACTGAGAATCAAAACATGACCTGCCATTTTAGATACACAGAGGCCCAAACAGTCTCCCATCAGAACAATAGATAGTGGCTGTCTTTGGCAACTTACAGCAGCCATTTACCAGAACCCACAGAGTGGAGATGTGAACCCCCTAGGGGCATAACTACAGATGAAGCAGACCCTGCGGCTGCAGAGTGGCCCAGGACATATAGGGGCCCCATGAGGCCCTAATTAATATAAAATGGTAAAACAGGTCGACCACTAGACATATCTTTTTTCCCCTATTAATAACATTTGGATCAACCACCAATTTTACCTGCTAGGCCGTAAAATACCGGCCAGGTGGCAACCCACTCCCAGTCCCAGTGGGTCCATCTAGACCTCTTTCAATGGGTAATAGTTAATGGAATTCTAATGATGGTATAAGAAAAAATATATATATATATATGCGCATAATTATAGTAAATAATTTACACAAGCTCAACTACCTTGGCCTTTCCCTCGTGTTTCCACAGATAGAGTATTTTGATAACCAGATCATTGTGGACCTGGTGGAGCAGCAGCATGGTAAAACAGGTCGACCACTAGACATATCTTTTTTCCCCTATTAATAACATTTGGATCAACCACCAATTTTACCTGCTAGGCCGTAAAATACCGGCCTGGTGGCAACCCACTCCCAGTCCCAGTGGGTCCATCTAGACCTCTTTCAATGGGTAATAGTTAATGGAATTCTAATGATGGTATAAGAAAATATATATATATATATGCGCATAATTATAGTAAATAATTTACACAAGCTCAACTACCTTGGCCTTTCCCTCGTGTTTCCACAGATAGAGTATTTTGATAACCAGATCATTGTGGACCTGGTGGAGCAGCAGCACAAAGGGATAATTTCTTTGCTGGATGACGCCTGTATGAATGTCGGGAAGGTGACAGACGACATGTTCCTGGAGGCTCTGAACAAACAGCTTGGGAAACACGCACATTACTCGAGCAGGAAGGTATGGGAGATGCCACGCAGCATCTGGTTTCCGTCAGGGGGTGCCAATGCCAGCCTAGGCTGTGCACATTGCCTATAAGCTTCCATTTATTAATGTTAATTAAAATAGTCCTGTCAGAGGGGCAGGGTATGTATTACTAACACTGTTTTCTGGATTTTTGAGCTTCTTTAATGCTACATAATTGGCCTAGTCACTAATTGACTGTCAGTTTGTACAGCCAGTGAATAAATGGCTGCTTATGGGTGGCAGCGAGGAGAATTAAACACAAATGGCACGGCGTGTGTCTAATTGCCTTTTCTCATGCCTTTTCTGTCCGCTTTGTGTACGAACGGCTGAGGTAAACCCTTGTTCAGCAAGTGATGTCATGTCTAGCCAATAGGAACTATCTGTGGGGTCACCTGATCAAGGCTGACAGAACACTGTTGGCCTGTTAGCACGCCCTCACGTTGCCTGGTAACACTGCTGCACTGTGTCTCATCTGTGTGGCAGCTCTGTCTATTTGTCCATTGTCTGAAGTGGGGTAGGGACTTTATCAAAGCTAAATTCCTAAGCAGAGTGAGTGATAAAAGCCTCCAAGTGAAAGCCATTGAAAAAATAATAAAAATAAAATAAATCATGCATTTTCTGCTCTCCACACAAAGCCATGACACTTTTCCCGGTACTCAGCCATCCACAGACAGCGTCTCTTACGAAAAATAAAACTCGAAAATTCTTTTTTCAGGTATTTTTACCTCAGCGTAAAGTGAAAGCAGCTAATACAAGTGTAACATTTGGGACAGAAAGGGGATGATATGATTAACAGAAACAAAATGGCTGCCAGGTTGTTTAAGCCAGTGGTTCCCAATGATTTTTGCACCACAGACCAGCTGTGGATATTAGCACATTTCAAGGGGAGGGGGGAATGGGGGCAACGAGCAGCGGGGGCCTAGGGGCGCCTGATATCTAAATCCGACCTTGGTTTAACCATTCTTGGGGGGGTGACGATTAGGGTTGCCACCTGGCCGGTATTTTACCGGCCTGGCCGGTATTTTTGATGGTTGATCCCAATGTTATTAATAGGAAAAAAAGATAAATATATAGGAAGGCCGGTATTTTTTTCAAGAAAAGGTGGCAACCCTAGTGACGATATAAGACAGAAGTTTGGTATTGGCCTTTGCCTGGCCGTATATATGTGTATTTATATGTTGCTCCACAAGTAGGGTTGCCACCTGGCCGGTATTTTACCGGCCTGGCCAGTATTTTTGATGGTTGATCCCAATGTTATTAATAGGAAAAAAGATAAATATATAGGAAGGCCGGTATTTTTTTCAAGAAAAGGTGGCTACCCTATCCACAAGGCACAACATGGACCATTCTATAGGGAGAATAGCTTCCTGTACTTTCATGGGAAGAGGTGAAAAGGAGGCCCGTGTCCAAGGAGCTTACATTCTAATTACTGTAACTAAACACAGAAACAGCAGATGTCAGTTTAATTATATAAATCAGAGTTGGACTGGGCCAGTGGGACACAGGGAAAAAAACCTTGGGCCTCAGCCCTCCTGGGGCGGCCGCCCAGACCAGCTCCCTGCACAAAGCCAACTGCGGCTTTAGAATTTCCTCCCTGGTCCCCCCCTCTCGCACCCACTAGAAGAAGAAGGTTAGGTGCAGGGGGGCTGCGGGCCCTCAGACAGAAGCCCTGGTGGGCCCCAAGACCCCCAGTCCGACCATGATATACATTCAGTATTTACAGATAATAGATGCTATAGGTGTATATTGTAATTGGACTGTGCACACTGCCCTCTCACTGACATTGCTTCTCCTCCCTGCTTCCATCTTGCAGGTCTGCGCCACAGATAAAGCACTGGAGTATAACCGAGACTTCCGAATCCGTCATTACGCTGGAGATGTGGTGTAAGTTTTTGTGCTGTGCCCTTTAAAGGGGTGCTTCACCTTTTCCTATGTTAGAGAATGGCTGAATCTATAATGTCTTTAATATCAATTGGCCTTCATTTTTTCTTTTTTTTATAGTTATTCAATTACTTGCTTTTTTCTTCTGAGTCTTTCTGTTTTCGAATGGAGGGGTCACTAACCCCATCTAAAAAACAAATGCTCTGTAAGGCTACAAATGTATTGTTATTGCTACTTTTATTATTTACTCATCTTTCTATTCAGACCTCTCTGTTTTTCTCTTTAAGTATAAGCACATAACATACTGTGTGCCTTTTTGGCATAAGTTCATTTATATATAAAAATGGGAGCTTCCCTATTACTTTATTGAGACAGCCTATGATAGATGTTGTTTATACTGAGCTCAAATCTCCACTACTCAAGGGTTTTTTCCACTGGGGCTTGATCCATTATGACTGTATGCTTTCCTCCCTCTTTTGTAACAGTTACTCTGTGGTGGGATTTATAGATAAGAACAAGGACACTCTTTTCCAGGATTTTAAGAGGCTGATGTTTAACAGGTAAGGAATCTATTAGATTCATTAGGCCAAGAAATGCTGTATTGTATATACTGGAGCCCTATAACAATAATGATCCAGCCCTGCACGTTGTCCACAGCGACATTTTTTGTGTCAGTGACACTGCACATGCTCAGTCTGCTGTGGGTTGTTGACTTGCTGAACTTAAGAGGACCTCAAACATCATAATGTGAGCAGAAAATTAGGTTACAGCTGTCATGGACACCTAGTTCATTTTATTATTTTCATTCCTCAGCTCCAACCCTGTTCTGAAGACCATGTGGCCAGAAGGGAAGCTCAGCATCACGGAGGTCACCAAACGACCGCTAACGGCAGCTACACTCTTCAAAAACTCCATGATTGCTCTGGTAGATAACCTGGCATCCAAGGTATGACTCCTGGTGTCATTATGAAAAGTTTATTTGTGTGTGACATCATCCAGAAACCGCCGAGGAGGGAACAGAGCTTGACTGCCATGTTTGCCTATTTCAGGAACCGTACTACGTTCGATGTATTAAACCAAATGAGAAGAAGTCTCCTGCTCTATTCGATGAGGTGAGGTGTAGGCACCAAGTGGAATACCTGGGCTTGCTGGAGAATGTCCGGGTCCGAAGAGCCGGATTTGCATATCGCCAAGTGTACGAGAAGTTCCTCCACAGGTTGGCCATTTTGTTTTTCTTGTGCCTCACATTGTTGGTCTCTTGCTGTGACATGGGCAGACTGTATTTAGCAACATGTTGTGTTTTGCTCAGGTACAAGTTAATATCGTCTCTGACCTGGCCAAACCACAGCTTGCCTTCAGACCGTATAGCTGTGGAAAGGTTCATGGTAGACTGCGGCCTCAACCATGATGCAGCTTATGGCAAAACCAAGATCTTCATCCGTACGCCACGGACATTGTTTTCCCTGGAGGAGAGGCGCAGCGAGATGCTCATCAGAATCATCCTCTTTCTGCAAAAGGTTAGACCGGTGACACACAGGCTAAACATTCTTTATAATCCTTGTTCTTTTTGTTGATGTTATCTCTGAGGCATCTGTGAGGCTGCTCACAGAGAGCAGAAATATGATTTCAAATAAATGATGATGGAACTTGAGGCACATATATATATATATATATATATATATATATATACTTTGTAAATATGCTATAATAATGCCCTCTAGTGGCCAATTGTTAAAGTGCATAAACAAGGATTATGGCAAAATTCTTCTTCATTCTAATGTAAGGAATTCAATGAAGAATAATGACTTATATTTTATTGGTTTTACATACAAATCACCCACATCTCCTACCCACTTGTCAGTGCATCTGTCTGTCTTGAGTAGAGACCAGTGACATGCATAGATGGTTATTAGAGCACCCAGACGGCAGAACCACCAGATGCTGTAGGCCTAAAGGATTCTAGTTGCAACTGAGCTGGCTATTGGTAGTGTCCCTTGTTATTGTACATGTTACAGGAAAGTCAGAATGTGCAGAGATCAGATAATCTGGCAATTTATTGGCCAGTTTATAGGGCCAACCAGTCGGCTTGCTTGATTAATATCTGGCAAAAAATTTGCCACAAATCTATCGGACAGGTTTGAAAATTCTATTGGGCAAGGAGTTGTTTGGAACCTCACGCTGATGCAGTTTGGTAACTTACTGGATGAAACTCAAGCAATATCTGTAACCTATAATTACACATTGTTAAAGAAAGCTAAAAGTTATAAATAAATGCTCAACTGCATGGGAGGGTTTCGGCTTGTTAGTTTAAAAAAGCAAAAATGTATCTTTTATTGTAAGCTCAAGTGTTCGGAGTTGCTGCCATTAGGGCATCATTTTTCTGTAAGAAATTGGAAATGAATGTGTTTTTTTTAACCTTTCTCTGAATCAGCTATAAGTAGGAATAATTTGAGCTCAACATCTACTTAAATCTATGCTTATGCAAGCTACATGGCAGCTTCATTGTTTGAATTAACGTGTGTGTGTATATATATATATATATATTGCCAGATTATATATATGTGTGTGTGTGTGTGAACAGTTCTGTAAGTAGCATTTGTATTTTTCTGTCTTATAGCTATGGAGAGGGACTCTTGCACGCCGGCGGTGTAAGAGGATTCGGGCAGGCCGCACAATCCTTCGCTACTACAGGCGCTACAAGGTGAAGTCTTACCTGCGTGAGGTCATGCACAGGTTCAACGGAGTAAAGAACAGTCGAGACTATGGCAAACACGTCAAATGGCCTACTCCACCAAAGGTGCTGCGGCGCTTCCAGGAGGCCCTGCAGAACATCTACAACAGGTAGAGAGTGTGTTGGAGATATGAGTAGGTTTTAGTTGGCACCAAGAGAGCATATGATAAATCTGATTGTGCCCTTTCTATTCAGGTGGAGAGGGTACCAGATAATAAAGAGCTTGCCTCCAGCAGAAATACCCAAGGTCAGGGCTAAAGTTGCTGCCTTTGAGAACCTTAAAGGGCACAGAGTGGATATGGGACTTCAGAGATGCTGGGAAGGAAGCTACTTGGCCTCGGTGAGCATGAGGGTCTGTCAGCAGAACATAGCATTAAAACACTTTCACTTCTTACCATCTATATGTGCCATGAACCTAATGCAAACTGTCTGTCTGGTTTAGATTGCGCTGTAATTACCGGACACCATTTGTCGATGGACAGGTCATCTTTCTCACAATTCTATTCTCATTACAGAATCAAGAGAACGCTCGGAATTCGGACCTGTTTGTGTCTCGCTCCAGTGAACTCCAGAGAAAGGACAAGTTCATGCAGGCTCTGTTCTCCTGCAATGTCCGCAAGGTACACACACACATTGGAGAGGGTAATACACAGTGGGTTGGTTACGATGGGTCTCTTTGCATTGGCAAGAGTGGGTGACCATGTCCTTAATGTAAATCTCTAGTGATTGGGACTGTTTTACCCTATGGGGCACATTTATTGTGCTTGTGTATCTGCTGGGAGGGGGGCCCTGGGTATTCCTGGTAAGTGTCTTCCAGTTTCTACTTGCTGCTTTCTCTGTTATTGTGTTTATTTGGGGCACTGGTGGGCACTATTCTGTGAGAGCTACTGAAAGTTAACTTGTTTCTCTCATTTATTGCAGGTCAACAGGTTTAACAAGGTACAAGATCGCGCCATATTTATCACAGACCGACACTTATATAAGTTGGATCCTGGGAAGGAATATAAAGTAATGACCAGCACTCCACTTTATAATGTAAGTAATAAGGATATAGACGGTTTCAGGGTTATTATATTATGGCATTGGCATTGGTTGCTCATTAGAGCAGTTGGGTATAGGGCAGGACAGAGAAAGAAGGCTGATGGATGTCTGTAATGAACTAAACTGTGTCTACAACCTTGGTTTGACCTAAGGCAATGTATCTCCTTAGCACTGAACATAAATAGGGTTTAATTCATTAAAGGGCACCAATCATAACTAAAATCATTTGACCATACACTGGCCGATAAAATATGCCGACAGACTGACTTGCCAGTTTATTGGCCCGTGAGTTGGGCCCTCCAACGGGCTTCCCTGATCGATATCTGGCCAAATGTCGGTCGGGCAGGATCAAGGTGGGCATATCGGACATTTGGAGACATCGCCAAACGAGCGGATCTTTCAGTGTATGGCCACCTTTAGAATTGTTTGTATAATGTAAATGATAAAATCTCCCCTGTCTCCACTGCAGTTCTAGCTGAGGCAGCCATCTTGGATTTTACTGACTCCTCCTACCTATATCTTCACAGCCAACTGTAGCTCTGAAATCTCGCACATGCTCAGTTGAAATTCCTTGCTTGCCTAATAAACCTTCTAAGCTATTTTGAAATCTGCCAAACTTCTGTGTTAGTGCTGCCACCTTGTGGAAGTTGCTGTGTGCCCTTCATTTGCATAATGACATCACTAGTATGGGATAAGACAGGGAAATCTCGTGATATTTCTAGAGTTTACTAAAGCTAGGCATTCTGGGTAGAATAATCAGGGCTTTGCATGTTATAGTCACTGTTATAGTCACTGTATGGACTCCCTCAGTGAAATATGTAGTATTAAACGTGTTTAGGTTGTACTGGTCAGATTGTTATTATGTGTTTGATTTTGGCTTTGATAGGTGCCCTTTAAGTTGTATAATGAACAAAAACAAATGCAATTTATAATGTACATGGATGAAAGTATAATGCCAGATCCTTCTAATCCTAGTCAATATGACATGAGAGAGAGATACGAGCAGAGAAATGTCAGGAGATGCATCAGTAAACTAAGCTTTTGCTGATCTGTCCAGCCTCTCGCCCAGACCTCAGCACTATGCTATACATAGATGCGGAGTAAATTATTCTGGGTGAGTGCCTCGGCTGATTGTCCTTACAATCAATAGCATACACTGAGCATTTCAGTTGAATGGACAGTATATTCCAAGCCAATCCCTTGTAACATAACAGATCAAGCCAATGTCCAAGAGCACTCAAGGGAATTAAAGTGCATAAATATTTACAGGTGATGGGTGTCGTTGACATATATACATTAACAGTAGTACATGAATACTAGAGAGAAACTAAGGGTGAGGGGCTGGAGCAGTGCAAGGGAATTATGGGAGCAAATATATGGTTAAAGTGTCAGTCTAGAGAGGTAAGGGGGGTGTATAGAAGAAATAGATTAGGAGCAGAAAGGTGGAGCAACTGCTTGTTGCAAATAGCGGTGGACAATAGGGAATATACTGGACAGTACAAAACTCAGGCAGGTTCAATTTGATGGGCACGGTGTCTTTTATAAACTTCAACTCCTATCAATACAAAGGGAGGGCAAAGTAAAAAAAAAGAGAATGGTGGAGAATGCGGCATAACCGAGCTTCATTCTATGACATTACACCCA
Source organism: Xenopus borealis (assembly GCA_024363595.1). NCBI lineage: Eukaryota > Metazoa > Chordata > Amphibia > Anura > Pipidae > Xenopus > Xenopus borealis. The sequence goes on along the minus strand of CM044447.1, from coordinate 5,840,677 downwards.
ACTGCATTCAATATCTCTGCCTGAAAGCGCATCTCATCTCTGTGAGAGCTCTGTCGGTGGGCCGGGGGGGGGTTGTTTCCATGGGGATCTCCATGGAGACGGGATCAGTCGATGCTTGTGCCAGCTCTGGATTCATTCATCTTTTTACTCACATCGTGCTGCTGAGATTATCCACCCCCTGTTCCTTTCACCTTCTGTTTTTTTCTACTCCCCCCATTCTACTTTCTCTTCCTTCCCCTCCTCCACTTACTTGCCCTTTCTCCTTATTCCATGTAGATTTATTCTGATTTTCATGTACAAATCACTCTCACCTCCTACCCAGATACACACACGGGTGCAGTCTATTTATTTATACATGTTGGAAGCAGCAGGGGGTGCTATACTGTTTCTCCTGACAGACTGCAGCCATTACAGCATAAATACAAAGATTACAGAGGAAATTGCTCTGTCTTTCTCTGTGCTACATAATGAGGAATTAAAATGGAAATATATACCATTTAAAATATTTTTTTTTACTTTTTAGGTCCTCAGATGTTGCTAGACTATATCTCCCAGAATGCTTAGCCCCCCCCCAACCAAGCTTAAAGTGTTACTAATACTATTGATGCTCTGAGACAATTTGCAGGTGGTCTTTTAAAGGAGACATAACATAAATGAAAGTCCCCCAGATTTGCAGGTAGAAATTAATAATATATAGTGCTGGATTCACTCTGGACTAAAAATGATCATTACCTCTTAAAATTGCCCCTTTATTGGAGCTTCCTGTAGATCCATGTGCATGTTTCAGATGAGGGGTGGGTGTGTTCCAATGATCATTGTCAGACGCACAGTAGAAGGGAGGCAGCCAATCACAGCCCTGCAGTCACACAAGCAAAGACAGGCGTCAGTTCAGCCTAGCTGCTGATTGGTTCCTATCCTACAGCTGGAGGAAAGGGAAATGAGGCAGCAGGAAGTGGAACAGATAGGCGGGACTAGTAGGGTTTTTTAAGAACTTCTTAAAGCACATTTCTTCTATATTTATAGGAGTATAGTGCACATACCTGTTGTTTTACACAATATCTCTCCTTTAATTAAATGCCCTTTTCTATATAATTACTAGGGTCATAGACATAGACACCCCCCGGCAACCAAAAAAATTAGGTTCATTCTGAGGCTAGATTATTCTTGGTGTCATCATTGTGTTTTAATTTCTTCAATTCTGTGCAGTAACTGAATGGTTTTTTTTTTATTATTATTTCTGTGGTGTCTCTAGGTGTCTGGGATTAGTGTGACCAGTGGGAAGGATCAGCTGGTTGTCTTCCACATCAAGGATAACAAAGACCTCATTGTGTGCCTGGGATGTTCAGGGCAAGGCCCTTACGACAGCCGTATAGGGGAGCTGGTTGGAGTCCTGGCAAACCATTTCAAAAGGTGAGGGTAACTCCTACAAGGTCCATATGAAACCATTATCCAGCATGGTACCAGTCATGTGCCTGGAATACAATGGTGTCATTCGCTGCAGTCTGTGGAACTCATGGGCTGAGGAATAAATAGAACCTTTAGTTACCCTTTAATATTTGTTACTTCTTTTGAGCCATTTCAGTAATCTACATGGCCTCTCCCTGCATGATATCTTTATATATCATTTCTTGTTCTATATCCCCCCCCTTGTTTTGTTCTGGGGAGAGTGTGAGCGACAGGCCCAGCTGTACAGGACTAAATCCCTGGGCAGGAAGAAATGAAAGAGAAAGAAGCAGAATGATCTCTGCTATTCACATGTGTTTCCTCTCTCTGTCGCTTCTCACTTTTCAGCTTCTCCTGTCTCGCCTGATCTAGCCGTTCTCTCTCAATAAATATCACATATCCCTGGGTCTCTCTCTCTCCCCCTCTGTGTGCCTCCTGTACATGCACGTGCACTCACTATTCTCATTCACACGCCTTGTACATTGTTTTAGCCCTATTATTCCAATCGTTCTGATACTCTCTCTCCTGCAGTCTATTAGATTTACATCTCTTTTCATTGTAGGGGACAAAAGGGGGGGTTGAAGGTTTCTATGACAACATCATCAGCATCTGAATAGATCCATAATGGGAGCATTCTTGGATCTGAGACAAACAGGGGGCCATTGAATTCTCCCAGCACTGCATCTGCCTCTAGCTTTTACCTTCCCATCTTTCCATGTCCTCCTCTGAGTAATGCAGAGCCCCGGGGCAGTTTCTCTTGGCATGTACCCCCTGTGATTACTAGAATTTTAGCTGTCATTCCTCATTTCACACGCTTGTCTTCCTCTGTAGCTCTCTACTTCACCATTGATTTACCCTTTCCATAAAACACTAGTTTATACTCATTTTTAGGCTAATTTAATGCCTATCTTTGAGCAGATAATGGAAAAAGTCACATGTTCACTGGTTAAACTGGTGACATCATACAAAGAAGACTCAGTGACCACTTGGGAAAAATAGTGCCTCCCAAAAGGGTTGTTATCAGCCCCTGGGCTCCTTGTGAACCGTATTACTTCCATTAAGTGCTGGGAGACCTCTATATGAACCCCCCACTACCCTACTAAACCCACATGTTTTTCCTCCCGCTCTCTACTTGGACATTTATACCTAACAGAAGCCAGCTTGCTTTCTTTCCAACCCTCCATAACCTTTTTATATTGGCTTTGCTTAAACCAGAATTGTGACATTCACTAGAGTGAGAGCTAGAATTCTGTGAATCTGATGTTGTCTGGTTTTCTATAGGGTCCCCATCAGTCCCAATGACGTTCCTGTTATTCTGTTGAATAATTCTATATAACCAGGACCTGTAGGCCTTGTACAGAATTGTCACTAAGTTGCTACACCAACCTCCCCTTTCCTCTCACTTATACAATTTCCTAGCCGGTAACAAGGGAAGTTGCAACAGGCCTGTGTATGGTACAGAGTAAGGCTGAACCTTATGCTCATTTCTGTTGTGTTTGGAACACCACAATTTCTAATCCTTAGTCATTGCTGGGGGAGTCTGGGGCAACAGTCTGAACGGAAAAGAAGCTTCAGTTATATGGAGTAGTAGGAGGAGTTATAGGAAGAGTTATACGGAGCAGTAGGAGTATAGGGAGGGGTATATGGGGCAGTGGGAGGAGTCATATGGAACAGTAGGAGGAGTTATATGGAGCAGTAGGAGTATTTATAGGGAGTGTTATATGGAACAATATGAGGAGTTATAGGGAGGGGTATATGGAGCAATAGGAGGAGTTATAGGGAGGGGTATATGG
>CM044447.1:5793641-5804248 GCA_024363595.1 Xenopus borealis | reverse complement strand
CCCTAATTTGCATATGCAAATTAGGATTCGGATTGGCCAGGCAGAAGGATTCGGCCGAATTCCGAACCGAATCCTGGATTCGGTGCATCCCTAATGTAAAAGAAGATTCACTATAGAGTAGAATGGTTCATATGGTAACACTAAAAAAAAGATTTATTTATGGCTCTGTGAATTCTGGGTCAAGTGCATGATGGAAGAACAGGTCCCCTTTATGAAAAGAGTGTTGCATCGCTTTGCTTAAAGGGACATGCGCAGGAGAATGACCTAATTGTTTATAAGGTGCTGCGGTTACTAATGCAGGAAGTCAGGAATGTAAATGACTTTCCATACATAGGAGATTTGTTTTTGCTCAGTCGGTGATACCGTGTGACACATTGAGACAAAATGACAGCATGTAAATGGGCAGACTCTTATTAGGAAATGAGTAATCACAATAGAGGACTTGTGCCCGTGGCTAAACACACCTTATTAATGACAAATAGCCTGGCACAAGCATACAAGTAGGACGATAAAGCTACAAGTTAAAGGAGGATTTACATATCTGTTCTTCCCTATGTATAAAAGTGGCTGCAAAAAAAAAAAAAAAAAAAAAAAAAAAAAAAAAAAAAAATAGTTGCCAAGAACAGAGAGAGACGTATTTAAAGGGTAAGGAAAGGCAAAGAAATAAAATCCCATTTATACTTTCTTTAATGAAAAAGAAATCTATCTCCAATATACTTTAATTTTAAAATGTGTACCGTTTTTATAAGAAACCTGACTGTATGAAATCCTCCCTTCATTTAGTGCTGTGGATAGGAATTGTCAGACGGTCCCTAACTTCTGGCAGGGAAACAATCATACTTATGAACAACAGAAGGAGCCCCCGGCCTTACTTACCAGCCATGCAGAACTCAAGCTTTGTTTTTTGATAATTTATGACGATCCCTAAGAAGCCCAGACCACACTGAGCATGTGTATGTAGTCTAGTCTTGCAAAGATATATAACAAAGTTACAAGATGACAGCCCCCTGTGGCCAACTTTGAAAGCATAAATCATTTGTTTGATTAGGCTTGTGGTGCAGTAAGTTCATGTTTATGTTTAGTATACAAAATACACCATTTCTACCCTTATTCTATTTTACACTTTCCTTGCCCTTTAAGCACCTGTATCATATGTTCAATTGGCATTGGTGGGGGAAATGTCGGTATTTAAAGGGATTCTACAGTATAAAAATAAAAACTGGGTAAATAGACAGACTGGGCAAAATAAAAAATGTATCTAATATAGTTAGCCAAAAAATGTAATGTATAAAGGCTGGAGTGACTGATGTGGAACAGAACACTACTTCCTGCTTTTCAGCTCTCTTGGTTTCCATTGGTTAACAGGCAGTGACCAATCAGAGACTTGAGGGGGGCACATGGGCCATAACTGTTGCTTCTGAATCTCACTGAACAGTTATGTCCCATGTGGCCCCCCTTATAGTCACTGACTAACTCCGAGTTAGAGAGCTGAAAAGCAGGAAGTAGTGTTCTGTTACACATCCAGTAACTTCAGCCTTTATACATTACATTTTTGACTAACTAACTATATTAGATACATTTTTTATTTTGCACAGCCTATCTATTTACCCAGTTTTTATTTTTACCCTGAACTATTCCTTTAAGAGCAAACAAATACACGGTGTTCAAGCACACACAGTTTTCTATTCTACATAGCAGGTGCAGGATTGTGTTAGAGCCCTGTTTCTTCACTCTGGAGCTACAGAGGCAGCTGAACGGCGTTGCTTCAATATTGAAGCAAGCCACTCTGGGTGTTGTAGTTCAACATCTGGGGGAGAGGAGGTCAAGAAACAGTGAGCAAGAGGCTGATGTTTTATAGGTGATGTATCCAGGTAGCCAAGCCTTTAGCTGTTGACTGCTCTGAAGTTCAATTGCAGAGTCTACCAGGTTTTTCAAGACGGACAGGTCTGTCTTCCTAAAAAGACATTTATGAACAGGCTGGAGCAACTAAGTATCTTCTAAATTTAGAATTGAATTTGTTGAACATAAATGTTGTTTAAAGGGCAAGGAAAGTGTAAAATAGAATAAGGGTAGAAATGGTGTATTTTGTATACTAAACATAAACATGAACTTACTGCACCACAAGCCTAATCAAACAAATGATTTATGCTTTCAAAGTTGGCCACAGGGGGCTGTCATCTTGTAACTTTGTTATACATCTTTGCAAGACTAGACTACATACACATGCTCAGTGTTATCTGGGCTTCTTAGGGATCGTCATAAATGATCAAAAAACAAAGCTGCTTGAGTTCTGCATGGCTGGTAAGTAAGGCAGGGGCTCGCCCTGCTGTTCATAAGTATGATTGTTTCCCTGCCAGAAGTTAGGGACTGTCTGACAATTCCTATCCACAGCAATAAATGAAGGGAGAATTTCACTACATACAGTCAGGTTTCTTGTAAATACAGTACACATTTTTTAATTAAAGTATATTGGCGATAGATTTCTTTTTCATTAAAGAAAGTAAAAATGGGATTTTATTTCTTCGCCTTTCCTTGCCCTTTAAAAGCTCCAATTGAATCCAGCAATGGGTTTCACATATGTATCCGACAGCTGCTGTGGTCTCTCTGTGGGCTGTCCGAATGCAGCCAAATAGAATAGAAGCAGGACATGTCTATGTAGGAGACGATTATCCCTACGTTTTATTCTAACAGCTGATTGTTACTTATAGAAAACAATATAAGGCACAACCCAAGTTTCCTCTCCAGTGCATTTAAGTTCCACTCTTAATATAGACCAATCAATCTGCATAGCACATACATGGGGAGGGGCACAATATCATGTAAAGCAAGGCACCCAAAAAAAATTGTTGCTCTTTTTCAGATTATCACCCTAGAAAGGTAGAAAACACGCCAGCGTTTTTTTTGGGACTCCAAACTCCTATCTATTGTATTGAACTTCACCAAGTCTGACCTTGTCGAAGTAACGTCTAGCGCAAGTGGTAACATTCAGGAAAACGGTTTATCTTAGCGAATTTGCGTATTTACGATCCTTCGCCAGTCCGCAACTTCGCCTGGCGTAAGGGTGCAAAGTTGCGCTAGTCTATCTACTTCACTAGCGAAAATTCGGCAGAGTCGGCGTTAGTAAATTTGCGAAGTTAAGAATTGACGTAACGCTGGCGAATCAGCGCTTCGCACTTTAGTGAATTTCCCCCCCATGTGTGGATCAGTGATTGTTCACTAGTGTTCACATAGCTAAACTCTTTAGACATAACGTAAAGTGTGATAGTCACAACTTAAGAGCACAACACACGGGGGCAGATTTATCATTGGTCGAATTTCAAATTTAAAAAGATTCGAAATTCGACCATGTGAATAGAAGGGAAGTAAAATCCTCCGGATATCCAATTCGAAGGATTTTACCGCTATTCGATTGAACAGATTTTTTTAGATTCGAATTTAGTGAATTCACTCGTCGAATTTACCTAATTTGCATATTCAAAATCTGTTTGAAAAATCGATCGACTTTCGAAACATTCATGTGAATTTAGTAAATGTGCCCCATGGTGTCTTAGCAACTAATTACACACATTTTGGCACCATTTTCAAGGGGAGGGGTATAAGGTTTGAATTTTATTTTTTTTAACTGTGTTGTTACCTTGACAAAAAGTCTCAAGGAAGACCAAATAACAAATAAACATTTTCTCTTTATATACCCCTAAAAGCTGCAAATAAGCCCCAGCATTAGCATAGATGGAGGATAAAGCTGTAGTGGAAGCTATAAGAATCTCTTGAAGCTCTTTAGACGCTTGTCTCTAGGGTCCTTTAAGGATGTAGCATCTGGAATCATCGTGGCCCTGGATATCAGGATACTAGACTGTCAATGACTGGGAGGGAGGGGGGAGATTGAGAGGGTCTGACTGTCCAGGTTGATTATTTATGGGGCTGCAAGAAATGAAGTGGCCCACCTGCAAACTGTCCCCCTCCCCATCCTGAATCATGGACCCTCTGTGCATTATCTACCTTGTGTCTCTCTTTCACTGGTAACTGTCACTCCTACAACATGACAAAACTCAACACAAACTAAATAACTACCCATGTGGCCCCCACCCCACCACAATGTCACACAGCTGTGTTTATCTGGAAGACGTCATTCAAATAACTATTTCGGCTGTGCTCTCTGGAATGCTTACTCTGCAATAAACTAACAGCCATTCCTTCCCCCCTCTCAAGCCGTCAGCCATAACTGACAAACGACTCACATCCACATACATTGCCTCTCCTGGGGGAATTAAAAAGTACATATGGTGGCCTCTCATTCACTCAACCCCCCACCCCATAAGACAAGGTGGAGGGAAGGGGATCCTACTGTATTGATGATGAAATTTAATTTCAAGGATTAACGTTTGTGTTTACACCCCTTTTCTTCTTGATCATGAAGATGTTATTGTGCTTTTCTAAAAAAGTTATTACAGACTTGCACACCTCTAAGCTGTTACGGTGCCACTGTGTTGTCCATTTAACTATAGCATTTATAGTTTTCATTACAACCTTTGTCAATTGCTCCTAAAACAGCAAAATACACAGAATGCAGAGACATTAGAAAGTCAGCAAACAGATCAAGGCTGCCACCTGGAGGCTCACTCACCTAACTGCAATGCTTCTTGATAACGTTTAGTGTCGAAGTAGAGGGATACAAGCCGAGCCTGGAACAAATATTACAAGACGTGTCATTGGAGCAAAACAAGTCTAATGGCATTAATGTTGAGTAGCTTGTAGGAAAAATTACATTAAAGGGCAAGGTAAGGCAAAGAAATAAAATCCCATTTTTACATTCTTTAATGAAAAAGAAATCTGTCTCCAATATACTTTAATTACAAAATGTGTACCGTTTTTATAAGAAACCTGACTGTATGCAGTGAAATTCTGCCTTCATTTAGTGCTGTGGATAGGAATTGTCAGACGGTCCCTAACTTCTGGCAAGGAAACCATCATACTTATGAACAGCAGGGGGAGCCCCTGCCTTACTTACCAGCCATGCAGAACTCAAGCAGCTTTGTTTTTTGATCATTTATGACGATCCCTAAGAAGCCCAGACCACACTGAGCATGTGTATGTAGTCTAGTCTTGCAAAGATGTATAACAAAGTTACAAGATGACAGCCCCCTGTGGCCAACTTTGAAAGCATAAATCATTTGTTTCATTAGGCTTGTGGTGCAGTAAGTTCATGTTTATGTTTAGTATATAAAATACACCATTTCTACCCTTATTCTATTTTAGACTTGCCTTGCCCTTTAAGTTATACTCACCCCCCAGTTTTTATAATCACTTACCAGGCCTGTGCTGTGGTACTTCAATAAGAGCACAATTGATCCTTCATCATGTTCTTCTGCTTCTTCATTCTTTAATGGGCCAATGCATGTGCAGTAAAGTAGACAAAAACTTCAGAGTAAAGCATTCACTTTACTGCACATGCGTGAAGAACGAAGAAGAGGAAGAAGATCACTCCATGCGGCTACTACAGATTTTCCCTTGGGTTGGTGGAGTTTTCAGCAAAGACCATCACCGGCCTGGTAAGCGGTTATAATCACTGGGAAGCTCCTAACATTTGGTTAAATGTACTTACTCCTTTAAACTGTAAAGGCCCAAAATTATTAGGCCAGAAATTCAATCTGCTATTCATAGCACCCTAAAGAAGTCAACACATGACTGACAGCAGCAACCGCACACTAAACAGACCCACGATTCCCGCTGGAGAGCGCAGGTATGGGCAATGCTAATGCCCCGTAACATTTTCTAGAAAACAGATCCGGATTACAAGCGCTGACCTGAGCCCTGCTTTGTGTTCTAAAGAGAAGACAAATTGAGAAAGCGTTGGTACCTCCAGTGCCTGGCGTAGAAAGGTCCTCTTTTCAGCTTTTGCCCATTCGATACATTCCAGGCACAGCTCCACCTACAAGAAAGAAGTCGGAATATCAAATAAAAAATCAGCACAAATGATGGACCATCTCCAGTAATGGACTAGGAAGATCAATAGACCCACATTTACAAGTTTGAACAATTTTTTATTGGATTATAATGATCATGTGATACAAAAGGAATCTTTGAGGTACATATGCACCCACTGGACTCAATAGGAAACCAGTTATCTATGACCCCCCCCCCCTCACCTCCTGTCCTGTAGCTGCCTCCATATCCAAGAACAGATCCAAGAGGGAGCGCACGAGTCTGGCTGCTTTAGCCTTGCTGATCGAGTTCAGAAACGGACGCACGTATTTCAGGAGACCGCCGAGTTCTGCAAGGAGAAAGAAATGTGAAACCCGATTTGTGACGCATCTGGGGGACAATCAAAGGGGTGCTTCACATTTAAATGAACTCTAACTGTAATGAAAACATTGATATTTGCAGACAATTTAACTTTTTTCTTTAATATTATCAAGCGGCTGTTATCTTTTTGCTAGGGTCGGATATACCTTAGCAACCCTGGTACTAGTTTGAAAGAAAGCCTGGAAAATGAATGGGAATAAGGCCAAAAAAAAAAATTTAAATAATGCACAATAACAGGTTTTCTGTCCACCCAAATTGCTGGTGGGTAACTGAATATAATATAATATACAAGGCAATGTCAGTGGGAAGGAATGAAGACTTATTTACAATAGGAAGTCATGTTGCACTATGGGTACTGGGTGTCCAGATACAGGTAAAAACCGGATAACAGATCTTTCTGTAATTTAGATCTTCACACCTTAAGTCTACCAGAAAATATAATAATAATAATAATAATAAGCACCTTGCACAAAACTCCTGTTGCATTTATTTGTTTTTTTTACTTTGTTTTTTTAAAGGAGAACATAACACATACTTTAAACCCCGCCCCCCCGTAGACCCCTCTCCCTGCTCCTCCCAGCCTACTTACTACCCCAGGCAAATGCCCCTAGCTTTTTACCGACCCCTCGCAGCAGATTCAGGCGTTGGAGTTCACAGCAGCCATCTTCTTCAGTAATCTTCGTCTATTGAACGATGTTTCGGTGCATGCGCGGTTGGAGCAAGTTCCCAGTCCCGGACAAAAGCGCATGAGCCGAAACTCACAGGAATCGCCAAAAGAAGGCACAAAGATTACCGAAGAAGATGGCTGCCATGAACTCCGACGCCTGAATCTGCCGATAGGGGTGAGTAAACAGTTAGGGGCATTTAACCGGGTAGCAGCAGGTAGGCTGGGGGGGCAGGGAGGGGGGTCTACGGGGGGGTTGGAGGCTTTTTCTAAAGTATGGATTTGGTTCTCCTTTAAGCAGGTACAGATCCATTATCCAGAAAAAAAACCCAACTCCTAAGTGAATAATAATAGATTGTGTAATGTAGTAATGATTGGTTTAAATATACGGGGAGGAGGGGGATAACTATGACACATTCAGACTCTCTCATTACACTCACCCGCTGCTTGTCCCGTCTTGGCCAAGAGCCCACCCAACTCCAGGATGCTTTGCTCTTTGACTCGCAACGCCTCCTCATCGCTCTCCTGAATATCTCGCTTCACTGGAAAACAAACAGAAAGAGTCACAGGACGCCGCTTCCAACCAAATTATAAATAAAATACACAAAATATATCCCTACAAACAGACCTTAGTGATGTCAGCAGTTACAAATGACATCACTAAGGTCTGTTTATGTCACATGACTAACTAAACCATGTGCATTATAATAAATAACATACCCTCTACTGTAAAATACCAGGATATTAGAAGTCACCTTCATGAACTGTATACAATCTTCATGGAACGCCTCAGTGAAATACAATATCCTTATATTTTCCAATAGGGGGTACTTTATTCCTTATATCACACACACAGGGTGAAGTGTTTGTTACTGACTGCGACAGCAGCCAATCAGAAATGATTTCGATCTGAATGTTGGTGTTGGGAAGTGATGAAGGAGTGACCTGATTGGTTGCTGTGGACAGCATTATGGCTCCTGTCATGCCCCAACACAGGGGTCCCCAACTACCGGCCAATGGACAGTCATGAACTGGGCCACCAAAATTAATCCATTGCACCCGAATTGGATGCCACCAACGAGAATTGGACACTGAAGGAAAGGCTAAAATTAAGTCAGCTTTATCAGAAAGGTCTATATAAATACACCAGTAAACCCTCAAAGTAATGCTGCTCTGAGTCCTCTGTCAAAATAAACACAGCATTTCTTTCCTTCTATTGTGTCACATGGGCTTCTGTATCAGACTTCCTGTTTTCATCTTAAACCTCCAGGGCTAGGGCTTGAGCATGCTCAGTTGTACACATGGGCTTCTGTATCAGACTTCCTGTTTTCAGAATAAACCTCCAGGGCTAGGGCTTGAGCATGCTCAGTTTGTTCCTCTCCCCCCTCCCTCCCTGTTGTAATCTGTAGTCCAGATCTAGTAGTCCAGAGCTATGAGTGAGCAGGGAAGAGACTCAGGCAGGAAGTGATGTCACACAAGCTAATATGGCAGCTGCTATCCTAAACAAGTATGGTAAAGCAATCTGCAGAAGAAATCTAGTGTTATAGCCGCACTATTGTGGCTGATCTATTGGCAATACACTGATTCAGTTGCTTTCCTTCTGCTTTAAGTACATTTTTATCTGAAAGGCTCATTTATATCTAATGAATGAATGAGAAGTGCCAGAGATGAGAGAGAGAGTATAAAGTGAAAGTCTGAGTAAACCATAAAGAAGGAGCTAATGATGTCAGTGTCCCTTTCAGAGGAGCACAAGCTGCACTTGTCCAGACTAAGGGAAGGATCATGTTATTGGTGCAAATTATCTGCTCCCCTCGTCCAGTTATTAATCTCCCCCGGGCCTATAACAAAATGACAAGGCGTTGTTATCCCAAGCATGTGCCGCAATAGAAGCTTTCATGGAACCGCCAGCTGCTCCCTCCTCTGTCACAGCCTCATTCCCCCCACAAAGGAGCCCAGCGAGCAGCCACGTTCCCCTCATTTCACCGATCCACCGGCTCCTACACGCGCCGCACGCTCACCTATAGACTGCAGGATGTCTATACTCGCCGACCGGTCGGACACCAGCATTTCTTGTGCTCTCTGGAACTCAATCACCGCCGCGGCCGCCATCTTGCCCTATTCCTGCACCCTGACACAGCTCTTCCGGGCCGGAAGTAGCCGCGGCGGAAGGCCGACTGGCTCCCTGAATGTGTGTCCCGAGCCGCGCTGCAATGTGGGAACTGTAGTTCCGCAGAGCAACAAAAGACGGTGACAGCGACAGGAAGTGACGCGTTTGTTGATATGTTATGAGTTTTGAAAACATTAGAAGGCAGGCTTATTTTAGAGATTGATTCTTCACCTATAAACCAGGGCCCAGAATGGCTAGCCCTTCTGCTTAGGATGGTCCCTGTAACATTGATAATGTTTGCTTCCTATAAAAGTTACACAGTAAGGCTGAAAAAAGATACACGTCCATCAGGGCAAGGAAAGGTCTTCCAACTTTGGGTGCCAAAAGTTAGGCATCCCCAAGCAATTGCATGTATTTAAAGGAGAAGTAAACCCTGTTGGCGCAAAACGCCTCCCCCGGTACTGGCCCCCCTCCCTTAATGCCCATAACTTGTTATTTACCCCTCCTTCTAGGTCCTCTCCAGTGGAGTTCACAGGCGCCATCTTCTCATGAGCAGTCTTCTTCCTGTGTCTTCTGGCCCATGTGCTGTAGGAGGCGTTTTCCGGTTCCTGATCTACTGCGCATAGAGTTGCCACAGTATTTTTGATGGTTGATCCCAATGTTATTAATAAGAAAAAAAGATAAATATATAGGCTGGTATTTTTTTCAGGAAAAGGTGGCAACCCTAACTGCGCATGCACCCGATAGGGTTGCCACCTGGCCAGTATTTTAGCAGCCTGGCCGGTATTTTTGATGGCTGATCCCAATGTTATTAATAGGGGAAAAGGTGGCAACCCTTGCACCTGAAAGTCACGAGTTTGTGACCTTCGGGTGCATGCGCAGTAGATAGGGTTGCCACCTTTTCTTAAAAAAAATACCGGCCTTCCTATAAATTTAGCTTTTTTTCCTATTAATAACATTGGGATCAGCCATCAAAAATACCGGTCAGGCCGGTAAAATACCGGCCAGGTGGCAACCCTAGCAGTAGATCAGGAACCGTCAAATGCCTCCTACTATGTTTGTGACCTTCAGGTGCATGCACAGTAGAACAGGAACTGGCAAATGCCTCCTACTGTGCATGAGCCAGAAGATGCTGATGGATCCAGGTGTGGTGGCAATTTCAAATTACCAGGACTCTGAGGATTAAAATCAGTAAAAGTTTATTACACTTATAAGTGGACAGCTCATCAATTAAGAAGAACTCCCCCGAACATTAGCAAGCATTAGCTTTTTATGCCATTACAGAAAGAAAAAACTTAACACGTCACAAGCATTACATCAGTAATAAGCATTAATACTTCCTTGACCATGTAAGGACATTTATTCACCCTTTCTGTCCGGTGTGCCCTTTCTCCTACGATGGAACTTTGCAAGATGTGCCGTTTCCACTATTGTTGGTCCTTTTCTATTCTGAGCTTATCTCCTCCAACATAACTTTCCTGCTCATTGTGTGTAATGTGGTTTTATTACTGTCTAGAAAATGGTAGACTTGTA
>CM044447.1:5780238-5791814 GCA_024363595.1 Xenopus borealis | reverse complement strand
GTGATATCACTCCATCTTGCAGTACAGCAGTAAAGAGTGACTGAAGTTTATCAGAGCACATGACTCGGGGCAGCTGGGAAACTGACAATATGTCTAGCCCCATGTCAGATTTCAAATTTAAATATAAAGAAAAATCTGTTTCCTCTTTTGAGAAATGGATTTCAGTGCAGACTTCTGCTGGAGCAGCACTTTTAACTGATGCATTTTGAAAAAAAATATTCCTATGACTGTATCCCTTAAATTTTAGCAATAATAAATTTGTCTTCATGAAATTGCTGACATGACAGTGCCCCATCAGACCCCTTTTTCCTACAGGTCCCTCCCTGAATTTACAGGGCTTTGAGCAACAGGGAAAAACCTAGCAGACCCCAGTCTTATATTTGCCGCCTGGCTGGTATTTTACTGGCCTTGCTGGTAAAAATGATAGTTGATCCCAATGTTATTAATAGGGAAAAAAGATAAATATTTAGGAAGGCAGGTATTTTTTTCCATAAAAGGCGGCAACCCTATCCAGCCTTCCTCGGTTCAACTGGCCCAGACTTTCTCCCTGATGTAAACTTATGGTGCTCCTTCTGAATCTCACCTGATTGCAGTGACCAGAAAAAGGTATACACAAGAGGAGGGGGGGGGGCTTTGGGTATCGCTTAGGGTTGCCACTTGGCCGGTATTTTACCAGCCTGGCCAGTATAAATGATGGTTGAACCCAATGTTATTAATAGGGGAAAAAACATAAATCTATAGGAAGGCTGGTATCATTCCTAGACACAACTGGGACGGGGAACCTGAGGGGGCCCATGAGGTGGTATGTTCATGGGATAGAGTCCTGCAGCGGGTCGGGTACCCACGAGTTACCCACAACATCTTGCGGTACCCTGCGGGTTGAATCTTCAAGTTCCGGGTGCGGGTATAGAAACAGGCCGGTGGTTCTGCAGGTTGAGGGTCGGGCCGCGGATCTTCTCCATAGCGATTTTTACTCCTTTTTTCTGGTCACTTCCAGTTTACGACAGCACTGCCTGTTTTATTCCTTTTTTTCTTCTGATCATGGCTACTTCCGATGATGTCACTTCCGGTTTACAATGAAAGCACTTCATGATTCTTGATGGTCAGCAGGTCGCAGGTAGGGTTGCCACCTTTTCTTGAAAAAAATACCGGCCTTCCTATATATTTACCTTTTTTTCCTATTAATAACATTGGGATCAACCATCAAAAATACCGGCCAGGCCGGTAAAATACCGGCCAGGTGGCAACCCTAGTCGCAGGTAGGGTTGCCACCTTTTCTTAAAAAAAATACCGACCTTCCTATATACTTCACTTTTTTTCCTATTTGTAACATTGGGATCAGCCCTCAAAAATACCGGTCAGGCCGGTAAAAAACCGGCCAGGTAGCAACCCTAGTCGCAGGTCCGGGTTGCGGATAAGGTACTTAGGGGTCGGGTCGTGGGTCCAAGCGGGTAAGAATGAGGGTACAGGTTCGGGTACAGGTCCCAAAAAATAGACCCACGCAGGACTCTATCATGGGCCCCAGCTTCCTTAGTCCGACATGGACGTGTATATGAAGATATATACACACTCAGCATCCCGATATATATACACACTCGGCATCCACACTGACTTTGGGGCTTGCCAGCGGCAGGGACTACCCAAACTGCAAGCGTATAATAAGATGTGCTGGGATTTTATATGTGCTCTCCTAGATATGTTCAGCAAGCCCTGCCTGTCCCAGTCATTTTAGGAAAGATTTTTTAGGAACTTATTTGCTCCCCTGGTTGGGAACTAAGATGAATGGCAAATAACCCGGTTTTTTTTTAAGATAAAGGAATGTTTTTTTTTTTTTTTAACAACAGTCTCGTTATGAGCCAGCAAAAGCGCTGGTTAAATACTGGCGTCAAAAGTCGGGGACACCAGAGCATGCGCAGACTTGTCACTGGAGACTGGTAACTGGGGCAACATTAACTGTCAGCAAGCACACAGGGGAACCCATGACTTATCTCTCTCCCCCACTACTACAACACTACCAGCAATCTTATAATCCCCGTCTCTTTCTACAGACAGAATTAGTGAGGGCGGAAACAAGCCCCGGGGAAACCGCGGACCTTCCTGAGAACTAACAGCGCCATTGGCTGAGAGCAAGAAGCGGTGACAGTCACTATCCTGACGGACGGAAGCCTCAACCAATCGGAGAGCTCGGGGCTTATTAGGGCTGAAGCCGGAAGTGGAAAGCGGGGAAACTGGTAAGGATTGGAGAGAGATTATTAATTAAGATGGGGGTCTCTTCCCTCGCTCATGTGTCATTTGTTATTAGTAATGTTTACACTGTTTTTTGCTTGCAGTATGTGCAGGCACCGCATCAGGCAGTCACTAGTGGGATCCTTTCAGTAAGTCCCTCCCTATACATTCTTCACAGTTACATTTATATTTGTTTCCATTGTCCCTTCATTGCTGCTCAGTGTTTGCCTTTAAACAGGAAGACTTGATGAACTGATCAGTGTGGGGCCCTTAAATGTATTTGGTGCCACTGTTGCCCCAGGTTGAGGGACTGAGACAACAGAGATGTAACTCACTCCCCAACATCTTGTATAATCATCCGAATTCAGTAGGAACTGACATCCACGGCTCTGGAACCAGGCTGGGTTGGACTTGGATCACACTCACTCACACAGGCCCTGGATTTGTTGGAAGGCCTTAAAGGAATAGTTCAGTGTAAAAATAAAAACTGGTCTGTGTGTAAAAAATGTCTCTAATATAGTTAGTTAGGCAAAAATGTAATGTATAAAGGCTGGAGTGAGTGGATGTGTAACAGAACAGAACACTACTTCCTGCTTTTCAGCTCTCTAACTCTGAGTTGGTCAGTGAGTATAAGGGGGGCCACATGGGACATAACTAGAGTTATAAAAAATATTCAGAGGTTGGCCATACAGGGACTAAGTGATTAGTTAGAGTTCACAGGCAGGTGTATTAGAGACCTCTGGTGGTCAAACCAAGGTATAAACTGCAAAAGAAAAATATTCTCTATGACACCATGCTAAAAAAAGTATAAATTTATTAGTACATAGATAGATATTTAAGAAGTGATTTGATGTCTGGCTTCTTATGGCCTATGATTAAGTGCTGAGAGGCACGAAACGCGTCAGGCTCCTGCTGGGGTAACTGGAATTTTTTTATCTATCTATGTACTAATAAATTTATACTTTTTTTAGCATGGTGTCATAGAGAATATTTTTCTTTTACATAACTAGAGTTGCCACCTTTTCTTGAAAAAAATACCGGCCTTCCTATATGTTTATCTTTTTTTCCTATTAATAACATTGGAATCAACCATCAAAAATACCGGCCAGGCCGGTAAAATACCGGCTAGGTGGCAACCCTAGACATAACTGTTCAGTGAGTTTGCAATTGATCCCCAGCATTCAGCTCAGATTCAAAAGCAACAGTTATGACCCATATGCCCCCCCCTCTCAATTCACTGATTGGTTACTGCCTGGTAACCAATCAGTGGAAACCAAGAGAGCTGAAAAGCAGGAAGTAGTGTTCTGTTCTGTTCCACATCCGCTCACTCCAGCCTTTATACATTACATTTTTGGCTAACTAACTATATTAGATACACTTTTATTTTGCCAGTTTTGACCCAAGCCAAGGAGGTTGCAATATTTTAGGAGAGGCAAGCTACCCACGAGTAGGTTTGTCACCCAGCCGGTATTTTACCAGCTAGGGCTAGTATTACAATTTAGCGGCAATGTAACTGCCATTAATTTATAATACCCTTAACTTAATTGCCCTCTGGTGGAAACTTACTTTTTATTCCTCATCTTGCCCTGTGCAATGCCCCGCCCCTTATGTGGCACGGCTCTGCCCCTTTTTGCATCACAACCCGCTAGGGTTGCCACCTTTTGCTGTGGCTGAACCCGGACAGGGGGGCAGGCCCATGATTTCAGTGGACGGGCTCGTGATGTCATGGTGCGGAGCTATGACGACGCGATCGCCGATTGGCCGATCGCTGGGTCAATCAAGCTAATCCCACCCAATTTTCCTTATTTGGAAAACCGGGCAGGAAGTATTGACCCGGGCAGCCCTTAAAAATACCGGGCGGTCCGGGTCAAAACCGGACAGGTGGCAACCCTACAACCTGCCTATTTAGTTTCCACACCCTGGCCGGTAAATGTTTTTTACAAAGGTGGCAACCCTACCCACAGGACACATTTCACACCCATCTGATGTCATTAGGGTTGCCACCTTTTCTTGAAAAAAATACCGGCCTTCCTATATATTTACCTTTTTTTCCTATTAATAACATTGGGATCAACCATCAAAAATACCGGCCAGGCCGGTAAAATACCGGCCAGGTGGCAACCCTAGATGTCATAGCCATTCCCTCATCATCGCTACTCAACCTGAACATCACTGACCTGGCATCTAACATGTCATCATGATGATGTCATCATGCCATCCCTAAACCAGATGGTCCCCTCTCTGGCGGACTTGTTCCTCGCAAACTAGTTTTCAATCATGTCAGTTCTGGCTCACTGGGGGATATGGCACAGGCTATTTAAAGAGCTATGAAATTGCCTTTGCGGCCTTCCCACAAATCTGGGCCTGACCCTTCAAAGAGCTGTCAAAATCTCTTGCCCTCACATGCCCCCGTGCAGCTCTGTTTGGGGAATGCTGTTGGTGCAAGCATAGAAGGTGCAGGTGGGGGTTTTAATCTTCTGTATCATAAGCCCCACACACACATATTGAATGAGAGTTGTCAGCTAACCCCATGTCACTGCAGTAACCATGTGATCTAGTCCTGGATTATTTATTATACATGTTTCCTCTTCCGTCTAACTGGGACCATTAAAGGAAAACTATACCCCTAAAATGAATATTTAAGCAACAGATCGTTTATATCAAATAAAGTGGCATATTAAAGAATCTTATCAAACTGGTATATATATTTAATTAAATATCGCCCTTGCCTTGAACCCCCATTGGGTGAGGGTCTGTGTGCTGCCTCAGAGATCACCTGACCAGAAATAGTTCAACTCTAACTGTAACAGGAAGAAGTGTGGAAGCAAAAGACACACCTCTGTCTGTTAATTGGCTCATGGTTTATTTACATATTTATTACATATGTATTTAAATATGAGCCGTCTTATGCAGTATCTTTTTATAGAGACCTACATTGTTCATGGAATTCTGGCTATGGATGGCCCACTGATGGCGGCTAGTTCCAATTTGATTATTATAAGTTGTGGCATTGAATCTGGTATATGTTCCTCCCTAACCTCTGTTTTTCCCATGATTTCAGCAATGTTCTTGGTGGGCCTGACTGGTGGGATAGCTTCAGGGAAGAGCGCGGTTGTGTCCATTCTACGGGAACTCGGCTGCGCTGTCATCGATGCTGATCTCATTGCCAGGCAAGGTTGGTGCCATTGTCTCTTTTTTATTTAAATTCCATGAAGACAGAGGTGTGTAGGTGTCATTTGGGCTTGACTAGAAGTGAAAACATTCAGAATGACAATATTGTGCTTAGTGATTATACAGGGATTGGATCCCTTATCCGCAAACCCGTTATCCAGAAAGCTCAGAATTACGGAATGGCCGTCTCCCGTAGACTCCATTATAATGAAATAATCCAAATGTTTTAAAAATGATTTCCTTTTTCTGTGTAATAATAAAACAGTCGCTTGTACTTGATTCCCAACTAAGATATAATTAATCCTTATTGGAAGCAAAACCAGCCTATTGGCTTTATTTCATGTTTATATGGTTTTCTAGTAGATTTAAGGTATGAAGATCCAAATTATGGAATGATCCGTTATCCGGCAAACCCCAGGTCCCGAGCATTCTGGATAACAAGTCCCATACCCGTATAACTTGCACTCAAGTGGTTCTGTCTGATATATAATCCAGTGAGCTCTGAGCATTGGGCCAGTAGAGGGAGCTCCTGCTCTAATGCACGTTGCCTGTGTTGAATTTAAAGAGATCCTGTCATGGGGAAAAAAAAAGATTTCAAAATGCATCAGTTAATATTGCTGTTCCAGAAGAATTCTGCATTGAAATCCATTTCTCAAAAGAGCAAACAGATTTTTTTATATTTCATTTTGAAATCTGACATGGGGCTAGACATATTGTCAATTTCCCAGCTGCCCCTGGTCATGTGACTTGTGCTCTGATAAACTTCAATCACTCTTTACTGCTGTACTGCAAGTTGGAGTGATATAGCCCCCACCCCCCACCCAGCAGCCTAACAACAGAACAATGGGAAGGTAACCAGATAACAGCTCCCTAACACAAGATAACAGCTGCCTGGTAGATCTAAGAACAACACTCAATAGTAAAAACCCATGTCCCACTGCGTACTATTCAGTTATATTGAGAAGGAAAAACAACAGCCTGCCAGAAAGCAGTTCCCTCCTAAAGTCCTGGCACAAGTCACATGACCAGGGCAGCTGGGAAATTGACAATATGTCTAGCCCCATGTCAGATTTCAAAATGAAATATAAAAAAATCTGTTTGCTCTTTTGAGAAATGGATTTCAAAGCAGAATTCTTCTGGAACAGCACTATTAACTGATGCATTTTGAAAAAAAAACATTTTTTCCCATGACAGGATCCCTTTAAAGTGGAACTATCGCAGAAATGAAAATCTAATAAAAGTTTCATCATACTAACTATCCCTCTCTCAACATCTGTCTCTCCTCATTCTGTCTTCATTTGGGAGTTGGGTGTCAGATATTAATTGACAGTTACATCCAATATATCTTATAGGGGGGGCTCCTTTTGCCTAGAAGATGTATTAGAGCTCACTCTATTAAACTCACCAGACATCATGTCTCTCTACATGCAGGATTTGTGCAGAAGGCAGTTATTTTGTTTGTACTGGAATCAGTTATTTGAGTGAGCTCTAATACATCTTCTAGGCAAAAGATATATTGGATGTAAATGTAAATGAATATCTGACACCCAACTGCTGCATGTAGAGAGACATGATGTCTGGTGAGTTTAATAGAGTGAGCTCTAATACATCTTCTAGGCAAAAGGAGCCCCCCTATAAGATATATTGGATGTAACAATGAATATCTGACACCCAACTGCTGCATGTAGAGAGACATGATGTCTGGTGAGTTTAATAGAGTGAGCTCTAATACATCTTCTAGGCAAAAGGAGCCCCCCTATAAGATATATTGGATGTAACAATGAATATCTGACACCCAACTGCTGCATGTAGAGAGACATGATGTCTGGTGATTTTAATAGAGTGAGCTCTAATACATCTTCTAGGCAAAAGGAGCCCCCTATAAGATATATTGGATGTAACTGACAATGAATATCTGACACCCAACTGCTGCATGTAGAGAGAATGAAGAGAAACAGATGCTGAGAGAGGGATAATAGATAAACTTGATTATTTCAGAAATAATGCAGAATATTTAATTGATTTCAAGTTTCTAATTTCAGTATGAGAAAGCTTATATATTTTTTTCTTTAATCCTCCATTAAACTGATGTCAGTGTGTTCTTCTGACTCTTTTAGTGGTCCGTCTCGGCACCCCAGCGTACAACCAGATCGTGCAGCATTTTGGGGACGGGGTGCTGCTGGTGAGCGGGGAGCTGGACAGAGAAAAGTTGGGCGCCATTATATTTTCTGATCCGGAGAAGAGATGCGTTTTAAACTCCATCACTCACCCACAAATCCGCAGAGAGATGTTTCGACAGACACTCCAGTACTTCTTCCTAGGTTTGTATTTTATGAGAAGTCTCTAAGGGTGTGTCCCATATCATGCCAGATAACCACAAACTGGTTTGGAGCTGTTGAAATAGTGACTGCTGCACCATCGTGTGTGGCTATTGATATATCAGGGATATATCAGGATAATATCACTTTCAGACCTAAGCTAAAGCGGTGGTTATTAGTTACAGCAATGGCACAGGTGTGTTGATTTCATACTTATTTGCTGCCATTTTTAGTATTAGGCCAGGAGTTGGCCTGCAACTGCCGCAACCAGACCCATTACCTTCTACTGCGTTGTATATATGTAGCAATCACAATAAAGATGTGTCAATGGTGGAGCTCACCCCCACGTGGCAGCATCTCCCACTTCTATCCGGGAAACCCAAAACTATTACCCGCATCTCCACAACACCTCCGAGAAAGTTCCGAGAATAGAGGCACAAAACGCGTACGTTTTTCACTGCCATATTATTGTCACAGTGTGTGTTTTAATAGAGCCGCGTTGATATTAAAGGGCACCAATCATACCTAAAATGATTTACTAAGTAAATACAATATGTGAAAGTTCAAGAAATCCGATTTTTAAAACTGAATTGTTTGTATAATGTAAATGATCAGCTCACTATACCTTCTGCAAAATCTCCCCTATCTCCACTGCAGTTCTAGCTGAGGCAGCCATCTTGGATTTCACTGACTCCTCCTACCTATATCTTCACAGCCAACTGTAGCTCTGAAATCTCGCACATGCTCAGTTGAAATTCCTTGCTTGCCTAATAAACCTTCTAAGCTATTTTGAAATCTGCTAAACTTCTGTGTTAGTGCTGCCACCTTGTGGAAGTTGCTGTGTGTGCCCTTCATTTGCATAATGACATCACTAGCAGGGGATACGATAGTTTATTAAAGCTAGGCATTCTGGGTAGAATACTCAGACAGTGCTACAATCTGAGCATGCTCATGAACTCATTTGCATGTTGCAGTCAGTGACAAAGTATGGGATTTTTTAAAAACTGTACATGTAGTTTGATTAGACATGTTTAGGTTGTACTGGTCAGGTTGTTAATATGTGTTTGATTTTGGCTATGATTGGTGCGCTTTAATAGTAGCGACTTTGGCGGATAAGTTGGTCAGCGCTAGAGGCGGGCAATAGTTTTGTGAAGCATTGAATAGAATTGAATAGATGTAGCTCAGCTTTCAAGCAGGACATTGAAGGCAACTGCAAGGGGTTAGTCCATCACAATATAGAAAATGCCTTATAATAATTTAGTTTGAACTAGGGATGCAACAAATCCAGGATTCGGTTCAGGATTCAGCCTTTTTCAGCAGGTTTCAGATTCGGGCGAATCCTTCTACCCAGCCGAACCGAATCCGAACCCTAATTTGCAAATGCAAATTAGGGGCGGGATGGAAATTGCATGACTTTTTGTCACAAAAAAAGGAAGTAAAAAATGTTTTCCCCTTCCCACCCATAATTTGCATATGCAGGTTCGGATTTGGTTCGCTATTCTGCCGAATCTTTCTATAAGGATTCGGGGGATTTGGCCGCATCCAAAATAGTGGATTCGGTGCATCCCTAGTTTGGACCAATATTCATTTCCGACTGCTACATTATAACTGGAAGCTGATGAACGCTTTTGAATTTCATACCAGTTTGACTTTGGGGTTGACTTTAGACAGCTACAGCTTCTGTATACTGCAACGGATGGAAGATATATGTCTCTGAAGAGACAGTCATCAAGCGTTACAGTCGTCGTGGAGTTAAAGGGAGAAATATCATTCAGCCTGCAGGGAAAGCACCAGGAAACAATCCTCTTTTCTGTTCCATATTTGATAACATCACAAGATGCTGAGGAAGTGTAGACTTGATATTCCCCGATATCCCCAGGGAATGGAGTGATATGTCAGCCCATGTAGATAATACAGCTACTGTTTGCACAGGGAATAGAATGGAGGGGGATTGTGGGAAGGTGGGGTTTAGCAGGAAGGGACCTTTTCAAATGCAGATAGGAGTGAATGGCAGGAGATAGTTGTGCTTTCTTTTGTGTGCGGGGTATAAAAGCAAGTACTATTCTGCAGGGGCGCACAGTTTGATTGGGGAACTATATCTTTGCATTATGGGCCCTTCTTTATCTGTTTCAAGCTGGGAGATAAGCCGCCAGTTTTGAAAGGAATAATCATACAACAATATAATGTCCCTAAAGTAACCAAATATTTATATGTCTTCATCCCCACAGGCTACAGGTACGTGATCCTCGACATCCCATTACTTTTTGAGTCCCGGAGCATGACCCGCTATATGAAACACACCATGCTGGTATACTGGTAAGAGATCTTGTTGTCCTCTATCATCTCAATCTTCTCCGAAAAAAAACTTTTTACTTGTGACAGTCATTTTACCAATTCAAAGTGCTGTTCATTGTTAGGCACCCCCAACTACAAGAAGCTGAAATCTATGGGTGTGTTCAATAAGCTTATCGCTATCCACGGTGGGTCCGGGGGGCTCATGCCCCAGACCGTCAGCAAAGGAGAGTAAGTCGAAAGAAATTTGATTGTAGGCAGGCACCAATCCGGAACACCATAAAATCCAAGAGCCCAACGTTTAAATAGTAAAAAAAAAAGTTTTATTTCACATTATTTATAAAAACGAAAAAGCCTTACGCGTTTGGTGTCACCCAAGGACACTTAATCATAGACTAACTTTCTTTAGACAAATGCAAGATATTCGAAGGAAAAGGAGCCAATGAGAAATTGTTTAGGCGGAGTTTGTAAAGCTTCAGTATGTCGTTGCCTCTAGTGGCTCGTATATGAAATACACACTATATCGATACAGTGTAAAAGTGATGCTACAGAAAGTTGTGTCCTTGGGGAACACGAAACGAGTAAGGCATTTTCATACATAATATGAATAAATACGTTTTGTACTATTTAAACGTTGGGCTCCTGGATTCTACTTTATGGTGTTCCAGATTGGTGCCTGCCTACAATCAAATTTCTAGGCTGACCCCTGAAAAACACACTGGGGGTCATTTATCAACACTGGGCAAATTTGCCCATGGGCAGTAACCCATAGCAACTAATCCGATTGCTGCATTCATTGTTCTACTTGCAGCTGGCTTCAAAAAGCTAATCCCTGATTGGTTGCTATAGGTAACTGCCCATGGGCAAATTTGCCCAGTGTTCATAAATGAGCCCCACTGTCATTTCCTCTCCATGCTCCATCCCTCCATCTTCAGTGATTTCCCAGAAATCCCTTGGAGCTGTTTAGAACTATGCAGCACCCTGCACCCCCCACATGCACAAATTATAAACTTTTCTCTTTACACTTTTTCTTTTCAGTGACCCACAGACGCAGCTGGAGCGGTTAATGCGGAGGAACAGCCTTTCTCGGGACGAGGCCACGAAACGCATTGCTGCTCAACTCCCATTGGACAGCAAGCTGCCCTTAGCCGATTACGTCATTGACAATTCAGGAGACAGGGAGAGCACTCGACGGCAGGTCCTGCAGCTCCATGCTCGGCTCCAGTCCTCGCTCGCCTACCTTCCTGTCAGGATCGTTGCCATTTCCATGGCCACAGGACTGGCAGTTTTAGCTTGCGGCCTTCTCCGAAAACTCTGGCAATGAAGGTGGTAGAATGTTAACCTCAATGGAAAACATCACAGCCTAGCGACGTTTTCCTGGGTCAGTGTTGTGTAGGGTCAGAAGAAGAAGGTTTTTCTTTCAGCACATAATTTAAAAGAAAAGATTTTAAAAATGTTTTTTAGATTTTAACCAATGAATGCCCTGAGTGTAGTTAATTGTGCCTATCATGGGGCAAAGTAACGCATGATATTAAGCTAAACTGCACTGCAAAGCAACCCCCCCCCCCC
>CM044447.1:5737768-5770179 GCA_024363595.1 Xenopus borealis | reverse complement strand
TATGGAGCAATAGGAGGGGTTACAGGGAGGGTTATATGGAGCAATAGGAGGAGTTACAGGAAGGGTTACATGGAGCAATAGTAGGGGGTTACAAGAAGCAATAGAAGCAGTTATAGTAGGGGTTATAAGCAGCAATAGGAAGAGATATAAGGAGGGTTACATGGAGCAATAGGAAGAGCTACTGTTTAGGAAGGGTTCTATGGAGGAATAGGCCACGTATGGTGAAACATGGAGTGAAGGCTTATTTGTAGCCAAGATACTCTAAAAAGCTCAGTTGGAAAGTCAGTCATGGTGAAATTTATCATGATCACATTTGCTTTTGTAGCAGAACATGAAAGTGACAGAAGTTTGGTCCAGTCAAGTGTTCTAGGGGCAGTTTCCCATTGCTATTAAGGGACTCTTTGGCCTGTGCTGAGAACATGTAGATTTACAGTACAGTGAATTTCAAGTGCTCTCCATCCCTGAATTTGTAGCAAAATAGGGAAAGATGTCTTATTTCCCTGTATTAATATCAGGCAGCCTTCCATAAGTACCAGGCACATTATTCAGCCATGAAGCCTGTAGAACATCTACCTTAATTGTAGGAGATCAAGTGAGAGTTGACTTGTTGTGAGGAACAATAGGCCAAGATCAACTGATTCACTTGGAGCAATTATATGAAAGTGTGCAAATTAATTGGCATACACACAGTTAATATGCATCGATATTTGTTTTGTTTGTCTATGGCTGCCCTCGTTGCTGACACTCCAGAATAAACTAATATTGAGTGTGAGAACCTGCCGGGCCTCCAAAGTGGGTTAAACAGCCTTAGAAACACTTCTCTTTAATCATTATTGTGTATTATCTGACACTTTTTCCCTTAATGTTCCTGCTGACAGAGCACTTTTTCTTTCAAACGCCTTAATTATCTGCTCGCAGATTACAAGGTTACGAGAGGTCCTCCTATACAGTCAACTAAAGAGGAAGCGGTTCCTCTAGGAAAATTGCCTCTTAACCCTCTCGCTTCTTGATTCATTTTTATTGTCTTACAGAGTTATGGAATTCCACTGTGAGGGCAACAGAGAAGCCTAAACAGAGAACTATGTGTGCATCCCTACTATGTGGCGCCCATATGGGTTTAGGACCAACCAGGTACAACTGGGTGGCTTCAGCACTAATGAAGTTATGATGATTAGGCCCATGGGAGTGCATTTGTGAAATAATTAGGGGGGCACATTGGGATTATAGAATTTTTTCAAACATAAATGGTAGAGTGAGACATAATCAACATTAGTAAACAATGAGAAAATCTTGAAAGTGTAGGCAACACCCATGCTAATTATAAGGAGTCAATAGGAGAAGATGAGGGTATGATAGTCCTTTAGTTTCCCCAAATCCTGTGTCAGGATAGAAGGATCTGTATGTACAGGGATGTTATGGAATCATATTGTTCTATATTCTTTGAGCATTTTTTACTGCATTGCTCGGGTAGGATAAGGTAATGCTGTGAACCTTATTACCCAACGGTCAACAGCCTCTCGGAGAGGATTCCCAGGTGCCCCTTAGTCACGTGACTATATATTTGGAAGAGAGATGAGAGGTGTACGGCCTGACTGTCACCTGTAGAAACCCCTCCGCTCCTTCTGTGTACTCTGTGTAATGAAATTTTAGAGAGGAACCGCCAGGAAATTTATCAGCTGGGAAATCAGTTTTGCCGGGTCGGAAATGGCTCTTTTGTCTCCAACTTAATTTTTTCCTGCACACTGCTTGGCCTCAGTCAGAAAGGCACTCGCTGTTTTAAATTGGTTCTCACTGGGGGGGGGGGGCTGGCAGGATAAAGGGAACACATCGCCTCCCTCATTAGAAACTAGTCACTGGTCACAGGTGTCTCACGTCAGAAGGCTCATCCGAAAGTCCCATTCATTAGGAGGCACAACTCTCATTAGATACCCCTCTCGTTGGGAGCAATTTTCTCACATTAGAAGGCAATCTCATTGATAGAATGACACTTCCAGCTGTTGGGAGGTTTGTTCATAAAGGAGAGATCTATAAGCTGGAACATTTCAGCATGTGCCACCAATGGCCGACTCTGTGCTATCCTACATATTATATTAGTTACCGGCCCAAACTAGGAGCTACATGTTTATATATATATATATATATATATATATATATATATGTGTACAGAACAATATATCCATGACACAATAGCTTTGGTCCCAGCTGGGCCATTATCTGACCTTTTGCCTAGGGGCTGAACAAATGGATATTATATGAGGTGAAACATGGTTCCAGGTGATTGGAAGAGAAGGAAGTGACGAGGAGATGTGTCTCTTCTTCCTCACCTGCCAATGTACCATGAATTGGCCAATCAGCAAATCAATTTTTAATCAACAAACCAACTGATGTCCATGGTACGTAAAACTCAGTTGGGAGCATACGAGTATTTATGTGCTAAGAATGTCTTTACTTTGTTTTGACTGCAGGAAGGGGGTCAAAATGTTTTCTATATACTCCACCGCTTTACCTTTATTATTCACAACCTTCATTTCTACCCAATAGTAGATGGTACCCTTTAATCAGCTGGTGACCTGGTATACTTCTGTAGGCACAGCAATACTAACTTTGCCAGTGGCCTGAAGATACTTTTGCCATTTTCTCATGGAGGAAGAGAGACCCAAGTTAGTCTATGGAACAGGGGGCTCCAAGTTTTCCCCATCATACAAGATTCTTCTGCATTCCAGGGACTTCAAGGGTACTCTTTTATGGTATCATTAAAGGTAATATACAACAATATAGTTTTTTTTTACTATACTTGTCATCCCATGGTGGTCTTTTCTGCATCCATTGGCCTCCACAGTGACCACTTAGACAAAAGCCACCTTAGAGCCATCAAATATTTTCTAATTTTGCCTAATGTTTGGATATTAGCTAAGCTGTAGCTGAACTAGATATCCTGGAGTGTCTTACTTTCTACAGCCAACACTCTTTACATCTATGACAAGAATGCAGTTCCTAAGATGCAATGATTATAACTCCCATAGAGTTATGGGGAACAGTGGTCCCTTTGACCCTAATGGTGTTACCTATTTATGCTTCAATAGAGATTCCTTGTTTTTTGTTGCCTTTCTTCAACTAAGCTGAAGTCTCTTCTGCACTATTCCCTGTTCTTATTTGTGTTCCAACCTTTTACCCTTCGCCTTCCCCCAATCTCTATGTCTTCGATTTAAACACTCCATTATTTGCCCTTTTAGTCTTTCCTCTTAAATTAAGGTGCATACTGAATGCCAAAAGGTAACTTTTCAGGGTGGAAAGATGGTGAATATTTTGGGTATTTTGATTAATATTACAAACTCCAACCTATGGTCCGCATTGATGTAAAGAGTTACTGTTGTCATCTTGCTATACATTTGTTCTTCTGCTGTGATGGTTCTCTTAAGGCAGGAACTAGGGTTGTCTCCCTAGATGTGTCCTCCAAAGACATCCCTTACCTAGCCTTATCCATCTGCCTACCTTGAAATAGAACCCATGGAATGTCTCCAGGGCCATTTAGATTGCTATACTGGAAGGTTGCATTTATAAACCAGCAATCATCTCTCACCATTTAGGAATCCATGTAAGAGAGAAAACGGCAAAGCAAGAAAGTGAAATCTCATACACATTAATATTCTGAATAAAAAACAGTAGCATAGTTTTATATTATTTGGGGGTAAGATAGATGGGGAGGAGGAGCGGGAAGACAGATCAATCTGGAAGTTTAATATATGTGCAGGAGAGAGCGGTGTGTACCGTAGGATTACAAGTAACCTTGCTCTGTTCTATTGGCCGTGCTGGAGAGGAGGGCAGGCAGATCACCGGCGACATCCCCAGGGGGATGAGGTAGGAAATTAGTAGAGACAATTTCCCGTCTGATTGACCAGAAGGTAAACACAGTTTGGGACAAATCGATTAGTGGGATTTGTTTGTAGGGTGGGGAGAATATTTGAAGAGGACAGATATCATGAAACTCTAAACAGAGAAATCTGCATAGGAATGAATGTCTCTGGCAGGGCGTAAAGTTGAATATTGGGTTATTGTGGAATATATATATATATATATATATAAAAGCACACAGCTGCAGAGCAAGCCATGAATAATTCAGAGCCTCTTAAACAGCTATATGTATACTACAGGCAGCATTTACCAATATGTCATTCTGTCACTTTCTTACATTGCACGGTCATGGGCACGACAGAATACATTGCTCTTGAAACAAAAGTGACTACCAGAGGTAGCAACGAATTAACAGATGGGGCAGTTGCCATCAAACTGCAAGTCTTCCTCTGTTCTATAAGGGATGCTGGCAAACCCATTCGACAGTTGCTTGGCCCGTGCATTCAGTTGCCTGTAGAATATGCTACATGGGTTCCCACCAAAAGAGAGACCAGAGTGGTTATTTATTTAGACCCAGGGAAGAAATGTAAGAGCACTAAGAGGTGCATTTAGAGCTGTATTCATTGGGGCCGTCCCAAGTCTTTGTTCTCTGAAATACGGACCTGAATAGAGAGGTAAGACATATAGATAATGATATTATTCAGGCCTAATAGGGTTCACTAGCTTTCTTGAACATAGGAAAGCCTCTTCAAAGTCATAGGCAAAAGAGTCAGATGTCCAATCATTGGAACAGCATAGAACACAGTCATGGATTAAATTCACCTATCGTTGAGTATCTGGCTGTTCTCAATAAACAGTTTTCACCCTCTTCCACGGTTTCATGCAGGTACTATAGACAACAATATACCCAAAATCAATAGAGCCTACGCACAAGGAGTTGCCGTGGGTACATTAACATTGGTACATTGCAAAAAACAGAGAGCGATGAACTCGTATTCAAGGTGGAACATCTAGAAGATATAATAGCGTGGCAGCTGAACAACAAAACAATGACAGACTCTGAATAAACAATGCCAACGACTTGGAAGAATTGTACAAGTGCCGGGTGTCCATCTTTGGGCAGTTATTGCTTGTTTTAATGGGTATCTGCCTCAAATGCTCAAACTAATGTGGCAAAGATTAGTAAGGAGATAGCTGCACTATTCAGATTGAGAATGGTCTTCAGCTTTGAAAGGGACCTATCCCAAAGTAGGGCCCCTATATCATCTGGCAAATATTAGGCTAAATTTCCAAGAATAGCTTCCCCATCCATTACCCCTGCTAATGTCCAGAGCTAGCCATAGCCCAACAATATAAATAAGCTCCTCAACATTTCCTGCACTTGTGGAGATCCACAACCTTCTGTCTTTATGACCGAGTGTCTCAGCTGACTTTGGAAATGACGCTGTTCAACTGCTCTAACCAATTCTAACACATTGACACAGGTATCAGCTCTGATAAACCTGTCATTCCGCTAACACGTTCTCGAGGGTTAGGAAGATTCTTTCTGACAGTCGGGAAAGTGTTGTTACATTGTTGAATGGGCCGAACTCCCAGGAATCCTTCTGAATTAAATCAGTCGTTATGTGTAAATGTTTTTAGGGCATTTTTCATTTTCTAGTGTGAGTGGCCCTTTAACCTAAAATGGCAACTCTTGAGGCAAGATCTGTGTAGATAACTGTAAAGGGAAGTGATCCCTTAATGCCTCATTGATTATTTTTTCTTGTTGTATTGAGTCATTTTCCTCTTCTACTTGAAAGCCTTAACTGTTAGGATCCTTAGTGTGGACCCACCAGGGGGTAAATTTATCAAAGAGTGAAGTTCCGCCACTAGAGGGAAATTCCGCAGCTCTCAATTCATTTCTATGGGATTTTGAAAGGCCTATTTATCAATGGGTGAAGTGAAAATTCGCCCTTTGATAAATACGCCTTTAAAAATCCCATAGAAATGAATGGAGAGCTGCGGTATTTCCCTCTAGTGGCAGAACTTCATTCTTTGATAAGTCCTACCTATGCTTGACACAGAATCCTTCTGATACTATCGGGTAAGGTTAAGTAGGAGTTGCTCTGGTTATGTTTTCCTTGGTCAAGGGTAGATAATATGTGTGTAGAGCAAGGCTTGGTCAATCACAGAAGGTGTAATGTGAGAAATGGATTTTCCAACAGGCACAAGACTTTCCTTCCTCACCTTTCCCCAACCCTTGAGTATCAGCGTGAGACAAATCTCCATTTCACGCTAAGCCCACCAAAGTCGTTGCATGTTTGTTGCCAACATAGTTTGGAAGTTAATATGCCAAATATTTATGTGAAATAATTAAATGAACTGATGTAAACAGGGGCAAACTCCCCAAACCCTAATTTCACGTGGGCCTTAAGAATGACCCCAATATTGTATTAGTCTTTAGGGGCAACTTTCACTGATAGTCTCAGGATACATATATAGATGTATATTTATCTGGACCTGCTGTTCTGCAGAGCAGAGTTGAGGGCAGCACGGAGGAGTTGAGGGGAGAACTGTCAGTCCCTGTCTCTCACTCTTCTGCTTCTCCCTCCTACTCTTTCCTTTGTAACCCACCATGTCTCTATATTTGTATGTGTCTCGCACTCCTACACCAGATTGTGCCTCCTTGTGTCAAATCCCATGTACTTGTTCCTTCAGTGTGTATGTAAGATACTCGCTGTCCTACTTGTGTAGCCTCACTGTCTCTCTAGGGCAAAGTTCTAGATCTTGTTTGTACTATTATTCTTTAGGTCCAGCCATTTCTAATGGCCCCGCTTCCCTTGCCCACCCCTTCTGTCTCTTCATTCAGCGCAGTACAAAATGTATGTATGTATGTATATTTTTATTTGTATAGCGCTCCTTGAGGGCAAAGCACTGTACAGCGACAATAATTTAGTAGTAACAAACAAGGGATCACTGCATTAATAAGTAACAATAAGTGCATTATTATAAATACAGTTTGCATAAATATAAAATATAATTACACAGTGTTGAGGAGACAAGATGATGGAGGACCCTACCCCTTGGGGCTTACAGTCTAAATGGGAGGGTAACATAGGGACACAATTTGGAGGGGTAATAAAGTGCTTTTTACAGTGGGTGAAACTGTCATACAAGTGCCAGTTCAGGTGTTATCCAGGTGCTCCCAGAGGTAGTCTCTGAGTTTTGTTTTAAAAGGAACCTGAACAATGCCATAGAAAATCCAGCAGGTTGCACTTCTTCTTCACCTTTCTATATTAATCTCCCATATTCCTCCCTGTTATTCTTCATCCATGCTGACCATTTTTCTAATGCAGTTGGTGGGTTTTTCTACTCTTCCACATGTATAAGGGTCAGGTTATAGTAAAGGGATTCTGTCATGGGAAAACATGTTTTCTTCAAAATGCATCAGCTCCTTAACACAAGATAACAGCTGCCTGGTAGATCTAAGAACAACACTCAATAGTAAAACCCATGTCCCACTGCGTACTATTCAGTTACATTGAGAAGGAAAAACAGCCTGCCAGAAAGCAGTTCCCTCCTAAAGTGCTGGCACATGTCACATGACTTGGGGCAGCTGGGAAATTGACAATATGTCTAGCCCCATGTCAGATTTCAAAACTGAATATAAAAATATCTGTTTGCTCTTTTGAGAATTGGTTCTCAGTGCAGAAGTCTACTGGAGCAGCACTATTAAAGTTTTCCCATGACAGTATCCCATTGTGATGTTATCTGCCACGTGGGCCCCATTCTGTGCAGCCCCAATTTATATGCCTCTTCTTTGAACCCTATGAGTCCCATAAAGGTTAAACATGGGGAAACTGTCAGCCCACTGACTGCCCCTACTAAACAGGCCCAGTTGCTCACACCTCCTGCAAGAAATGAGTGGGAAACGTTGGGTGTCAAATCCAGTTCTTTTTAAATTAACCACCAGTATTTGCTCGGGCAGCTGTTGCAGAACTATGTCTGCCAGCTACACACTGGCACATACTGGTTGTTAAAGGTCACTGGTGGCTGACAGATTTTGTTTTTCTTGTATTATTATGCATAACATACAAAGGGTGGTAAACGGGCAATTGTTTTCTGTTTGTGAATAATTTGCTGCCCACTCTGGGACCCAGTATAGACAATGAGCTACTTTAGCAGCCCTCCAGCTCCCTGCATCAGCTGGGCACATCACTGCCCTTATAGCAGTAAGTGACCTTGTCATTGGCCGGGCTCATTATAATCTGCTGGCGAGATGCCTGTCACCCCGAGCGAGTGCAGGGAGAGGACTGAGGAGCAAAGGGACAAGTGGAGCAGCACTGGACTGAATGGGATATAGGATTGGCCATGTTGGGGTCCATAGAGTTGCCATCTCGGCTGTACCACATCCACCTTCTCTCAGGATCCCTGGCACAATGGCCGCTGCTATAGACTCCCCCCTCAATGCCATGTTTGTCTCTGTTGCACAACTCCACGTATTCCCTGTCCCCATCTCAGCCCCTCTCAGCTCCCAATGGTACTGACAGCTTATCAAACAGAGTTAGCCTCCAATGACTTTGTGAGACAGTCCCCAGGGCTGTGTGGGAGAGAGGGAGCCGAGAGAGAGAGAGAGAGAGACAGCCCAAGCTTCCCTTCCTGGGGGATTGAGATGTCCTGGAGGGGGGAAAAGAGAGAGAAAATGACCCCTTCCTATTTACAATGAGGGTTCAATGGGAGGGAGGAGGTTAAAGGGCCTGGAGATATTTCTCTCTGATCTTGTTGTCCAGTTTGTATGCTGCAAAGAGAAAAACATAAGCAAGAAATAGAGAATAAGGGGGCAGCCGAGAGAGAGAAATATCAGTTTTGATTACTTCAACTTCAAGTCCTTATACTGAATAGCACTGTGGCCATACTGTCTGTTGTTTTAATGAGATATATCTATGGTTTCTGTTATTTCTTGAGCTAAACAAGGGCAAACAGGCAAATTGAAGCTACTCCATGTTTGGTCCTTGCAAGGTAGATAGATAATGAGAATTACTGGTATACAAGCCCCTCCCTTCACCCTTTGTTGTGACTGTTTATATAAGCAGGAAAGCATTCTCAGTGGACAGATAATCTAATTATCTACCTCTCCAGGACCAGACATGGAGTCGCTACAATTTCCCTGTGTACAACACCTTTTTCAACTCCAGTACCTAACGCAATGTTTATATATCTGTAACCTTGTTATGAGTTAAGGGGGCCCAGTCTGAAGGTCAGTTAGGGGGAGATTTGGGGTGTTTATTTGTACCCTGGGTACCCCTGGAACTATAGTGACACCCCAATGTTTCTATATATCTGTAACCTTGTTATGAGCTAAGGGGGCCCAGTCTGAAGGTCAGTTAGGGGGAGATTTGGGGTGAGAGTTTATTTGTACCCTGGGTACCCCTGGAACTATAGCAGGGTGACTGCTACCCCAATGTTTCTATATATCTGTAATTGTATTATGACGGGGGCATTATATACTGAAGCAACAGGGCAGGGCCCTATCAGAATGAGGTGTCCAGCACACAAGCGGTTAAGAGTGCTTCCTTGCCCCAGTGTCACGCTCTGTAACCCCTCATGTGCTGGAACAAAAAAGGGAGCAGCAGGTGAAATTTGGAAAGTGTTATTTTGTGTTCCCCTCCAGCGGAGCGGAGAAGAGAGCTGACAGCAAAGGGGAAGGGGGAGTCGGAGTGAGAGGGAGGAGAGGAGGAGGAGGACTGTTTGAATAAGGAGATTTTCTCCTCTGTTTAACTGTAGTTTAGCATCAGAAGGCGAGAGAGAGAGAAGAAGGATGTCAGCGAGACAATCTGATATTGGAAATAAGACAAGACTCTGGCTCATTAGCATTGTCACTGGCTTTCACTCCCAGAATCCCTTGCTGCATTGACTCATCCCTTGTGCAGAAAAAACTGGGGGTCACACAGAGAGTTACAGGGGGCAACAAAGCCCATTGAAGAGGGCAATGGGATAGAATGGCTTACTATATGAATAGTGAGAGGACTCATCATAATAAGGTGCCAGTAAAATTCATATCGGTGCCCACCAGGTGTATGCCTAGTCTGGGGGCATGTATGAGTTGGGGCCTACTGTGAGACTATCTATCTATATATATCTCCATTCTGCGCTGTACTACGATATATTAATTATACTCAGATAACAAAATGGAGCATGTATGATACACCTTACAGTTGGGATTCAGTTTCCCCCCGTGGGCTATGCAGCTGTCACTGCCACATCTGGGCTGGCACATCTGGAGAGGGACAGAGCCCCCTATAGACCTCTTTGCCCATATAGAATGTGCACAATGTTCCTCTGCTTTTCATTTAAATATGAATGCAGGTGATGATATGCCATATCATATATATATATAGATATATAGTCTACTTGATTTTTTTTGGGAAGCCAGCCAACAAGCCTGGCAAGACCTCTTGGCTGTTGGGAGTTGCTGTTGGGCGTTGCAGCGGAAAGGTTGGAGCTTTTGTCCAGGGCTCGACTACTACTAAATACAGATGGGGGGGGGGGTCGTGGTGTAAAGAACTAATAAAACAGGAGTCAGTGGCCCATTTATATCCCTTATTGGCTTGGCACTCATGACGCACAAGTAGAATCCCTACAGGAGCAGTGTTGTGGCACCTAGAACTCGCACCTAGAACTTGCACCTAGAACTTGCACCTAGAACTTGCTAGCTGCTCCATAGTGTGAGCACAAGGGGCCAGGCACATGTTCACACTCCCATCTAATGTGTCAATGGCTTCTTTTTCCACGTGTTCATCGCTGCCTCTTTCACCCCACCTTCCCCACGTAATCCATATCAGCTGCTAAGTGGCAAATTCTGTGTGGGCTCCGGCAGCCGAATGCGCATCTTGTCACTTTGTTGACATCTTGTGATTATTTGACATTGCTACCGAGTCTGAGGCAGAGGTTTCCGTCTCATTCCGCTCAATCAAAAGGTTTCATTTAAAATAAATATTTTTATACATTGCAGTTAGTCATAGCTCTTGTTTTATTATAAATAAATATATATATATCAAGGTGGCCAACCTTCCTTTTAAAGGAGAGATAATAGCCGAGTACTGATGTAGAGACCTGCAGTGGGTCAGGTACCAGCAGGTACCCATGGAATACCCTCAAAGCAGTCAGGTTTTGAGTAGAAATGTCCCAATCCACCAACCATACAGGCAGTCTGGGGGTACCCTGCTGTGGGTCTAGCCCTCCCACTCTCACTGATTTTTTTTCCTTTACCTGTTTGACCTTCCTCCTTAGCGATACCATGTCTGGTCCAGGGTGATTTCACTTCCGAGCCATGGTGATGTCACTTCTGGTCACTTGGGGTCATGGGTCAGGTGGTGAGTAAACTCTTGCAGGTTCACCTTGGGTAGCAAGTCTGGGTAGGGGGTACAGCAGGGTGGGGGTGCAGGTCTTGGTTGGTCACTAGTCTGCCCAGATGGACCCATGCAGAACTCTAAACTAATGCATAGAGAGACAAAGTGTCAACCCAACCCATTCTATCCCAACCCAAAGCCTGACCCTCCATCTATCAATCATTCATATACCCATCCATCTCTGATCTCACCTAAACGGGATGGTCATGAGTCTAGAAATGAAAGTGACAATTGGGAGAGGCACAACGGAGGGGCCTTGGACAGGGGTACAGATATCACAGATCTCCAGAGAGGTCCTCAGTCTGGCCGAGGGCCCTTTGCCCAGTATAAAAACATATAATTACACTTTGCAGCCAATACCTAACAGAAACGTTGATCCTTACAGCACAGGACGATGTTCTGCTAAGTATAATATGAGTTATATTTTTGCAGGTATTATTTTAGATATTTCTTTCTGTTTGAGCCCCTTTCCCTGCCTAAGTTCTGCATTAACAAGGCCCTTTCTTTCTTTGAATCCTATTAAAGTAACAATTCAATATCCCCAGACAACGAAAGGGTGCTGGGAGTAAAACTTCAACATCAGACACAAAATGCTCATTCCTTGGTTATAATTTGTTTTACAGAAGTGCGGCTTATTTATGGATAGAAGAAAAACGTGTATATTCCTTCTAGTTGCCCTTTAACCATTCAGTCACAACAGAGCCAGCAAGCGGATCTCATTAGCGAGGTATATGTTATTAATTACACTTACTAATGACACTATTTGCTTGTATCCTGTGCATTACACACGCTGCATTGTCTGTGTATTTATCCAGGCAATGATTATCTGCAGCCTATTTTTTAAAGCACTTGTGATTTTATTGCTCTTTGAGATAATTGGATGTGACTATTCTGCTTGTCGGACCCTTTCAGATGTCATCCCCCCTTCTCTTCTCCAGCCTCGTGTCCTTTCATTGGATTTCTGAGGCATAACATGTAAGATTTTAACCAAATCTTCTCTTACTGGT
This sequence comes from Xenopus borealis, assembly GCA_024363595.1. Classification (NCBI taxonomy): domain Eukaryota; kingdom Metazoa; phylum Chordata; class Amphibia; order Anura; family Pipidae; genus Xenopus; species Xenopus borealis. The sequence continues at coordinate 5,757,932 of CM044447.1, read as the reverse complement.
CGGGATTTGGATGTTCTTGGACTTTACTGGCTCTTACCCAAGCATCACAAGGCAAATAGTGGGTAGGGAAGCTTCATGAGGCTTCGGTATGTGATAAAGAATCACAAGGGTAGGGTGGCTTCTCAAGCACAAGAGTTGGGAGGGAAGACAGGTATCAAAAGGGTAGGGACAGTGATCCCCAACTAGTGAACCAGTGAGAAACATGTTACTCACCAACCCCTTGGATGTTGCTCCCAGTAGCCTCAAAGCAGGTGCTTATTTTTGAATTCCAGGCTTGGATGCAGGTTTTGGTTGCATAAAAACCAGATGCACTGCCAAACAGAGCTTCCTGTAAACTGCCAGTTCCCATAGGGTCTACTAAAAGCCAATCACAGCTTTATTTGGCACCCCAAGAACTCCCCCAACTCTTCATGAGGCTCATGGGATAAAAGGTTGGTCACCCCTGGGTAGGAGTATAGCCAAGGGTTGGGTTGGTGTCCAAGTATTAAAAATATGGGGTAGGTACCTTGGCATCACAAAGGAAATGTGGATACCCAAGCACTACATGGCTGGGAATCATGGGATGGATTACAAAGCATCACAAGGCTATGGACAATACCTATGCAGCAGGAGGCTTGGGTATATAACCAACACTCACAAGGGTAGAGTGACTGGACATACATCACAAGAGTGGGGAGCCAAGTAGTACAAGTGTAGGGCAGGTAGTAGGGTTGCCACCTTTTCTGGAAAAAAATACCGGTCTTCCTATATATTTATGTTTTTTCCCCTATTAATAACAGTGGGATCAACCATCGTTTTTACCTGCCATAAAATACAGGCCAGGTGGCAGCCCTAGAAGGTAGGCAGGTATCAGAAGGGTAGAGGGTAGTCAGGTACCACCAGTGTGGGGTGGGTATCTTATTGTGTGGTAGAATGATAAGGAAAGTGTGGGTAGCCAAGCATAACAAGGCTGGGATAAGTAACAAAGCATCACAAGGGTAGGACAGAGAGCCAAGCATCATAAGACTAGGTTACATAATTAAAGCTATTGCAAGGTTTGGTTAGACATCCAGGTATCATATGTACGTATGGGGAAGGTAACCTTTGACCACAAAGGAAGAGTGGGGAGCCAACTATCACAGGCTGGTATAGGTACAAAAGCATCACAAGGGTAGAGTGGATAGTCCATCATCAAGAGACTGGGGAACATAAGCAAGGTTTACAAGGCAGGGAGACTGGCCAAACACTGCAAGAGTATGGAAGGTGTCCAAGCATCACCAGGGTGCGGGGGGGGGTGTATCCTAGAATAACAATTATTATTATGATTCTTGGGTAGGTAGGAAACCAAGCATCACAAGGGTAGTGTAGGTAGCCAAGCAACTACAAGCTTGAGGAGAACAATCAGGCATGGGGTGGCAGGCCACACATCAGAACATGATGAGCAATTGTAGGCATAACAAGACTGGGGTTGCCCATGTGGATGGCCAATGCAGACATGCTGGTAACATCTCACCATCTTTATTTTTCACACTCACATCCTGACATCCCAGTCTCTTCCAAATATTTCCCAAGGCAGCGACATTCTGACATCCTTCAAAAGCAATCGACTTTAGAAAACAAAACCCAGCTTGTGCAAAAACACCGACCACCAGATGGTTGAGAAGGAGGAGGATCACAAAGCTGGGAGTGGTTAGCTAAAAATCACATCACCGGGGTATATAAAAATAATACAAATATAAAAAGTGTAAAAAATAAATGTATAATAAGGTGACTGCTCTCGAAAGGCTGATTGCATCAGATTTTATCGGCCAATAATAGACAGGGGTCAGTGACCCCTGTTGCTATTTGTTTGGGATTGCTGGCCAGCATGAAGCAGAAGTGATCAGTGGCTTTACAGTAGAATGAGATAAACTGGGCAAAGCGCGTGTGGCCAGATTGCACAATTCAGTTTTGTGTCCCCTGGGATGTCAGTGATTACCAATTCCAAAAATCTTTTATTATGTATGATGACTTTAAATTAAATCCTGGGCCAATACAGGGGGAAAATGGAAGAGCAGCGAGAGGGAAAAATACCCCAGGCTTACATAAGGAAAACCCTAATTAGGATGAAATTTCAACTATTTTTATACATTATTTCGCAGACTAGCTGATTCTTACTGTAAACATCAGGGCTACAATCTGTGGGTGCTAAACACTTGAAATTATGAAACTGGAAATACATAATAATCTGTTTTTCCTATAGTGGGGATACAGTTTGTCAGTTCAAACTCTGCTGCTAAAGCCCTTGAAACACACGAGTCAGGGACAGGATGGGGTTAACACTTTGTGCTATAATTGAAAATGCACAGATAAGGGGATGCCCGGGTGCACAGTGATAATATGACAGATATTTAAATAGCAGAAGACACATCTCAGTTTGTGAAGCTGAAATACAGTAATACAATAAGGAGACGGGTCATGGATCAAGGAGAAAAATAATGCTGAAAAATTGGGGAGGCAAAAGATGGGTTCCAGTCTAGGAAGAGAGAAGGGAAAGAACAGAGGGACAGGTTTTGGGTTAGGGAGATAGGAAGGAGAGAATAAATGGGTGCTGCTGGGTTATAGGGGGAAAAGAACAAAATAAAAGAGGGGTTTCATGTTAGGAAGAGAGAAAGAGGAGAGCTAGGTCCTGGTTAGGGAAGAGAGAAGGATACAGGGCTGAGACATAGGAGCAAGGGATTGGAGCCAGGATAAGGAAGTAGGAAGGAGAGATCCTATGGTTACTGACAGAGTGCAGAAGGCACCCAGGTGACAGAGAGAGAATTTCAGGTGAGAAGGTAGATGGGAGATCAGGAGCTTCAGAGACTTGCAAGAGATGAGGTGGATCCCAGGTTATAGAGAGAGGAAAGAGGAATGATGTGTCCCAGTCTAAGGAGAGAGGAAGGGACAGAGATGAGTCCCAGGGTCAGGGTAGAGAAAGAAAGATGGATACCAGAGGAAGGATTCATAATTCCAAAGCTTCGGGGAAAGAATGGAGAGGTGGGTCCAAGGTTAGTCATGTGGTGGAGTTAGAAAACATAGGTCTCAAGCTAGGGAGAGTGGAGGAGAGATTGATCTCTAGTTAAAAGAAGGGATCGGGGCGATGGGCCCCGCGATAGGGAAAGGAGTGAAGAAGAGATGGATTGAAGGCTCAGTGGTGAAGGGAGAGAGGTGGGTCCCAAAGCGGAAGGTTGATTTAAGTCTTTTTAAAAAGGATACAGAGGTGGGTCCAATGTTAGTAAAATGAGGGAGAAAGAAGGGTCCTGGGTTAGTGAAAGAGGAGGAGACAGGTTGGGGTGAGATATTGAGTGTTAAGGCTTTGGGGAAGAAGACACATTATTGATGGGTAAGACTGCTATAAAATAGACTATAATGAATGAAGGTGTTGGAGAAAGACGGACACAAAATCAATAAGGGGAATAAATATGAGAGGTTTGTATCTGGAATTGTTAGACTGTGTAGAATGTTACATCAAGGTTTATTTACTGATTAGAATTATTGGTCTTATAATTCTTACAATAGATTATAGTAAGCCGTATCATCACGTGGTATTCTCAATAACATTATCAGTTCTCTATTCTGTTGTTAACTGACTTTTTCTATAGGAGCCAGAACCATGTGGGGGCTGCAGAGATTTTAGCCCAACGCTACACAATGCATTTTTCATTACAGTAGCAATTTAAAGGGGAGGATGCTACAAGGCATGGGTTATGTAAGGCACAGGGATATGGTGTTTGAGGGTGGGGGGCACATGTGTTTCGGGAGGGGGGGCGGATGCTGTATGTGAAGGCTGGCTTCACTGAGCTTGACACTCGTTCTGCATTCACTGTAGAAGCAGAAACAAATGGGTTTTGTCACGTCAGATTACAAAAGAGGATTTTGGCCAAGAGACGCCGAGCAGAAAATGAGCAGCCAGCTCCAGGCACGTCACCGCAAGATCCTCCAACGTTGGAGTATCTGTGTTCAAAGGCAGATTACAGAGTGTTCCAGTTCAGCTTGATCCCTGGGTTAGACACAAGGGCAGACGCTACACACTTGGTCAGAATGAGAAGTGTTTTCATTATTGTCCTTTATTTATATAGTGAATAATGTACCCCCCTATGGTAAAATATAAGGATGTATGATAAGTCCTTTATAAGTGATTTTATACAGGTCAAGGCACAAATATGAATTTTATTATTTTTGAGAATCTCAACCCAGGGTATTATGACAATTACTTGTACATTAAATAACCAGTAGTGTTGTGTTTTCAGTCGGAATGGATTAAACAGCATCCTCTATCATTAAATATATGTTGTTGATGTCCTCAGTGATGGACTGGTGTATCTGTGGCCACCACCCCAATGGTCCACCACCCCAGCCACAGACAGGGTAAGACTGGGGTGTGTGTTCCGCAATTAGGGGAGGAAGGGGAGCTGGGGATGGCAGGGATTGGGTCTGGGTCAACAGGGTCCACCAGGTTTATTCCTGGTGTTCGCTGGCCCGGTCCCAGGACTGGACTGGGATTCAAAATAGGCCCTGCCATTCCTGCTACACAGAGGCCCAAACAGCCCCCACCAGCCCACTTAATAGTCACTTTCTATGGCAACTTACAGCAGCCCCTCTGGCATTTGCCAGAACCCACAGATTGCCAGTCCAGGCCTGCCCGGTCCTACCCTGGCTACAGAGCTCCCCCCCAACTACTCCAACATGTATCTTCTCTTGCTGCCACTGTTGGGGGCTGCAAACTTTTGGCTGATTTTATCCGACTCGTTAGGTACAGACTGGGTTCAGGAAGGGAGGTGAGGAGAAGGAGTCCAGGGAGCAAGTCTAGCCCGACGGGGCTCAAAAGTGTTGGGGCCCACCGTGTTTTTTTCCCACCGGCCCAGTCCAACCCTGTTTATCAGGTCCTTATATATATATATATATATATATATATATATATATATATATATATATATATATACACAGTATGTACATATATAGACAGAACAGACATTTAGACAGGGATTTTCATAGCAGTGAGCAAGCAGATCAGCTCTCATCACTTAAAGCAAAGAATGCAACTGATAGATCTCTGCTTGGTAAACAGGCTCCACACAATAACATGGAAGATCTCTAGAGTGATCATTTGGAGGGTTTTCTCTTAACAGACTAATAAAAAAAGACCTCACAGTCAAGTGCTGACAAAGCAACATCTGCGAGAAATATGGGAAAAACACAAACCAATTCCTTGGGCTGGGGGTAAATCTATTAAATCACACACACACACACACACACACAATAGCAGGTTCTATTAACCCGAGGTTCTGCATTAATATTTCAGGGTCCCAGCAATGATGGGGCCCACCTCAAATATACTTAACCTTATACTTAACTTAAGCAGACCATGAAATAGTTTGCGTCCATAGACATCACCAAGAGCAGTGCTTCAGGAAAGAGCGAGGAAGACCAGTAGGATTGGATCTGGGTCAAGGACAAGCTGAGTCAACAAAGAAAAAAAAAAAAACAACAAGCGAAAACATGAACAAAATAAAAGGAACCTCTTATAAATTTTGTTTAAAGGGAAAATATCTGGGTGGTCTTCTGCTAGGAAATATATCTGCTTTTTAGATGCGTAGATAAGGAGGAGGGAGGTCTGTGGAAGGGACCTGAGTTATCAGTGGGTTTCCTTCTCCTTTAATTACCATATCAACCAGATCACAACGGAAGATCAAAATGATAGGGCCAGTCAAGAAAGATAAGCAATTGTGAATAAGACAATAAAATAAGCTTTATTTTTTAACTGGACTGGTTATAGTTGGTAGGGCCCAGGTGGGTGGTGGACTAAGAACCAGGGCCCTCTGGGTGGAGGAGCTAATAAATTAGTATGGGACCCTATGATATTCAGGCAAGACTGAAGACTGTTGTGGCCAGACCAGGTGGGTGGTTGTTTCCTTCAGGACTAGTAAGTATTGAGTAGTGGGGTGAGAGCTCACACTAGGAGTGAGTAAGTTAGTGTGGTTAGTTAGCAAGGACAGCCTGGTGTTCCAAAGAAGAGTGAGTATTTGGGGTAGAATCCCAGGGCGAGTGTGCGCCATTTAGGGAATTGAGAGCTTTCATGTTTAGGTCAGTGGGAATCTATGAGGGTTGTAGCGAGACAGCCTGGGGAGAAGCTTGGGCTTTCTTGAGTCGGCAAGGATCATAGAGGGGTGCCACTCATTTCGTGAAATGCCACAAGACATGACGTTTCTTCTCCACTAACACAGAAACATGGAATATCCAGAATAGAGAGGAGGTGCATTGCTATTCAGGGTGCAATAAACAGGCTAGATTAACAGAGGGACATAGTGGGACCAGCTAAGAACAGAAAATGTTAAAAGCAGATGTCAAGGATGAATAAAATGTAGCAGATACCAAGTAAACAGGACTGAAAGTGAACAAGTTATGATCAGTGAACCAGCAAAAGGACATGACAAATACAGCACTAGGTATCACAAATGATAACATGCAGTTCATCATGAGCCGGGTATGACCAGACATGGGGCCAAGGCTTGTTGATTGGCGAGGAGAACAGAGAACGCTGGGGCTTTAATAGGCCTTGCAATTACTCAGGCAGGACACAGATGTCACTGAAGCAATCAAGCTTAATGAGAAGCCTGTTGGACCTCAGGAATATCTCCTTCCCACAAAATAGCTGCACCAGCAGCAGCTCACTAAGGAGACGGCTGAGATAGAAAAGCCTGACATCCAAATCCTGCCCTAGTTTCCTTGCACTTACGCCAAGGCCTGCAGCTCCTCTCCCATAGCATCCTATTCCCAGCCCTGTTCTTGCCTCATAAGCAATTTAATAACAGAGAGTCTTTCCATACAACAACCAGAAATAGTTTTCTTTGTAAGTGCTGTCCATAGACATGTCTCTATCAGTACTTCTCTACGTCTAAGCTAGAGCGTCCAATTATGCCCCTATGTACTGCCCTTCTCTGCACAACTGGATCAGTAAAGCTTGGCCCAGAGCACGAGTGACTAAATGTTGTGAGTAAGCATGTCCCCAGCTTTAGGGTTCTTACAATTCTGTGAGTTGGAGTTCCACTGCATGAGTTAGCAGACCGTACAGGGGCCAGAACTAAGGGTAGATGACAGTAGAGTAAAAAGATGGAACTGGGCCCCACAGCAAATTCAATTTAGGGTCCCAAAACATTGTTAAGTTGACCTAATCTGACAAGATATATTGAAATTGCTTATTAGGACCTTCCTGGGACATCTACACTTGGACAGGGTCTGCTTGTTCTGTGGTTACACCCCTGGTAGATGAGGCACATCCCTTGGGCGGGGCTGTATTTTGGAGTGATACCAGAACTCAGCCCTCTCTCTGTGCCTACTGTACTAATCATGTGCCAATCATAGAGATTCAGGTGCACCCCAACTTATCAGCTTCACCACCAAAAGTATCCAGTAGTGGTGGTGGAGATTATTTTCCCCCACACTAATTTCATTTATCATATAGGGCTGCTCCCTAAGGCAAGGGCCCTGAAGTGCCTATATGGTAAATACAGCTCTGACCTTGGGTACTATTGGGGGGGGGACAAATGAGCAGACGGGGCAATAGGAAGACAGTAGAAATGTAGAATTACACATGGTATACTGGTACAATACTTTGCGTCGTGGAATGGGGGTACAAGGCTGCATTACTAGTTCTGTTTTGTCAATTTAACATATTTGGGGCCTTGTAAGTTGGGATCTTAGTCAAGAAACATGGTGCCCAGTCTTCTATTCTCTTTCCTTTTGAGGAAAGAGTTCAAGGGCGTTGGGTCTTTGCATCATTCAGCCGCTGTGGGGGTGTTAGGGAAATGGTATATCCAGTTCATCCATATTTTATTGCTGACATGTATTCCATTCTCCGCACCTCTTCTACTTTGTCTTGAACTTCATTCATCTCAGGGATCCCTCTCTGTCTGGACCCCATTTTTCATTGCACTGAACCTGCAATTTCCTAATTTGGAAAACCAGGCTTGCAGTTTTTACCTGGACAGCCCTTCCAAAAATAAAGCTGCCCGGGTCAAAACCGCATAGGTGTCAACCCTTGCTGTGGGTACAGTAACTATAGGGTTAGATCCCTTAATCTGCCTGTGAGATACCAGCCTGTACACCACCACTCTCTCCCTTTCTCTTCCTGGTAATTCACAACAGGCCCGGACTGGCAATCTGTGGGTTAGGGCAAATGCCAGAGGGGCTGCTATAAGGTCCCATAGAAAGTCAGTATTTAGTGGGCTGGTGGGGGCTGTTTGGGCCTCTATGTGGGCTGATGGGCTTCTTGTGTACCTGAAATGCCAGGGCCTATTTTAATTCTCAGTCCAGTCCTGATTCACAATGCTACTCGCGGCCAATCGGCTTGGTCTTGCATTTGCCGGATGCACCTGATGGGACGAGAGCAATTAACTCTGAATTACATGGTATTTGTTAATGAGCTGCGTTAAATCAGATTTGCAGAGCAAGCCGTGCCCCGACATGCACCACTGCCGCTGCTGTTCCGACTCCAACTCCTCCAATAAAAAAAAGTCTTTTCATTTACCCGTGTTTTTCTCCGGCCTCTGATTTTATTGGAGTAAATTCTACAGACGGCAGGGAATGAGGGTGGAATTTCTCAGGTGCTTCCAGCAGCTTTGTAAGGTGCCGGGGAAGTTGGGGTACAGCTCAGCACCCCATACAGCAGAAAGGAGAGCTCAGAATCCTCACATAGCATTTGTTTTTGTTTTTTAAAAAAAGGGCCAGGAATAAAAGTGTCTTATCAGCATTCCATTTAATCCTCACTGCTTGAAAACCTCTGTTGTTTTCTTCTTGAGCTTTGGGGGCAATTCACAACTATTTATTATTTAATATGAATATGTTGTAATTAAAGGAGTTGTTCACCTTGAAATTAACGTTTAGTACGATGCGGAGAGGGATATTCAACTTGTAAATGAATTTCAATTTTTATTATATGTGGTTTTTCGAGTTTTTGAGCTTTTTATTCATCATTATTTGTCTGCCGTTTCAAATGGAAAACTTGTAAGTGGTTGAATCTGGCAAAAAAAAAAAACTATTGCTCTGCGATTCTACAATTTTATTGTTATTGTTACTTTTTTTAACTTATCGTTTTATTCAGGCCTCTCTTATTCGTCTTCCTGTCTCATTCAAATGCCTGTCTGGTTGCTAAGGTGAATGGGACCCTAGCGACCAGCAAGCAGCTGAAATTCTAAATTGTAGAGCTGCTGAACAAATAATGTATATATTATATATTGAAAAACTTGACCTTTATATGTTAAATACCTCATTACTGGCGGTCACTTTGGGTCAGTTCACTTTTTAATTGCAAACTACATTTAACAATGGCAGATGTCAAGCTGTGTCTATCAGTTTGAGTGTTCTATAATTCCCTCTCTCTGGAGTTTTTTCCCCTTGTGATTGCAAGCTCTGCAGGTGGGATCTTACATCATGTAGGCAATTTTCTTATGTTTTTTTTAATTGTAGTTACGTGGCATTACCTTTTCCTGCATTCATCTCAAGACTTTCTATATATTGATTGAAGTTCAATTCTTCCATGTAGTTTGGGAAGTGCCTGGGACTTCTGTCTTCTCCTGATAAACAATGGACGACCTATCTGCCTGCTAGAGTAGTGTAGTGACTCCTGAACCCAAAGCTGCTGGATACTTACTCAAAATGGATTATTAAAGGGATCCTGTCATGGGGAAAAACATTTTTTTCAAAATACATCAGTTAATAGTGCTGTTCCAGAAGAAATCTGCATTGAAATCCATTTCTCAAAAGAGCAAACAGATTTTTTTATATTTCATTTTTAAATCTGACATGGGGCTAGATATATTGTCAATTTCCCAGCTGCCCCTGGTCATGTGACTTGTGCTCTGATAAACTTCAATCACTCTTTACTGCTGTACTGCAAGTTGGAGTGATATCACCCCCTCCCTTTCCCCCACCCAGCAGCCTAACAACAGAACAATGGGAAGGTAACCAGATAACAGCTCCCTAACACAAGATAACAGCTGCCTGGTAGATCTAAGAACAACACTCAATAGTAAACCCATGTCCCACTGTGTACTATTCAACTACATTGAGAAGGAAAAACAACAGCCTGCCAGAAAGCAGTTCCCTCCTAAAGTGCTGGCACAAGTCACATGACCAGGGGCAGCTGGGAAATTGACAAAATGGCTAGTCCCATGTCAGATTTCAAAACTGAATATAAAAAAAATCTGTTTGCTCTGTTTGAGAAATGGATTTCAGTGTAGAAGTCTGCTGGAGAAGAACTATTAACTGATGCATTTTAAAAAAATGTTTTCCCATGACAGGATCCTTTAAGGAAGAAAGTGGCTCTACAAAAGCATGTGCCATTGATGGGTCATTTTAGGATTTTTTTTATTTTTGAGTCTCCAGCAGGATTGCCACCTTTAGCTTCAACAAAAACTGGACAAGTTGCGAAGGGCAAAGTGGTTGGGCCATGGCATGTTGGGTTGGAGTTACTATATAAAAGGAGGAACAGTGATATATAAGAGATTTGGCCATGGCATGTTGGGTTGGAGTTGTGATATCAAAGGTGCAGCAATGATAGCTAAGATGTTGGGCCATTGCATGTTGGGTTGGAGCTGTGATATCAAAGGAGGGACAGTGATATATAAGAGGTTGGGCTGTCACATGTTGGGTTGGAGTTGTGATATCAAACGAGCAGCAGTGATATATAAGAGGTTGGGCCACTAAATGTTGGGTTGGAGTTGTGATATCAAAGGAGGGACAGTGATATATAAGAGGTTGGGCCATTGCATGTTGGGTTGGAGTTGTGATATCAAAGGAGGGACAGTGATATATAAGAGGTTGGAAGATGGCATCTTGGGTTGGAGTTGTGATATCAAAGGTGCAGCAGTGATATATAAGAGATTGGGCAATGGCATGTTTGTTGGAGTTGTGATATCAGAGTAGGAACAGTGATTATAAGAGTTTGGGCAATGGCATGTTGGGTCAGAGTTGTGACATCAATGGTGGGTATTGGGAAGATTTTTATTCAGGTTTTACAGAGCTGAACCAAACAGTCCCAAGATGCTTGAGATGTGGCAACCCTAGTCTCCAGTGTTACTTGTATTATTGTCTTGTCTTTGGCATTATTGCTCTGCCAAAAAAATAATTTTCACCTAAGTTTCATGATTTTTTTTATAACACAATACCCAGAACCTGCAGATGAATACCAGCCAGCTCACTGTATTAATGGTGTTTTTTGTCGTGAAGGCCGAGCTTTGTTGCCTGAACCTTGAGCAAATAAAGCTCCATCTTGGTCTCAACTGATGACATAAAATCTGTGCTATATCACATTTGGGTCATACTCTTGTGCCACCTTCTTATGCAGGCCAGTATTATACAAAGCTCTTGATATGGTTGAGTGTGGTTGAGTGGTGCACCCCTTGTTTTAGTTACTGAATGGTATAGATCCTACCAAGTGACTGTTGAGCTCAGTGAAGACTCCTTCAATCTTTTCTAGGCAGTGTCTGGGTGGTTTGAAGCAGTTCCCACTACTTCCAGAGCAAAGACTACCCAAGAACTTGGATTTGGTTGTATGCCCCTTTCCTAAATGATGTATCATTTGTATAACTGTATCCTCAACTTCTGTGATTGGCCATTGAGTTTTCATTCTCACACTGGGCCTTCACAGCCTGGATAATGATTTATTAACTACGGTGACTTTATCCAGGTATAGGGGAAGATATTTTAATCATTCATTCTTGGAGGCCAATAGTAAGGCAACTGTGTTCTTTTTAGGGCAATTGTTTTTTTTCCCCGTTTGTTGAGCTTCAGAGACACTGGAATGTAATTCTGTAATGCAGATCTTTCTTTTTCTTTTAGATTTTCCCCTTAGATGGTTTGTAACATATCTCACATTATATAAAATAAGATTTGAGTGCAGGGTTACCTGTAAATTGAGAGAGTTTGATAAGGACTTGAATATTATTACAAGGTTCCCTATATGTCTAATTATGGTCATGAGGGCAGGGTCCAGCTCTAAGTGCTGTGTGTGTGTATATACCTGGCTGCCTATATACCTGTGAGTGTGCTTAGATAATAAGCATATACCTGGCTGCCTATATACCTGAGAGTGTGTGCTTAGATGGTGAGTACAAAGCAGTGTGTATATACCTGGCTGCCTATATACCTGTGAGTGTGCTTAGATGGTGAGTACAAAGCAGTGTGTATATACCTGGCTGTCTATATACCTGTGGGTGTGAGTAAAAAGCAGTGTGTATATACCTGGCTGCCTATATACCTGTGGGTGTGAGTACAAAGCAGTGTGTATATACCTGGCTGCCTATATACCTGTGAGTGTTCACTGTGTGTCTGTCAGTCCCAGCTCATCAGTCAGGGGGCAGTGCAATGTCTGATATTTATAAAGCAGAGGCTGGTGGGAGCATCTTCTCATAAGTTAGATTCCCCGCTGTCTCTGCGCTTTCCCTCTGCCTCTGCGTCTTCCTCCCTCTCATCTAATCTCCCCCCTTCCAGCTTTTCTTTCTGTCCCTGTTCCGACACTGCTGCTGCTTCTTCCTCCTCTCTGATCGCTTTCCCACTTTAATCTCCGTCTCTCTCTTAAAATATTCACTTTCAGCTGCTCCCGCTCTGTCTCTTCTGTGTCTCTTCTTCTCCCCGGCTTTTATCTGTTTTACACTGTCCCTTGTTGTGTTTTCTCTCTGTCCCATTCCATCCTGTTATTTACACTTTCCATTCACTTTTCCCATCTCGTTCATTTTGTTGCTGTGCTTTCTCCTCCCGCCTCTCATGTCTCTATACTCCCTGTTGTATTTACTCTATTATGTTCTTTCTTCTACTTTAATTTAGTCTTTTAGCTTTCCTGTCAATCAACTTTCCACTTTCACGGCTTTATTTGGACTTTAGCCTTTCACCCTTTATTCCTGTCTTTTTATTTCCACTTTTTTTCCTTCATTCTCCCTTGTCTGTCTCTTCTGTTTCTCTTCTGCTGTCTCCCTAAGTCCATCTCTCTCCATCTCATCTGGAGGGGCCACTTTGCCTCTCCCCCACTCCATTCGGCACCATAGCTCCTACAGGTCGTGCATCCCCCCGGCCCCTGGCCCCTTTTGGCCTTGGGAGGAAGACTTTGGTGGCGGTGGCTATTGGAGTGGTGATGGTCCTTATATTAGTCATCCTCATTCCGGTGTTGGTCAACTCTGTGGGGTCAGATGGCCACTACGAGATGTTGGGCACCTGCCGCATGGTGTGCGATCCTTATCTTAGCAAATCTGGGGTCGCAACTACCAGTACCAGTATCCGTGCAGGAACTGGAGCTGAACCCCTAAGTGATAGAGGACAATCGGCCCCTTCTACTTTGGTTCAAGGTCCTCAAGGCAAAGCTGGACGTCCAGGAAAACCAGGGCCACCTGGAGAACCTGGGGAACCAGGGCCACCAGGTCCAGTTGGACCTCCAGGAGAACGGGGAGAACCAGGAAAGCCTGGACCACCAGGGCTGCCAGGAGGAGGGGTGAGTGGTGCCATTAGCACAGCCACCTACACCACCTTCCCAAGGATTGCTTTCTACGCTGGCTTGAAGCACCCTCACGAGGGATATGAGGTTCTCAAATTCGACGATGTAGTTACAAACCTTGGAAACAACTACGATGCGGCCACAGGGCGATTCAGCTGTACCGTCCCGGGCACTTACTTCTTCACCTACCACGTCCTCATGAGAGGGGGAGATGGCACCAGCATGTGGGCAGACCTGTGTAAGAACGGACAGGTAGGTGCTTCCATGGCTTCCATCAACATTGTGTTTTCCCCATGATTGAAATAGTAAATTGGACAACATGATTGTTCACTAGTTTGTGTGTTATTAAAGCTTCTCACATTAATGCTCTAGGAACAGCCACTAACACTCCTATAAACAGAGAACCGACCGGCTAATGACACTAATACAAGCCCAAGCCTGAGTCATTACGTGCCCTTCCTAATAATGAACTGGTAATATATCTTAATGGGCTAAAGTTGGAGTGTTGCTCCTCCGGTGAGCGATATCCAGTCCTGTTATTGGCAATGCAATATTCTCATTCTGCAGCAGAGCACAAACAAAGTGGAAATATAACAACTCATTATCGGGGGGATAAACCCAGTCAGGGACCTTGTATCATTCTGAATATCTGCAGCTTTCCTTCAGACGAACGTCTATGTACATACCTGTGTGTGTATATTGGAATATCTATATAATACATACAAAAACATATATATATATATATATATATATAGGCAATTTGCTAAGTCACAGAGATCGTGCAAAGATTTGTCGAACACTTATTGATCTGCAGAGGGAATGGTCGGTTTCCCTGCTTCAACGCAGACCTCTGAGACTGAAAACATTGATCATTCCCTATATCCAATCAATGCTTCACTTTCTACTGACTTTTGGGAAAGTTCTGTCAATGCAGTAATTGGCTCTTTTTCATATGTTATTTCTCCTTGAACCCACATACTAAAGTAGTACTTTTATACTGGCTAACTACCCATTAGATAAAGGGAAGATATCAATATCTATCTCTGAATTTATCTTTCTTTATATCATATATCAATTATCTGTCTGTCTGTCTGTCTATCTCATACAAGAAACTTTAGGAAATGGCATTGCCATATTTCAGAGATTTCTGGATAACAGGATCCTATATAAAATATCATACCTCTTTCTTTCTTTCTTTTCTTTCTCTGTATGTATCATCTATCTATCTATCTATCTATCTATCTATCTATCTATCTATAGTCTATCTATCTATCTATCTATCTATCTATCTATCTATCTATAGTCTATCTATCTATCTATCTATCTATCTATCTATCTATATCTCTCTTTTACTCTATCTGTCTGTCTGTCTATCTATCTATATCTATCTTTCTCTCTCTCTCTCTCTCTCTCTATTTATTTATCTAACTAACCCATCTATCTATCTATCTATCTATCTATCTATCTATCTATCTATCTATCTATCTATCTATATCTCTCTTTTACTCTCTCTATCTGTCTATCTATCTATCTATCTATCTATCTATCTATCTATCTATCTATCATCTATCTATCTATCTATCTAACTATCTATCATCTATCTCTTTCTCTATTTCTCTCTCTCTCTCTCTCTCTCTCTCTCTCTCTCTCTGTCTGTCTATCTATCTATCCACCTATCTATCTATCTATCTATCTATCTATCTATCTATATCTATCTTTCTCTCTGTTTCTCTATCTATCTATCTATCTATCTATCTATCTATCTATCATCTATCTATCTGTCTCTTTCTCTATTTCTCTCTCTCTCTCTCTATCTTTCTATCATTTATCTATCTATCTATCTGTCTGTCTGTCTGTCTGTCTATCATCTTTCTATCATCTATCTCTGTATCTCTGTATCTATCTATCTAATATAGGAAGCGGCATTACCATTTTTCAGAGATTTCTGGATAACAGGTTCCCGTATAACTCATGTATATATATATATATAATAACATATACTATACACAACACTATATTGAGCACGTAAGATGGTTTACATGTGACTATGTATGCACCAAATCCAGGATTTGGCCAAATCCCAACACTTTCCTGCAGGATTTGGAGTCTCTGGTGTTCAGGGAAGCCAAATCCGTGACCTTAAAGCCAATTTAAAGTCACGGTTGGCTGACATCAAAACATGTTATTTGTGGGATTTGATCACATCTGAGTCTGTAAAAGTTTGGTGCTGAGATGACCAGGAAAGAAATGCGCAGACTGTAGTTGTAGTGGGAAATAAAGGGGAACTAAAGCCCTTAGGGACTTATTTGTCTCTTTCTCTATTCCAGCCAGTGGTTTCAAGGAGAACTAAAGCTGATTCTCTAAATTCAAAAAGGAGCAGATGATTAAGTTGCATTGCTGAATGCAACATGCAAAAATATACTGTCACTAGGGCAGTGTTTCTACTGGACGAGTAGGAACGTAATGGTGAGGCTGAATATATAATTATTGCCCAGTCCTGTCCTATGTGACTCAGTGACCGTAGCAGCAGTTTAAATAAATACAGTTTTTAAAAAAAATCACAAATAACCGAATTTGAAATAATTATTATTTCATTTCAGTGAAATGAATTATAACAGGTATTCGGCCAGTACTAACATGCCGCACAGCTCCATGTAATGAGGGATTAACAGCAGAGAAATAGTGGGACCCACAGTTCTGGATCGATACAGAAGGAATCAAATAAATTAGGCGTGGGAAACACAACTGGAGCTTAATTGCCCACAGTCACTTGTGTGTATCCTGGGGGGAAATGAAAGGGAGACTAATACAATGTTATTGAGACCTCCTAAGCCTCCCCTATGGGTCTGACATCACTTTATTAGTGACTCCGGAGATACCGGGTGTTTGGAGTGGGGAGTGAACACGGAGAACACAGAAGGAAAATAAGCAGAGAGAGAATCATCACTAATATAAGACTGGGCAACTAAGTCTAGGGTACAGGTATGGGACCTGTTATCCAGAATGCTCGGGACCTGAGGTTTTCTGCATAATGGCTTTTTCAGTTACTAGAAAATCATATAAACATGAAATAAAGCCAATAGGCTGGTTTTGCTTCCAATAAGGATTAATTATATCTTAGTTGGGATCAAGTACAAGCTACTGTTTTATTATTACAGATATGGGATCTATTATCCATGATGGGAATTTTGAGATAAGTCTACTAGAAAATCATATAAAAATGAAATAACCTCAATAGGCTGGTTTTGCTTCCAATAAGGATTAATTATATCTTAGTTGGGTTCAAGTACAGATATAGGACCTATTATCCAGAATGCTCAGGACCTGGGGCTTTCTGGATAATGGGTCTTTCGGTAATTTGGATCTTCTTAAGTCTACTAGAAAATTAAATAAACATAAAATAAAGCCAATAGGCTGTTTCTGCTTCCAATAAGGATTAATTGTATCTTAGTTGGGATCAAGTACAGGTATGGGACCTGTTATCCATGATGGGACTTTTAAGATAAATCTACTAGAAAATCATATAAAAATGAAATAACCTCAATAGGCTGGTTTTGCTTCCAATAAGGATTAATTATATTTTAGTTGGGTTCAGGACCTGGGGCTTTCTGGATAATGGGTCTGTCCATAATTTGGATCTTCTTAAGTCTACTAGAAAATCATATAAACATGAAATAAAGCCAATAGGCTGGTTCTGCCTCCAATAAGGATTAATTATATCTTAGTTGGGATCAAATACAAGCGAATGTTTTATTATTACACAGATAAAGGAAACGTTTAAAAAATCTGGATTGTTTGGATAAAATAGAGTCTATTGGAGATGATCTTTCCGTAATTCGGAGCTATAACAGGTTTCCATACCTGTACTTGTATCATTTTTATTATTATTATTATTGTTGGGAAAGGTCATTGACCCTCATTCATCAGTGCAGCATGTGAGTGGGGTCCGGACCCCAACATGTGAACCTTTAACCTGACCAGCGACTAATACTGGGGACATCCTAGCGAGGCCTGCAGTGTGTCTGAAGAATAATATATAAGCCCCCTTCACCTTCACACCACGAGGGTCACACAAAATAATAGGAAGAATGTCATTTTTAACTTCTTAGGTTCTGGAAAAATTCCAAGGAGACCCATGAAACCAGCCCCCCGCTCCCTTATTCCTGTACTAGATAGAGATGTAATAGAATTAATGGGATTCGGCCATGATTTTTATGATGCAGTTTTTATTTGTAAAGTGCACTGTTTACACTGTAAATAATTCACTCTACAATATAACATTTCCTGAACCAACAAGTGTATTAGTTTAGTTGTAATATTGGTGAGTAGGTGCATCTCAGGTAATTTTGCCTGGTCATGTGACTTGTGCCAGCACTTTAGGATGGAACTGCTTTCTGGCAGGCTGTTGTTTTTCCTTCTCAATGTAACTGAATGTGTCTCAATGGGACCTGGATTTTACTATTGAGTGCTGTTCTTAGATCTACCAGGCAGCTGTTATCTTGTGTTAGGGAGCTGTTATCTGGTTACCTTCCCATTGTTCTGTTGTTAGGCTGCTGGGGGGGGGGGGCAGAAGGAGGGGGTGATATCCAAGGGCAACCCCCCCCACCCAGTGCACTCACCTTTCTGGTCTGGATGGGGTTCACGAGGGTGGCGGAGAGCCGAATTTTACGGTTTGAAACACTAAATTCACATGAATGAAATTCGAATTTTCAAAAAGATTCGATTCAAATTTTCGAATATTTTTGAAGGCCACTTCGACCCGAATATTCGTCGAATTAGTTGCCCTTTAAATTTTTATTCGACTAGCCAGATTAAACCTACCGAACCATAGGGTTATTTAAAGATTTTTAGATCAAATAAAAAAAAATTTGATTGAATGGTTAAAATCGGTCAAATTTCTTTTTTATTCGATCGTTCGATCAATTGAATTGCGGTAAAAAACTTCAAATTCAAATTGATTGGTCGGATTCGAGGGTAAATACACCCTCGAATTTGACCAATAGTAAATCTTCCCCTTAAAGTACCAGGGGCGGCATTTTTGCCGCCCCTGGTACCTAGTGGGGTGCTGCCGCCTTCTCATTGGCGGAGTGCCCCTGGTGATATCACTCCAACTTGCAGTACGGCAGTAAAGAGTGACTGAAGTTTATCAGAGCACAAGTCACATGACTTGGTTGCAGCTGGGAAACTGACAATATGTCTAGCCCCATGTCAGATTTCAAAATGAAACATAAAAAAAATCTGTTTGCTCTTTTGAGAAACGGATTTCAGTGCAGCACTATTAACTGTGGGTGCGTTTTGAAAAAAAATAAAAATTCCCATGAAAGTACCCCTTTAAGCAATAACAATATATTTGCAGCTTTACACAGCATTTGTTTTTTTTAGATGGGGTCAGTGACCCCCATTTGAAAGCTGGAGACAAATGATTTAAAAAAAGTATGTAAAATAAATAACGAAGACCAGTGGAAACGTTGCTTAGAAATGGCCAAACATACTAAAAGTTCACTTGACAATGCATACCTCCCAACATTTTGGAAGTAAAAAAGAGGGACAAAACATGTTTTTTCTTGTAGCGTGGCTCAATTTTGTGTGACTGTGTGTGACTCAATTATCTGACCACACCCATTTTTGTGGCCACACCCCCTAATTACCATGTTCAGTTGACAAAATTTGGCAGATTATGAAAGTTTGAAAATATTTCTCTAAACTGTTACAATGACTTATTTTCTTTTGTCAAAATTGTTACACTGCATCATATCTGAACCTCCTGGCTGTTAGAAACTTTGTGTTTTTTTCTGGCTGTTCAGTGCAGAGAAAAGAGGGACTTTCCAGTACAAATGAGGGACTGCAGGTGGAGCTGTCAAAAGAGGGACTGTCCCTCCAAAAAAGGGACAGTTGGGAGGGATGGACAGTGAACTATCCCTTTAATGACTTTATACATTGATTTCCAGTTTGACTAGGGCTTGATGAGAACGATGATCCTTTAATTTGCTATAGAAATAGAGGACACAAACATTTCAGTGGGACAAATGAACAAACAGACTCTGCATGTGAAGGAGAATATATATATATAAACTGTATATATATATATATATATATATATATAATGTAAGATATAGAGTCATGTAGTTGAGGAACATCTGTGGCTGCAGTTATATAAACAGAAAATTCTGTAACCGCGGAGGATTTATAGATATATCTGGGCCATTTCTAAAGGTTAGTGTAAAATACTGCAGGAAGAGACAGAGAAAGAAACAGTAATATAATCACAGCATATTCTAAATACCCGGCAAATAATTGCTGTTATTGCTTCTCACTTCACATTTTTATGTCCTTGTTAAAAAAAACAAACAAACGGCGTCTACCGTCGGTGCAGACATTCCAACGGGCAGAGGATGCCATCCCTTTAGCTTTCTTGTTGAACTACAACTCCCAGAATCCTCCAAACTGCTTTAATGAAGCGTAAGCACAGAGGGCAAGCTGATGTTATTAGAGGTATCCTGATGTATGTTATAATGCCCCCCCCCCCATGGCAGAAGTATAAGTGCACTAATGTGGTTATGTAATAAAAGGTGCTGAGTTTGCTAGAGGTCTAGTATATATATATATAATAACCAGTATTGTACCAGGCACATCTAGTATATATATATAATAACCAGTATTGCACCAGGCACATCTAGTATA
>CM044447.1:5662232-5731157 GCA_024363595.1 Xenopus borealis | reverse complement strand
CTGACAATTCCTATCCACAGCACTAAATGAAGGGAGAATGTCACTGCATACAGTCAGGTTACTTATAAAAACGGTACACATATTTTAATTAATGTATATTGGAGATAGATTTCTTTTTCATTAAAGAAACTAAAAATTTTATTTTATTTCTTTGCCTTTCCTTGCCCTTTAAGTTCGCGCCGAATACAAATTAGGCTTCGCTAGCGTAACAGCGCTCTGCCTGGCAAAGTAAAACTACGCTACCGTTCGCCGACCTGAGAGTAAAATCGCACTTTAGTGAATTTGCGCAGCGCTGACGAAAATTCGCCTGGCGAAGTGCGGCGAACGCTAGCGAAGCCAACGCAAGCGCATCTTAGCGAATTGGCCCCTATGTCTGTAAGCAGCCCCTTTGTATAGGGGATTGTTCTTCATGAAGCCGGATGGAATATTGGGAGGCAAGAGGTGGATGGGCCGCAGGAGTTTCTGTCTGTTTGATAAAGAATTGAGCTGTTTCATGTTGGGCAGATGTGACAAGCAGATACAGACTGATCTACTCTGAAGCTCATAAAGGGGGGGAGCATGTGATTGTATGGAGAAAATGATAATATGTGATTGTATGGAGAAAATGATAATATGTGATTGTATGGAGAAAATGATAATATGTGATTGTATGGAGAAAATGATAATATGTGATTGTATGGAGAAAATGATAATATGTGATTGTATGGAGAAAATGATAATATGCCGCTAATATTGCACCTTTATAAAACTCACGCAAGCTCTGATTGGACAGAGTAGCCTGGGGCAAATGCAAATACCCCCCAGTATCACAGACAGTGAGTAGAGGGGCATTATTAGAATTCAGTACCACCCAGAGCCCATTATTCTGGCCCAGTTCACATACAGAAGCAGAACACTGATGTAAAGCTCACGTAACACACGATTATTTCACTCGCACAACTTCCCACCTCTTCTGCTCTGTCCAATAATGATTGGCAGTAGAGTTACCAGCCTGGCCAGTAAAAATAATGCTTTATGCTAATGTTATTCATACGGAGGAAAAATACAGGAAACGGTGGGTGTCTGGGGTGCTGGTCCTTTTAAGGTCACCATTTCCTTTTAAAGGGAAACTGTCATGGGAAAACATGTTTTTTTTAAAAAACGCATCAGTTAATAGTGCTGCTCCAGTAGACTTCTGCACTGAAATCCATTTCTCAAAAGAGCAAACAGAATTTTTCATATTTCATTTTTTAAATCTGACATGGGGCTAGCCATTTTGTCAATTTCCCAGCGGCCCCTGGTCATGTGACTTGTGCCAGCACTTTAGGAGGGAACTGCTTTCTGGCAGGCTGTTGTTTTTCCTTCTCAATGTAACTGAATAGTATGCAGTGGGACATGGGTTTTACTATTGAGTATTGTTCTTAGATCTACCAGGCAGCTGTTATCTTGTGTTAGGGAGCTGTTATCTGGTTACCTTCTCATTGTTCTGTTGTTAGGCTGCTGGGTGGGGGAGGAAAGGGAGGGGGTGATATCACTCCAACTTACAGTACAGCAGTAAAGAGTGATTGAAGTTTATCAGAGCACAAGTCACATGACTTGGGGCAGCTGGGAAATTGACAATATGTCTAGCCCCATGTCAGATTTCAAAATGAAATATAAAAAAATCTGTCTGCTCTTTTGAGAAATGGATTTCAATGCAGAATTCTGCTGGAACAGCACTATTAACTGATGCATTTTGAAAAAAAAATTTTTCCCATGACAGTGTCCCTTTAAGGTCCAACGAGCATGTCAGCTTGTGATTAGTGGATTCCAGTAATCAAATAGCTTGGATGTTAAAACGGGTTGTTCACATTTGAGTTAAAGGGCAAGGAAAGGCAAATAAATAAAATCCTATTTTTACTTTCTTTAATGAAAAAGAAATCTATCTCCAATATACTTTAATTTAAAAATGTGTACCGTTTTTATAAGAAACCTGACGGTATGCAGTGAAATTCATTCATTTAGTGCTGTGGATAGGAATTGTCAGACGGTCCCTAACTTCTGGCAGGGAAACAATGATACTTATGAACAGCAGGGGGAGCCCCCGCCTTACTTACCAGCCATGCAGAACTCAAGCAGCTTTGTTTGTTTTCCGGTTTTGATAGTTTAAGACGATCCCTAAGCAGCCCAGATCACACCGAGCATGTGCACAGTCTTGGTCTTGCAAAGATGTTTAACAAGGTTACAAGATTGAAAGCATAAATCATTTGTTTGATTAGGCTTGTGGTGCAGTAAGTTCATGTTTATGTTTAGTATAAAAAATACAGCATTTCTAGCCTTATTCTATTTTACACTTTCCTTGTCCTTTAACTGTTAATCTGATATTGAGAGGGATATTCTGAGACAATTTACAATTGGTTTTCATTTTTCATTATTTGTGGTATTTGAGTCATTTAGCTTTTTATCTAACATCTCTCCAGTTTGTAATTTCATCCATCTGGTTGCCAGGGTGAAAATTCCCCTAGCAACCATGCACTGATTTGAATAAGAGACTGGAACATGAATGGGAGAGGCAAAAAGTAGCAATATCAAACATGTAACCATAAAAGGCATTTGTTTTTTAGACTCGGGGACCTCTTTTTGAAAGCTGGGAAGGGTCAGAAGATTAAAACAAATAATTCAAAGACTAAAAAACAAAAACAAATAATGGCCAACTGAAAAGTTGCTTAGAATTAGCCATACTATAACATACAAAAAGTTAACTTCAAGGTGAACCACCATATTGATGAAATGGTCAGTATGTTATCAGGGGCTTTAGATTAGTAATATCGGGGTCTTGTGATAGTTCAGTAGACCCAGTCATGACAAGGAGAATAGACCACATTGACTCTGAGATTGGGGGGTTTGTTGGCCACATTAGGCAGGAGATACAGAGAACTGCTCAGCTTTCAGATGATAAAGGGTAACTCAGACTGAAAACACCCCCCTGGCCAATTATGTGGCAATGTCATCAGGTGCCAGAATAATGGGAGAAATCCTACAATTCCCAGTCCATGGGGTTCGCAGAGGTGCAAGAGGCCGAGATACTGGCAGTTTAGGTCACATTTTTTGCTGGCACCCAGCTGCCCCAGTCCAACACCGATGCCAAACCTTAAAGGGGTGGTTCACCTTCAAGTTAACTTTTAGTATATTGTAGAAGGGCCAATTCTAAGAAACTTTTCAATTGGTCTTCATTATTTATTTTTCATAGTTTTTTAATTATTTGCCATTTTCTTCTGTTTCTTTGCAGCTTTCAAATGGGGGTCACTGACCCCATCTAAAAACAAATGCTCTGTAAGGCTACACATGTATTGTTATTGTTACTTTTTATTACTTATCATTCTATTCAGTCCCTCTCCTATTCATATTCTAGTCTCTTATTCAAATCAATGCAGGGTTGCTAGGGTCATTTGTACCCTAGAAATCAAATTGCTGACACTGCAAACTAGAGAGCTGCTGAATAAAAAGCTAAATAACTATAAAACCACAAATAATAAAAAATGAAAACCAATTGCAAATTGTCTCAGAATATCACTCTCTACATTATACTAAAAGTTAACTCAAAGGTGAACAACCCCTTTAATGGTAGCTTTGCAATAATCAAGGTGCTTCCATACTGGAATAGCTTGAATGGTAACTAAACAGTATCCTATCGTAGTGGGGACACGGGGGTCTTGGGATTACTCAGCAGGCCCAAGTGCCATATAGTTGCTATCAGACCCCACTGGCTATTAATAGGCATTATTTTGGCAACTTGCTGATGATTCCGGTGACATAACGGCTAAAAGGCAGGACGATCAAGGGGTAGCTAAGAATGGAAGCACCCCTGCCCAAATATCTGCCCATCTGGTCCCCGGGCTGCAGATATATCAGCCACTAGCCAGGCTCTACATTCAATATGGAAGAGGCCCATTTACTTTATAGAGCCTGGCAGCGCCACCTCAACACTAAAGTTAGGAAACCTATTTGTTTTGTTGGCACTTTACTAACTGCCGCTGTTTACTGGGCTTAATTTGGTCAGTTGTAAGTCATCTCACTACCCCTTAAAGTGCTCCTTGTACAATTTACATTCCCATTTTTTTAATTTAAAGCCTGATGCACAGGGATAATAAGTGACTTGCCCAAGGTCATAAGGAGATGATACAGGAGTTGAACCCCACACTTCCATGATTCCGAGATCAGCGCCTTGCTAACTAATCCATGTTGGCAGGTCTGGACTGGGACTAGAGCCTAATAGTGATGGGCGAATCTCACCCGTTTTGCTACGCCGAAAAATTTTCGAATTTCCAGCGAAATTCGCGAATTGGCGAAAAAATTCGCGGAACGAGTCGGGCGTTGTTTTCGTCACGCGTCGCGTCATTTTCGACGCATCGCGTCAAAAACAACACGCGACTCGTTTTTTTGGGCGAATTTTTGGTGGCGAATTTTTGCTGGCGTTTTGCGAATTTATTTGCGAGCATGCGAATCGCGGGAGTGGCGAATAAATTCGCCCATCACTAGAGCCTAAGATTTGAAGTACATAGAGGCCCAACCAGTCCCCCACCAGCCCACTCCACAATGACTGTCTATGCCCTCAGATTGCCAGTCCAGGCCTGCATGTTGGCATCTGCTGTACAATATCAGTCTCCCTTTTCCCACATCACCTTATTTCCATGTAATCTCCCTTATCCCTGACAGTTTCACTTTGGCGAGTGCAGACAATTACTAGTATTGTATCAGGGAGACTCATTACTCATTGTAATAACTACTCTATGGTCCTGTGGCCCTGCCACGGCTCAGTACCTGCTGCAAAGGGAAGGCAGATTACGTGGCCCCTGGACCACAAAAATAGAACTTTGCCAGAAACTGTCTGGGACTACCGGATATTTAAAGATAAATGACCTCTTTTAATACTCCAGCGTTATCCTTTTTGGTTTCCGTCGAAGGCATTAGTAAAGTTTCGAGATGAGTTGCTCTGGTGGAACAGAAGATAAATGATATTGTCTGTTCTTCAGCAGACTGGACAAAGCAATTCTGCTTCTCCTTTTCTGCCCTCTGGATCAGTCGGATTAGAATAAGTGAAAGTGTGATGCAAATGTAATGCTGTATAGCACTTGTTCCCTTGTACAAGTAAGGGACTGTTCCTGCTGAATTGTGCTTAGTACAGGGAATACCTATGTGACAGTTTTATGGGATCTCTCTGTACAGACTATGAGCAAACTTAGGGGCTGTTCCTGCTGAATTGTGCTTAGTACAGGGAATACCTATGTGACACAGTTTTATGGGATCTCTCTGTACAGACTATGAGCAAACTTAGGGACTGTTCCTGCTGAATTGTGCTTAGTACAGGGAATACCTATGTGACATAGTTTTATGGGATCTCTCTGTACAGACTATGAGTAAACTTAGGGACTGTTCCTGCTGAATTGTGCTTAGTACAGGGAATACCCCTGAGCAGCGGGTGCTGCTGAAGTAGAATTTGGTGAAATAAAAATTCTCCTGCAAGCATGGTGATTGCTAGGGTTGCCACCTGGCCCGGTAAAAATGATGGTTGATCCCAATGTTATAAATAGAGAAAAAAGATAAATATATAGGCCGGTATTTTTTTCCGGAAAAGGTGGCAACCCTAGCAATGGCCCTCTGTCTGGAGTACCCCCCTCTGGAAAAACGCTGTTCCAGGTAACTTTAAATGCAGAGAACAATGTGGCCCCCCTGGACCCCCCCCCAGCTCCGAAAAGGTGAGTGGGGGGCAGCAGTAGGGTCAGGATCGCCCCTGACCCCCTCGGCCCCTGTTGACAGTCCTAGTTTTTCTACTGCTGTTGTATTAGAGGGGTCTTTTACAACCCTAACCACAATACTGCTTGTGGAAAAATGGACAAAGTCATTGGGACTATTGACTTCATTCATTAAAGGGCAAGGAAAGGCAAAGAAATAAAATCCCATTTTTACTTTCTTTAATGAAAAAGAAATCTATCGCCAATATACTTTAATTAAAAAATGTGTACCGTTTTTACAAGAATCCTGACTGTATGCAGTGAAATTCATTCATTTAGTGCTGTGGATAGGAATTGTCAGACTGTCCCTAACTTCTGGCAGGGAAACCATCATACTTATGAACAGCAGGGGGAGCCCCTGCCTTACTTACCAGCCATGCAGAACTCAAGCAGCTTTGTTTTTTGATCATTTATGACGATCCCTAAGAAGCCCAGACCATACTGAGCATGTGCAGTGCCAGTGTCAGACAAAGATGTATAACAAAGTTACAAGATGACAGCCCCCTGTGGCCAACTTTGTATAAATCATTTGTTTGATTAGGCTTGTGGTGCAGTAAGTTCATGTTTATGTTTAGTATACAAAATACACCATTTCTACCCTTATTCTATTTTACACTTCCCTTGATTTTCGCTTAAGCACACTCCCTGAACTTGTTTATATTTTCAACAAGCATCATTCTGTCTGACCGCATCTTCCCATCAGGGACACATGAGCGACAATTGCATCAGATGCAGCTTCTCATAGTGGCCGCCATTACTCTGGGGTTGTGGGGAAAGCACTGCATTCTGGGCAACAACACATCAAATTGTGTCTAAAATTGAACATTGCCCACGGCACTTAATGAGCCACCAAGGTCTTTTTCATTTCTTTTGAGCTTTTTGGCTGACAGACCCCATCCTCTTGTTGTACAAGAACAATATCACCTAAAAAAGCGAAATACACCTTCACAAAGTGAATTATGTAATTAGATACAAAGGAAATAAATAAGGAATGGTGGTCTTTTTTTATTGTTTTTGATGGAGACAGAGAAATTCAGATGATGATCAATCATTACCGGTACAGAAAGAAGCAGTTAAAGGGGAAACGACAGGCTGGAGATCGAAATCGAAATATCGAAAAACACCTCCAAAAATGTTAAGAACAAGTAATTAAGCTAATTAAGCCAAAGGCAGGCACTTGTTTCCAGCACCGGGGGCGTGGGATTCAAAACATGCTATCCCTGGAGAATTTCTCCGGTTTAATGTCTAAAAAAATGCAGGAACATTTCCAAAGAACAGATGTCTCCGGAGAAGAATAATAGGAGGTTAGAGATGGAATCTGGGGAGGTGGGAGTGAGAGAAAGGGTGGCTGGAAGTGGCAGACTGGGAGAAGTCCAAGGAAAAAACAAATGGGGATTGAAGGCACCATCTTACTATAGAGCAACTCCCCCTCGTGTTTGGAGAACTGACCTATAGTGGGCACACATGGACTGTTGGCAATGAGTTCTCACTTAGGACTCAAGGCATCTCAATTCACACTTTTGGATGCTTAATTTGCCTTCTGTGATCCATCAGCCATAAAATTATTCTATCCAAGCATGTGAATTCATTACCCATAGACCTGTCTAGTTGCCAATCACTGTCTAACACGCTGACAACAATCTGCCACATGTATGATCAGCCAAAACCTAGACCTCTATTTATTAACAGGTGGATTTGTTGCTATATTCCTGTTGCAGGTCTTTCCTTTATTACTATAAAGGTGTTACTAGGCATGCCCAGGGGTGTAACTACAGAGGAAGCAGACCCTGCAGCTGCAAGGGGGCCCAGGAGTATGAGGGGGCCAGAAATGCCAAAATTAATGAGCAACTTTCATTTACCTCGGTATAATAGGTCAACTTACCAATGTTTTGGGACCCAGTAGATACGCCATTGGGCATGACTGCAGATTTCCCCATGCCCTATCCCAAAAATTCACTTTTTCTCCTCCCAAATCCCTACCGTCAATATTTAATGGCCATAGGTTCAAAAGGTGAAGACCCTTTGAGCTTATTCATCCTTCCTTCTACCTACAACTGCTGCTCTGTGGTGCCCCAATCGGAAAGGGGCCCACCATAGCAGTCATTTTCACTTGGACCCCCATTACACAGTCATGTACTGATTCCCATAGACAAATACCACCCCCTTAACAAAAACACGTGGCAGGTCTCCTATAAACATGCACCAAGGTTGACATGTGCATGATGGAAGGAGCATAAAAGGTAGCAACCTCATCTGGAAAGGGCTTCTGTCTATGAGGATTTCCAGAAAAGGGATCTTGGTGAAATGGGGAACACCAAGACTTACGGTCATTCATATAATCCATTAAGATTGGTTTTCCACCAACATGGATTCATGCAGCTTGTTTTCCATCTAGTAAATATCTAAGGGCAATGGGTTGTCTACTGGGGAAGTCACAATCAGTAGGCTTCATACTTTGTACCAACCAGGAGAGGGGGGTGAGGAGATAAAAGATGACTGGCAATTTACAAATATGCAAAATTGACATAAAAATATGTCAAGCGGACTGATGGAGAAACTCATCTTGTTATGACATTGGGCGTGACTGCAGATTTCCACCATGCCTTATCCCAAAATTCCCTTTTTCTCCTCCCAAATCCCTACTGTCAATATTTTATGGCCATAGGTTCAAAAGGTGAAGACCCTTTGAGCTTATTCATCCTTCCTTAAAAGGTAGCAACCTCATCTGGATAGGGCTTCTGTCCATGAGGATTTCCAGATAAGGGATCTAGATGAAATTTGGAACACCAAGCCTTATGGCCAATCATATAGTCCAGGGATCCCCAACCTTTTGAACCCGTGAGCAACATTCAGAAGTAAAAGTAGTTGGGGAGCAACACTAGCATGAAAAATGTTCTTGGGGAGCCAAATAAGTGCTGTGATTGGCCATTTGGTTGCCTCTATGTGGATTGTAATTCTACATTGAGGCTCTGTTTGGCAGTGCACCTGGTTATTATACAACTAAAACTTTTTTCCAAGCCTGGAATTCAAAAATAAGCTCCGGCTCTGAGGCCACTGGGAGCAAGATCCAAGGGGTTGGAGAGCAACATGTTGCTCACAAGCTACTGGTTGGGGATCACTGATATAGTCCAATAGAATTGGTTTTCCACGAACATGGATTTATGCAGCCCGGTTTCCATAAAGTAAATATCTAAGGGCAATGGGTTGTCTACTGAGTAAGTCAGAAGGCTTCATACATCCCACCCAAGGGAGGGGGTTGAGGAGATTCCCCATAATAACACATGACTGCCGAGAAACATAATTGCTTATATAACACTGTGACAAAAATAACACCTCTTTCTCTGATTTACAAATATGCAAAATTGACGTAAAAATATGTCAAGCGGACTGATAGAGAAGCTCACTGTAGCCAGCTGCACCCAAGTGTTTCCCATATGATAAATATGCCCCTGAGCCTTTCCCTGGAAGACACAAAGCCTAGCTATTTTTTATTTTAAAGGGGAAGCATGGTCACTCAACTGAAAGCAGAACAATCTCTACACAATCACTATTCATGCATTGCCATCAAAGCCTTCTTTATTAAAATGTCAAAGGTGACTACACATATCCACTAGGGAAGAGGACATCCAAACTGACGTGCTTCATGCTATCTGCTCTCCAGCACCGCATGAACAAAAGTCTGATGATATATTTGTTTGACCTCCACCCCCCTTGTATATGGAGTCACAACATATATAGAGAAATTGTTGCATTAATTCTCATGATGTATCTTTGTTTGACTTTGGTATCTGGAAAGGCTGGTGGTCTCCAAGTAATTGTGTTTACCAAGTTGCAAAAAGCCATCAGAGCTATGATGGAGCCATGTTGAAATAGTAGAAAACCAGTAAATCATTTCATAGTAGTTTCATTGTAGCTAAACTCAAAGAAAGACATCCAACCCTTTTCTCAAACTATCACTGTATGGCCAGTTTACCTTATAAATATTGCTCATATTCCATCTCAACTCAATCTAACTGGGCAAAAGGTACATATAACCAGGGTCCACCAGAAGAAGTGAGACACAATCAGACATATCATCTGCTATAACTTTTGCTTTATACTTTAAAGGACAAGGAAAGTGTAAAATAGAATAAGGCTAGAAATAATGTATTTTGTATACTAAACATAAAAATGAACTTACTGCACCACAAGCCTAATCAAACAAATGATTTATGCTTTCAAAGTTGGCCACAGGGGGCTGTCATCTTGTAACTTTTTTATACATCTTTGTCTGACACTGGCACTGCACATGCTCAGTATGGTCTGCTTGAGTTCTGCATGGCTGGTAAGTAAGACAGGGGCTCCCCCTGCTGTTCATAAGTGATTGTTTCCCTGCCAGAAGCACTAAATGAAGGGAGAATTTCACTGCATACAGTCAGGTTTCTTATAAAAACGGTTCACATTTTAAAATTAAATTATATTGGAGATAGATTTCTTTTTCATTAAAGAAAGTAAAAATGGGATTTTATTTCTTTGCCTTTCCTTGCCCTTTAAGTTGCTATTAGAACTAAGGTTCCTAATGGATCTTTCTAACATGTGGTATATTTATGGGAGACCTGTTTTTTACTTGTGGTATCCCATGTTAAGGTTCTCATTGTTTGTTTGCATCAATGAGCACCAAAGTAGGTTTTCCTGTGTTTTCTTTAGTGCCTGCCTGATTATATTTCTTCTCTAATTATATTTCTTCACCATGGAGGCCAGCATTGCCAACCTTGCTTAACTGTGATCTTCTATATCCTTTAGTAGATTAATTGCTCTCCTGTGGACGGTCTCTATAGAGTAAAGTCCTTTTTGACTAGTAGAGATGAAAATTTCATGGCATATTCAAGATGGGGGCATTCATTTTTAAAGCAGAAGAATTACGTCTTCTCCTGTGAGCCTCTTATAATACAGGACAATATATTTTGGCCCTTGTTGATGCTAACTGACATCACATGTCTTTGTCCTATTAAGGGTATAAATTGCCTGCATATTTTCACCCCCCCCCCAACATTATCAACACTGAAACTTCACAGCCACTTATCCATCTTCAGTTTATCCAAGGATGAAATATCTTGGGTGAATGTAACTGGCCTGCATAGTTGTATATCTCAACACACAGTGCATTGCATTGAATGGCCTTCTCCAAGTAATTAATATACATATAAAATAAAAAGGGTACCCAACACAGAACCCTGCAGCTGGGGCATAACTTTTGGGGTCTTGACTGAACCTAAATGAGACCTTCTGTGCTACTACAGTGAGAGTCATTGGCTCTCCATAACATAGTCTTCTTCTCTGACAAACATAAATCTCTCAGAAGGTAACACTGATGCAGTAAATATATAATAGTTAAACTTGCTTTTTTTTGGATAGGGCCCACTTGGCACTTATGAATGAAGCCGGTGGCTTATCTTGCTACCCAATTTTAAGTATTAATTTAGTGCATAAATATAGTTATTGGCTTCCTATTATGAGCAATATAACATTCGCTTCTGGTATTTGCAATATGGGAGAGCAGCAGATAAGCATATGCGTGCAAGCCTCTTCCAAAGAGAGATGCCTCAACAGCATGGTTACCCTTGTGCCAAATAGACGGCACAGGGGCTGTGGGAGCTAAAAGAGACGTGAGCAACTGGCCACAAGAGCCATGAAAAAAACAATGATTACAGCTTTTTAAAACTCTACTCTTGTCTTCTATATATTATCATTCGTGATTTTCACTAGGCCGGCTTTAACTCCTTAACAAATGTCAGGTTTTGGGCATATGCACCAGTCATAGATTTAGAAAACTGTAGTTAAATGTATTTCAATGGTTTGTTGTCCCTTCATTTTCTTGTCCATAGGCTTTTTAGCCTATATTCAAGTCTATTGAAGTCCAACCTTTGTTCCGACACACAAAGTTAGAGAGATAGGAAAACATTGGTGTATCGGCCACAGTTTCAACATCTAGGCATCTGAAACATTTTCACCCAAATCGCTAATGTTACCCAAGTTGTTTCTTGCCCAAATGTGATCTGCCCAGATAAATCTGGCTATATTACACATGGTTTTAGGGTATTTATTGTACAAAATACACTTTTACAAGTGGCTTTTTCCTTTTGACGTTTATTCACACATTCCCAGCACTTACCAGTTACAGTTTTTCTACTCAGGAATCCATGGCCCATGGCTCTTACGTGCACATTGGGGGGTCCTTGGCATTTTCAGTGATGGTGCCTCTGTGCCTCCCCCCACTCATGTTCATATGAAATGAATATATCTGCTCCACACAAACATGCTGGCAGCTGCTGGGACGAATCCACCTCTTCAAATGTCGCTTGTGATTAGTTTGTCTTGGCAAAGCTCCGTTATCCTTCTCTGTGACAGAATATCCCTCCTTATCTTCTGCTCTCCCCCTCCTTCTACCTTTCATTTCCTAGCTCTCCATTTCTCCTCTCCCAACTAT
Source organism: Xenopus borealis (assembly GCA_024363595.1). Lineage (NCBI taxonomy): Eukaryota > Metazoa > Chordata > Amphibia > Anura > Pipidae > Xenopus > Xenopus borealis. Next base: position 5,718,941 of record CM044447.1, on the reverse strand, counting down.
ATCATATTCTATACTATATTCATTCATCTGATAACTTTGCTCTAGATGTCTACGTCAGGGTCTTTGTAATGCTTTCTTATGCTCCTACATTTTTGGTAAGGATGGATGGGCATTTAGGTGCATTTTTATCAGTGTTTAAGGTACAATATACACCATGCGTGTGAGCAAAAAGCGGGGTTACAGAGGATGGCAAGATCATAATCTTGACCTTAATGTGATGATATAATTATCTGGCAGTTGGCACCATTCAGTCATCAACTCAATTCTCAATTCCTAGAAGGTCTCCCTTGTAGGCTATTAGCATGTTCCTAGATGCCATATTTGCTGCCTGATTCACAGTCTGGTTCCTATCTTGTCTACTTGTTGCCTTCTCTGTGTGCCACTTCTTTTTCTCAAATTGTGAATCTTCCTGCCTGCTCTCACCTTTGACAAGTTGACCTATGGCTACAAGTGTCCACAAGATAATTATTCCCATGCCACATTCAAATCCTGGTGGCATCTTATTAGCCAGACACTTAGGCTCAAGCTAAAGTGGTTGTTGTAGGTGAAGTAGAGAAAGCTGCAGATCCAATGTGTTTATGTACAAATGGTACCCAAACAGAAAGCAAAATTACAATCTCAGAACTTCCCCTCACTTGTCTTCTTAGGGGTAATATTACTGGCACCTCTGTAAATCTTCTCCACAACTGATGTCAATGACTCCTTCAGCAGCTTAATCTGCATGGATCTCTGTCTTCATCTATATTTCAAAGGTTGAGGAATGGCTAAAAATCTGCCCATGTATTTTTAATAAGTACTGAAGGAGAGGTCAAGTCGTATGTGTATACATGCCTGCATGCACTTATTTGGGAGTGTGCTACATGTTCATGGTAAGCCTTATGAATAGCAAGAGAATATACTTTAGCCCCTTAGGAAAGGGCTAGAGTGGGAACCATCTCATTCCAAACCTATGATGTCCCTGCCTCAAGTACAGTAACTTTCCCTCACCCGTGCAACCTATTAAGTCCACCCTGAGTGCCTAAGAATGGTCATAAGACTGACTTTGAGTGCTCATTGCATTTAGGGTAGATGATGCAAGTGACCTTCTCATGCTTGGACATTACTACACTTCCTCATAAAGTCACTTGGCTCCTTGGAACCCTTTTGAAATGGTTGTCTTAACTCCATAAGACCTAGAACTGGCTATTGGGTGTTACTGCTGCAAAATAGGTTACAAGGTCAGGGATGTTCAATTTGCAGTCCTATGTAATGAGCTAATCCTGTGCCTGGGTTGGACATTGACATTTCTCACGGTGTTCCCCATTGTAAAATAGGGATATTTTATGCAACTTCCCTGATCCACCCTGGACATGCCTTCTTCCACCCAGTGGCTCTTTATCTTCTGCCCCAAGCATCTTCCATCTCCTTGTAAGAAAGAAGAGTCTCCAAATCAAGACTATCCTACCTTACTAATGACATCTCAGGGGTGTTCATTCTTGTCCACATAATAGCCCATAGCAACCGATCAGATGCCTATTTTCCAATCAACTGATCAATAAATGCCACAAGCTGATTTGTTTTGATGGGTTACTAGACAATTAGCAAACACAGAAGCATCCAGAAGGCTACATGTTGGATATCATATGTAGTTAAATCTAAAGGGAAACAAATAATACAATTGCTTAATATCTTAATAAAAATTATGCTGCTGTTGTTCTGAATTCAAAGTGGGGTTCAAGTGCGGGGTCCTACATAGATACATTGAATTTGCCACCTTCAGGGCCCTTGAAATTGGCAACCTTCTTGGCCGTGAGATGGGAAAATTTGTATTTTAGAGAAAAACAAGGATATTTCGTTCTGATGGGGAACATGGCACTTTTAATGAGTCACACATTCTTCCCATGTCGCTTTTCGCTCTCTCTCTCTTAAACCATCTCCCCCTACTTCTTGGCAGCGATGCCTCTGACTTGAGACGTTAATTATCAGCCCAGTGTGTTGTTTATTCTCCTTATTAACACACCTGCTCCGGTGGTGGTGTGTGTGTGTGTGTGGCTCTCTGTACTCACACGTGTGTGTTAGAACGTCCTGTCACTGCGTTTCGGCGGCAACAGTGGAAATGGGGAATTAATAATTAACCCCCAGAGAGCAGCTTAGCCCCATATTTCCTAAGTGATCAGTAATGGAGAGGTTCTGATTGGAGCAGCCGGGAGTGGAGCTTTGTAGAAAGCTGCTGCTTTTCTGTTGCTGAGGGAACTTTCATTGCAGACATGTCAGTTGTTATAGGGCTGATATTTATTATATATATTTTATGAAGACCAAGAATGCAATTAATACAATATATTGTGCAAGAGAAACAATAGGATGAGCCTGACATCTGAGTTTTAGAGGGAGAATATGAACAAGCTTTTATGTTGTTGTAGAGTAAGTATAGGACCAGTCATGTATGGAATGAGATAATGACCAGCCTGATACGTTGTTTGTTGGAAAAGTAGAAAATATAGGGCCAGAAAAGTTATGATTGAGATTCAATTTCAGAAAAGCTTAACTGAAAATTGTATTGAAGTCCATGGGAAAAAAAACCTCAAACTGAATTAGGAGAAACATTGTTTCTCCTAATCCAAAAACACCACTTTATAACCAGCCCTAGAAAAAGCTCTAGGACTAAAATTAATGTGTTAAAGTCATGACCATTGCAATATATGACATATGTACGACGTGTGGTATAAGTGCCCAGGCCTACAGCAAGGGGTTATGACCAAGAATAATAACCAAGGTAAGCAGACACTCATGAAATCCACACAGTCTTATAAGTTTTGTGCTTCTATTGAACTTGGTCTTATCATCCATACCAACTTTCAATTGGTCTGTAACAGTTAGAATTTGCCTACATTCCTTTTCAGTATTCTGTTATCTTCTCCCTTGTTTGCTCCTCAGGTCCGTGCAAGTGCCATTGCTCAAGACGCAGACCAGAATTATGACTATGCCAGTAACAGTGTCATACTACACTTGGATGCAGGAGATGAGGTCTTTATTAAACTAGATGGTGGAAAGGCCCACGGGGGCAATAACAACAAGTACAGCACCTTCTCTGGATTCATCATCTACTCAGACTGAGGCTTTACCTCCAAAGAACTCCACCATATTCCTTTTACTCCCAGGTGTTGAGAAGCTACAGAGCAGCATGGGGATATTCTGAATTAACTCTCCAATGTATGATCTCTACCAAGCAACTCTCTGTCTCACCTCTCCTCTAAATTTCAATCTTATGTCTCTCTTCTGTGCTTTACTTACAGTCAACCCAATTTCTGTATTTTCATCTCCAGCCTAACTATGCCCACAGCTTGCCCCACTTTCAGCCAACCAAATCCCACCCTGTGATCATCTGTGGAAGTCTAATAATATGTCCTTGCCCCAAGCTTCATGCTTGTGTTTCTCTGCTATGTTCCTCTTCTTCATTTACTGTGCCAATGGGAATATTAGATGTTGTTGTAAGTTGTAAATAGGACATAACTTTTAACCTTGGAAGCAGCACAGAAGACCTACTGTACCATTCATGCACCCATATATTTAAGAGGAAAGGTCTAATATGCTGTTGCTTATCAGAATAAAACAACTGGTTAATGGTTATACCCACTGTATATACAAAAATAAACTATAGCACTTTTCATGCTCACTTCACTTGCCTCGGGTTAGTTTAGTGCTTATCAAACTTGAGGGCCCACTGACTGAGCTGAGGATCAAGATTTCCTATGGAACAGACAATCAAAACATCTCATTCAAATATCTATGAACCCAACTTTTTGTTTGATGTTGCTTACAGGGCCCTATATATGTAACAATGATATCACAAGCACTATTTCAAATGCAATGGGTCTGACCAATTACCGTCATCAGCAAGTGAGATCTGGGTGACAAAAAGAATGGGAACTGAGAAAACAGTTTTTTACAAAAGGAAAATACATTATATTTTATAATATACATGTTTCAGAGAGTTGTGTAACATGTGTGATAACAGGAAGACCCACCTGAGCAGAATTACCAGCCTGGTGAATTGTAGACAAGAAAGAATTTTATTCCTCTTTAAGATCTCAGAAAAATAATAAGTATAATAGGAGACAGGCCCATGTTCTAGACATGAGCAACCTACTAATTTTACAGGGTTTTCATTAGTGTCTCCTTCAACTTTTGTCACTCACATACATAACTAAGGAGGCCCTTAAGCTGGCTTCAACATACAAGTGCAAGGGATACAATGGATCCATTCCTGTGTATTACCATCCCGATTAAAGAACTAGTCTTGAATACTTTTAAATTCTAACATCGACTCCACCAGGTATCGGCAGTATCTATGGCTGGTACCGTTAATCGTCTGTTTAATATATATATACCAGATTCAGCTTAACACTGTTTCACTGATACTTGTAAAGAGAGTGGGTTAGTTGCCATGGGTTACTGCCCAGGTACAAATTTGCCCAGTGTTTATAAATGAGCCCTAGTGTTTGCCTAGCTTTTGCTTCCATGTATTTAATTTACTGCTTTAGTGATTTCTTCAGTTTTACAGTATCTCAATTACCTTTAGAAAATAACACCCTTCTCTACTCTCAAAGATCAGGGGTCCCCAACCTTTTTTTAGCCATGAGCCACATTCAAATGTAAAAAGAGTTGGTAAGCAAAACCAGAGTGAAAAAAAGTCAATGGGTATGCCCAATAAGGGCTGTGGTTGGGTATTTTGTAGTCCCTATTTGTACTGGCAGCCTACAGGAGGGTCTGTTTGGCAGTACACCTGATTTTTATGCAACCATAAAATTCCAAGCCTGGAATTCAAAATTAAGCACCAGCTTTGAGAGCAACATCCAAGAGGATGGTGAGCAACATGTTGGGGACCCCTGCTCTAGATGAAACGTCATCCATCATTTCTAGTCTAGAACTCCCAATGAAATCATGCAGATAGTAACCTTTACTGGTATTGTATTCTCTACAGCAAGCAAATATAATGCACAACACCTTGGCAGAGACTGCTGACCTCAGTCTATTTGTCTCATTTATTTGAAGGCAATTGCAATGATGTTCAAGGACCTAACTAAAATGCCTAGCTTTTAATCCCTTTAGCTAACGATTACCTACATAACGATGCATGGTCTGTGAGGTTCTGTGAGTAGAATCTATCTTTGTTCTTTGAAAGTGTGAATGAAGAACCAACATCACAAGACTTATAGGAACTACTGTCACCAGTATCAAGGAAGTTCTTCTTCCCAATGCCCATCTTCATCTTGCTCTTAATGGTCTTTGTCTTCCTTTCCCCGGTCATTATGATGGAAATTCTTGTGCATAAGAATGACATGTTCATGGATGGAGGTCCCAAATCCATGAAGAATCCCCACCACCACCTTAACAAGAACAGTTGCATCTTACAAGAGAACAGAAACCTACTCTGATGAGATCCTACAAATGTCCCCCTAACTTTTGTGTCTCATAGGATTCTCATAAGTTAATACTTTGTCTCCGTGTCCTGTAATGTTCTGTGAGATTTTTAAAGAGCTGATTTTTTTATAAATACAATCCTACTGGGATGTGCATATGAGTGAGAAATGTCTTATTTTGTCTGCTGTTAGATCTCTGGATATTCATAGGTTTGGGGCATATGGTCCACAGAATCCAGACTCTGAAACAGCTGTCTCGGAACATCTGGGGCCTAAAACCCTGTAGGGGTGGGGGGCACTGACTACACAGACATCCGAATGTGCACCTGTGTCCATACTCCCGAATATGTGCAGATTATAATTGAATACTATTTGTTTATAAATAGGGATGCACCGATTACATGGTTCTCGACAATTTATTCTAATTCAAGATTGACTTTCCCCCAGGATTCAAGAAAATCTCAGCAAAAAAATGTTTGTTTTCCAGAACTTTTTTGAGATTTACCAACTGAAAAAATTAAGTCGTAAAAAGTGAATGGAAACGGCTAAAAACCCGAAAATCTTCTCTAGAAGTCAAGGGGAGTCATTATTTTCCTCTTTCAAGCAATTTTATTTTCTATGGTTCTTTATTAAACATTTGAATGAATGAAGGTAAAAATTTGATGCAATTTTTGTTGAGATTCATTCCCCCTTGAATTAAAGAGGTAAAATTTTTTACAGTTCAGATTTTAGGCTAGTGATTGAGGGAAAAAAAACTCAGTGGCGTTAAGCTTTTTTTTTTTTTAAAATTGAATTGGGAACAGCAATAAATCCGCCTTCAGTCGAACCCATTCTGATTCATTTCAGTCATGGGAAAATTTGGTTTAAAATTAAAATTGAAATTTTCTAAAATTTAAATGAATGAAGGTAAAAATGTATTAACGAATTAACGAGGATACAGGTTTACAGTTCAGATTTTATTCACAGATAAGCTAGTGATGGAGGGGGGAAAAAAACTCAGTGACGTTTAATCGCATTAAGCTTTTTAAAAAAACATTTGAATTGGGCACAGCAATAAATCTGCCTTCAATCGAACCCATTCTGATTCATTTCAGTGTCACGGGAAGCTCTGGTTTAAAATTGTGAACTTTTTCTTAAATTGAAATATACAAAATGGGGCTTGGCTTCAAATTATTTGTGGCAGGTTTTGAACTCGACTGAATCCAAAAAAATATAGATTCGCACATTCCTATTTATTAATTATCAGTCTTTGATTGTGCTTTATATAGGTTGTATGTGTGTACGGAGGCTTAACATATGAGGGGTCATTACAAAGACCCAGGAGAGGGCAATAAGGTGGGCAAGGAAGATCCAGTTAGGGCTAAAGGAAAAGTGTAACAGTGTTGGAACATAACACATACAGCCTTAATCCCGAGGGGGGGCCTTAGTGCTAAAAATATTCATGCATTCTACCCTTGAGCTTCTCGTGGCTTACTAGGAACAGGGATTTCTAAAATTCTACAAAACCTTTGAACAAGAGGCAGATAAAGCAAGTCTAGTGCATAAAGTACACAGAAGAGAATGTATCAGAACTGTAGGAAATATAATCTTGATCTACAGGGGTCAGTTATCAGCATGTTATCAGCATAACAGAATGGACCCTGCAGTGTATATATATAAATATATATATATATATTATTCTGAGCATAAAGACTATAGATGTAGTGTGCCTTTAAACATATCGTAGTGTCACTGTCTATGACGGGAGCTGATATTTCTCTCTTTGTTGGCCCAGCTGTAGAGATGAAACACAGGGCACTCTGTGCCACTCCTTTGTCTATGAAGCTGGGGGTGAAGAGGCTGTTTGATGTGAGGGGGATGTAAGGGCCGCTGGTTAGAGCACCAAGGACAGAGGCCCGGGGAGCAGCTGGTATATGGCAGCAGGGACACTCTAGGAGCTGAATGTACACACCAATGGAGGGCTCTCCAGGGTTCTTGACAATGAGGAGACAGGTCTGGGCAGCTCAGGGAAAACTCTGATTCACTGTACATCTTAACCCTGTTGCTGCTTGTCCATTCAGCTCTGATCCAACAGCAACATCCAGTCTTCCTATGGGCCCCCCTGTCTTTATCTAAAGGAGCCTCTATTGTAGCTACATGGACCCTGTAGTCCTCCATACGCAATCTGCTGCTGGAGTTATTTAACCCCGAACTCAGGGTTAACCTGGAACCTGAAGCAGGAATGATGACTAATACAACATTTACCTTGCACCCCTAAACTATCTTCAGGGCTTTTAGTGCATCCCCAAGTCAGGTAGGGGTGGGCAGATGTACCATTGCCCTCCTGTACCTACTATCAAAGCTCACCAATTCTTCCCTTTACTGGGGCCCCTACGTATAGTGCCGGTTGGCTTTGGACACACTGCCCAATCATATAATTCTTTATTTATGGCCAAATAGAATCCAAATCTGTAATGTAGTGTAGCAGAGCAGTTATATATATTCTGCTTTAGGACCCCAGCTAAATCTGCAGCTCCTAACACATGCTTGGCAGGCACATAATATGTAACAAGCGAGTCCGAAAACAGATGTTCTCTCCTCCTCGGCTCTTCACTAGCTCAGATTCTCACACTTCCGTCATTCCCTGTGAATAGAGACAGGTGTATCCCCCCACCCCCACCCATGCAAAAAGCTCCTCTGCTTCACTAGAAGGCTACACTTGTGCAATGTACAGGGCAAAGAGCTGGACTCTACACTGGGCTCTAAATTGGACATAGCAAGAAGGTGGCTGATGATGGCACCTTGTTGGCTTTCAATGATTGGGTCCCTGGTGTGGGTACAATCTGCATGGGGTTTGAACATTTTCAAGGTCTTTGTGTAGGTTTTATCCTCAAATACTGGTGTTAAATTGACTGTAATGTGGTTGTGCCTATAGGCAAATTATAGGCAAGCTCCATTGTGTAGCGATCATTGAGATACAGGACATCCTGAGATATCTGAGATGTTCTAGGGTTGGAATTGGGAACCTTCTCCTGAGTACTATGCACCTTACTCCATAACGCCTTCACCCACAACCACCTTGCTTTACCGCACCCTCAACCACATGGCTGCAGCCTCATTCCCAAGTCCATAATGCCTTACTATACACCCTGCTACAGATAAAATATAAATATGCTATGAAGTTCCTTGATGTTCTCATACAAAGAGACCGTCCTCAGTTTGCATCCCTCAGTTCTGACCCAGCAAAGGCTGATGTTATAGAAGAGAGTACATAGAACGGACGCCCAGTGGAGGTGATACAATCCAGGAGCAAAGGTGAAAGAGATCCAGATATCCGACAGAGGTGGACAGACACCAAAGCCAAACCTACACCCACTGGTCAGTTCACAGCATGGTCTGAGGGTTTTTCCATGTTTCTACCTCGCACTAAAGGGTTAAAACTAAACAACCCAATTATAAATGGTTTTTAATGCTGCAAAGTAGCTGCAGTCCTCCTGCCTGGGTCACTTACTCAGATAAAATCACGGAATCTACAGATCTGGAGTCCCAATTAAGAGGATAGGTAGAAATCAGATGGGGGAGCTGAGGGTTGGGGGGGACATGCGCGCACCGGTGAGATGAGATGTCAGCCGGAAAATCCGATGGGAAGACAGCAATTACTGACTCAAATCAAGCGTCCTCTCTACACCATGAACCTGCCCAAAGTGTGTGGAGTCAGATTGTGTACTGTGACTGTTAGGGGGGGATGTGATAGAGTGATATATATACACACATATACAGATATATATATACAGACTGTCCAAATAGGTGCACTCTCGACCAAAAAGCAACTGCCTACAGATATATATATATATATATATATATATATATATATATATATATATATATATAACACTGCACAGCGCATAAGAAGGATAAATATAATGATCACATATTGATTAGGAGCCATAGCTGAAATTAGAGAAAAGGGGGGCTGGCAATGCAGGAAGGCTGAATATCTCATGTATATATCATTGATCTTAAACTACAACTCCCTGCCTTCTGCATTCTGTGCATTGCAGTCATCCTTTGCCACTCCAACTGCCCTCTATATATCAAATGTGGTTTTTGTTTGTACCAGCCACACAGTCTCATTCTCCTACAGCCCAGGCAGGAGTGCTTTGTAAACAGGGCTGGATTTACATAGTGGGCTCCTCTAGACCCACTGCCGTTTGTCGCCCCTGTCCCCTTAAAAAATGATTGTATCTCTAGGGCATCCCCAGTGTTTTTGAACCAATGTGGGTGTGGCTGGGCAGCATGCTGCCCCCCTAAAATCCTGCCGCCCTAGGCCCGGGCCTAGGTGGCCTTTCCACAAATACGGGACTCCTTGTAAACTACATGTACTCACACCTACACCCCAATATATATATGCATTTTACCATGAAGACTCATTATACACTATTCACTAACATCACCATCTGTCCTGGATATCCTGCAATAGGAACTGGCTTTCCAGGCATCTCCCACTATCACTCCATACTTTGAAGTTCTCTTGCTCTATCCTTGGGCAACTGCTATATACGGACAGTCTGTTACTTAGCAGGGACCAGCCACCAAACTCATGGCCTCTCCCACATTTGGAAACCACAGGTCTAAGCTGCAGGGGAGCCTTGCTCACAAGGGGGAAAGTACTGGTTATCAGCCTAATGTCCCCCCATTACTAATGCTAAATAAATAAGGTACAGCCTATGATTAAGTGCCTCTTGGCACGAAACGTGTAAGGTTATGTCACGCGGGCCGAAACGTTGGATATGCATTGTTTAATAAAACACATTTGAGTTCACAATTACGTTTTGGAGTGCGGGTCCTTTTGAGAATATGGATGAATGAATTTTTGACCAACGCACCATCTAGAGAAGCAAGTCCGGAAGGAGTGCGTCCACTTAAATTGTGCTATTATATATATATATATATATATATATATATACACAAGTTACAAAGCTAATTTCACACAATCGACCCTGACATTGTCTTTTTGCTGCATCTGCAGTATTGAACTTTGACTTTCAATAGACTTTTCAATAGATTGTCCCAGTTTGTGCTGTGGCATCATTGATCTGAGTCTTGTTCTGGCTAAAGGTAAGTCCCAGTCCTTGTCAATTGTGTGAGATATGAGATTCAGTTGTACAATTGCGACCAAACCATAAATACACAGGGACACGTTCAGCGAGCTGGGGCCCTCATAAATCTCCACATTTTGGTGGATAAGGTTTGTGAAAGAGCTGCAGGGATTCCTGTGCATTAAGCTTGATCTATGGCCTTCCTTCTGTCACTTTATTTCCAATGTTCCTTATAGAGAAAGCCTACATTGCTCAGGTCTCATTTGAGGAAATATCCTGTATAAATGAGACAAACATTTATCTTGTGCCTCAACCGCCCAAACCGACCTTATATCACCTCTGGCTTGATGGGATGAATCAAGAAGAGCAATGGGAATAGATGGCAGTTGCAATTCATATCTAGAGGGAAAAAGGTTCTTGTTGATTTTCTGTGTAGTTTGATTACACTTGGAAGATAATGTCCAGGCCATTCCCCAAACCCTTCAAAAGAAGTATTGAAATAAAGAATTCCTGGAAGAAACTCATGATCTCAGTTTTAATTAACAGCCCTTACCCTCTGTTCCATTATACAGTGGCAGTGCTGCCTGGGTCAGAAAGAATAATGGGTTTCTGGTAAATTATGGGTATAAGGTGCATGGATCCCTTTGAAGGATAGTTGATGATTATCTTAAGGTGTTTCTCTCTGGCCACCTCTTTCAACCAATGAGTGCCTTTAGAAGGTTGGAGAGATGGGGCCACCCCTGAGACTGATAGGCTTAAGGCATACTTTTTGGCTAATTCTCAACTTTGAGAAAAACTTCCCAGGTTTCATTAGCCTTTCAGCTCAAGACCCCACTAGAAGGTCCAACCTTTGGTCAGGGCTCCCCTTAGATCAAGGTTACAGATATAGGAAAATATCACTGTATCAGTCACCCAGCCACAGGTCGAAGTATATCTAGGACAGCAAATGAGCATTTGCTCTAAATCACATGCTAATTGACCTAATTGTTATTGGAGCAAGTGAACAGCCTAGGGTTTTTAATGCAAGAGCAATGTAGCATACAGATTGTGAGGATACGCCATAGGTGCAGAAGAGACTGGTCAGAGACAGTATCCTCAAGGATACATGAAAATCATTGGATAAAGTTTGGAAACAAAAAGGATTTAATGCGTAAAAATGAAGAATGACAGTAGATATACGGAATTAGGAGTAATGAGAAAGGCAAGCTCATGAAACATGGTCAATGGTTGCTGTAGGCATTAACAAATCTAGGGAGGCAGCAGGTACAAAAAAATTGTAAAATGGGCCAGGGGATAAACCAGGAGGACTTTAGTAGAAATAATATCAGGACAGGGTAGAGAAACCCTCAGGGCTCAGGAGGAACAAGGTCTAAACCACCAAAGGAACTTACTGATCCACCACAGGGGAAAGAAACGGACAGGCGTAAATGGCCCCTTAATTGGGGAATCACCTATAGCTGATTTCAAAAAGCCTGCAGGTGTCAGGAATGGGAAGTGGAAGTAGAAGCTATAAAATAAAAAAAAGCCATTGACATGGATTTCAGGCTTAAGCCTACAGATCATCTTGTGGCTCAACCAGGAGTAACATAGACCTGTCACTGTCAGTATAAGATTTTAGACCTCACAGGTCATACTTCATATTGACTTTAGTAGCCATTGGTTTAGATCATGCTTGGTCAAGTGTTACCAGCCAAGACTAGACCATGCACAGCCAACTTTACTCATCTTTACTACTACTGAATATGTTAGACTTCCAATATTATAGATTTATTTTGGAACTCCAGGTTCCAAGTGGGAAAGAGAAGAATCCAGCTCTGAAAATACAGTGTGTTTTATTTTGTGCTGGAATAGTTTGTTCCTAAAGAAAGAGAACCATCGCCCTTGTACAAGGACCAGGTCCAGTCTTTAAATGAGGAAATACTAGCAACAAAGTACTATTGTGTAATGATATTTGAAGGACCAGAACATCTGTTGACACACTGCTCAGTAAGCCTCCTGGGGATGAGAAAGGGTTATTAGCCAGGCACTGAGATTTGAGGTTATTTTAGGGTGTATTCAATGTCTGTCGCTCTAAGGTTTGAAGGAGGTGAGATGATATTCTCCAAATGTAGCAATGTGTGTCCCCAAATAGGGCGTTAATTGGAGAGGTTAGAAATGTATTTTCGGTGAGTGTTTTGATGTGACGCTTGCTGCAGGTGATGAGGTATACATCTGCTGTACAGCACAAAATGTCTTGTATTACAGATAACCAGGCAAGTAAGTCAATGTGGAACTCTGAAAAGGAGGGTAGAGAAACAGTAGAGGGTTAGGAAGCCACTTCTCTCCCACACACAGACACACAAAGGCATTAAATAAAGTGAAATGACAATATATTGTGTTAGGAACTGCAAGAACGCCATTTCTTTATCTCACGTTTGAGTCATGGTCAAAAGCCACATCCAGGGCCAGATCATTAACAGGGACCTGAAGGAGGAAAGGTGTTATATAGGAGCACAGCTACAGTTACGAGTTATTAATAGAAAATCATTAAACGCATATGTCATGTAAATGGATGTTTTGCATGTGTGCCTTATTTATGTGTATCACCAGGGTAGGAGTCTCTTAAAGCTCTGTCTTATGAAGAAGACAGAGTGAAGAAGGTGAATAGTCCTTAATTTTCAATGGGTCCCTGTATATGGGAGCTCTACAAACTGGTACACCAAATGAGGTAAGGCAGCCATTCTTATATAAAACTCCTACCAGATTTAACAGTAGCAATACGTTTCCTAGTAAGGAACTAGAGCATTGATGTTGTTTTTTTAGAATTTGAGGTCAATGACTTGTGACTTTCATTAGGTCAAGCCCCCCTTAGTTCATAACAACGTTACATATGTACAATCACATTGTTTCAATATCACCCTACTATAGTTCCAGGGCACAGATAAGTACTCACCCCCAAATTTCACCTTAAGTGGCCTTCAGGATTGGCCTCCTTATCTTACAATCTGCATCCCAAACATTATTTTTAATATTACAGTTTAGGATAACAATACCGTATGCTAGTTGAAGACCATCACACGAATAACCACTCTGGATACAGGGAAGACATCAGGCTCTTGAATATTTTCACACAAAACCAACCTCCAATTATAATTATAATTGAACATTTGTGTGCATTGCATTTACGTTTACAATTGTAGTTCCAAGACCCTAATGATGACAATGGCCCATGTATGAGATCATCATCTTAATAGGCTGCAACTTTTCTCCCTATTGTCCCATCCAATGGCTGAAAAACCACATCTGTACTCATATTGGCCCCATTGGTCCTCCATGTGTGTTTCCTTGGCGTCAATACACTCTGTATGTCAGCCTTCTTCTGCAGAACACACTTCACACCATGAAAAAGATTGATAGGGCACTTCTAAAAACTCACACTGTCCCTGTTCAATTAACCTCATTAGGATGACACAGTCTTACAAGTCTGAACACCATCCAAAGGTTTTAGGTCAGGGGACAAGACCTTCAGTAATTCAGAAAGACAGAATGCAGGTTTGCAGCCATTATTAAAGGACTGTTTGGTCACATGAAGATCATTAAGATCATGTGCTAAGCAAGTGTGCATTGAGCTCCACTGCTACATGTCAGATTTTACCTTGAGGCAAATTGTGACATTTTACCTACTTTCTCAATGGGTCATACCCATCATGATGAAATGATTAATTAAACAGAACTGACTAACACCAGCTACATAGTACAGGGGGCATTTTAATCCATGTATAAGTCAAAGCCAACGTTAAGTTGGTGCTCCAAACATACAACCTTTCAGCAATTCTGAAGCCACCAGTTTAAACTCCATTGTTTTATAACCATGTCCTTTGCTCTGTAAAATGTTGGACTGGTGGGTGGTGGTATCCTTGTTTACATTGAGCCCAGTGTTGAGCTGAGGTAGCTTAGTCCCATCACTACTGCCAAATGTAAACATATAGAACATGTAGTTGAAGGGCAGCAACCCTATACAACATGGTTTCTGGAACCCCCTTTCTTATCTTTTCTTCTCTAATAGTGGGGTATTACAGTGGGCCATTGAACCTCAAGAACATTAAGAGACGGCACATGGGGGCAGGAAACTGATCATGGTGTATAGCCTAAAATACAGTACTTATTTAGATCAAATCCCCCTTTGAGCCCAACATTTCACCAGGATCCCCACTCAAGATAGATAAAAATGCAGCCATTTAGGTGTAGATCCATTAATACTCATCATCCAAAGTCTTGCCCTAAGTAACCTTTAAAGGACAAGGAAAGTGTAAAATAGAATAAGGCTAGAATTGCTGAATTTTGTATACTAAACATAAACATGAACTTACTGCACCACAAGCCTAATCAAACAAATGATTTATGCTTTCAAAGTTGGCCACAGGGGGCTGTTATCTTGTAACTTTGTTATACATCTTTGTCTGACACTGGCACTGCACATGCTCAGTATGGTCTGCTTGAGTTCTGCATGGCTGGTAAGTAAGGCAGGGGCTCCCCCTGCTGTTCATAAGTGATTGTTTCCCTGCCAGAAGCACTAAATGAAGGGAGAATCTCACTGCATACAGTCAGGTTTCTTATAAAAACGGTACACATTTTAAAGTTAAAGTATATTGGAGATAGATTTCTTTTTCATTAAAGAAAGTAAAAATGGGATTTTATTTCTTTGCCTTTCCTTGCCCTTTAAGATCAGCTTCCAGAAATAGTAGGACAGAAGATAAACATTCTAACCAACTATGTGCCTAACTGGCCTTCAAGCAGAGGTCCTCAAGCCAAGGCTCTTGTATAGGCAGCACTGCTGTAGAGTGTTTATCCCTAGCTTGTCCCAGCATGGTATTGATATTTTGAGGCTGCTTGAATGTTGGAACATGCAGTCAACAAGGACTTAATAACCAATTACAATAGACACGTGTGTCAATAAAAATGACTGTAAAGCTAAATTCAGCCTACAGCCTATTATACGTTGTTAGGTCAACTTTGATTATGAGTCATTCATCCTTGAAACCAATCCAACTAAACGTTGTGGCTTACAACAATAAATGGCATAGTGCTGCCAATGCATAATACCAGCTCTGACCCTCTGGGCATGCACTCGTGGGCAACATTTCCCTCTGTTTAGCTATAGGAATCCTCCTATAGTCTGGGGATTATCTTCTCTCTTCATCTCCCCTTTTTTAATTAAATTTTGACTTATTAAGACAGTTATGTGGGAAGTTAATAGTATGTAAATATTTTTCAAGTGTTGGTATTTTGATGTATTTGTGTAGCTGATAAAAGGGCACATCTTACTCATCAAAATGTTGTTCCATATTCATGGATCTCTTGATAGGTTCTAATTACTGTCTTCTATCAACGGAGACTGCCAGTCACATGATGGATATTGTTCGTGGTTTAAAAATGAACTTGGAAAAAAAACAATTCTTGGGCAGATAAATGTTAAAGTATCTCCATATTTATATGGATTTCACAGTGTCCTACATAAAATTGTAAGTATTGTTTTTACTGGCAATATGAGTTGGAAACAACATGTTGGGAACATGTTGGTAGAAACTTAAAGGGCAAGGAAAGGCAAAGAAATAAAATCCCATTTTTACTTTCTTTAATGAAAAAGAAATCTACCTCCAATATACTTTAATTTTAAAATGTGTACTGTTTTTATAAGAAACCTGACTGTATGCAGTGAAATTCTCCCTTCATTTAGTGCTGTGGATAGGAATTGTCAGACGGTCCCTAACTTCTGGCAGGGAAACAATTATACTTATGAACAGCAGGGGGAGCCCCTGCCTTACTTACCAGCCATGCAGAACTCAAGCAGATTTTTTTGATCATTTATGACGATCCCTAAGAAGCCCAGACCACACTGAGCATGTGTATGTAGTCTAGTCTTGCAAAGATGTATAACAAAGTTACAAGATGACAGCCCCCTGTGGCCAACTTTGAAAGCATAAATCATTTGTTTGATTAGGCTTGTGGTGCAGTAAGTTCATGTTTATGTTTAGTATACAAAATACACCATTTCTACACTTATTCTATTTTACACTTTGCTTGCCCTTTAAGTTAGCAGAAAAAAGAAAGGCTTCTGCTGGGAAAAGTTAGTCAGCAGAGAAGAGGCATCTGGTCAGTTCTAAGCAGGGCAACATTACAAGACTTTCCTCTTTATCACTTAATTTTCTACTGATTGTGTCCAGTCTGCCAAATGAACAGTTGGTGGCGTTGCTGTTTCAAATTCATCATAAAACTGCTAATATCTTGAAAAATAGAAACAAAATCATGAAAATTGCAAAATTACTCAGACAAGCTCTCTTTGTCATACTATAATCCCAAGTTTACTGCACCAGACACATGGGCACGGAACAAACTTTTTAAGACAGAACCCAAGTGCCAGATCGTAAGCCCTTGTGACAGTAAAGCTGTAATATACAGGAAAATGTGCATGATTGGATGTAATACATGGTATCACAGCATTTGTATCATTCTTCTAGTCCATGGGGCAGATTTACTAAGGGTCGAATTTCGAGGGTTAAAAAACCCTTGATTTTTACCGGAATTCAATTGGTCGAATGATCGAATAGAAAAATTCGATCAATCGATTGATAAAATTGTTCAAATCGATCTATTCGAACGATTTTAACCATTCAATCAAATTTTTTTATTCGATCAAAATTTTTGAATCCCAGTTCGGTAGCATTGATCTGGTGAACTAGGCAGTCGAATAAAAATTTTAAGTACTTCGACTGACGAATAGTCGCATAGATTTTTATTCGAATCATTCGATTCAATCAAATTTTAAAAATTCACTGGTGGTCTTCAAAAACAATCGAAAATTTGAATTCGAAACTTTTTGAAAATGTGATCGAACTTCAAATGCTTCATGTGAATTTAGTAAATCTGCCCCCCCCATGTATGTGCAGAGCTGGCCCTATATGGCACCCAGTGTATTTGTTTCCCCAACGACAATGGAATAACACTGAGCAAACTCTTCTTGTAGTTTTATCCTACCAGTATCTGGCTGAAGTTAAGTGTCAGCTCAGGAGACCATGAACAGCTTATTCAGCTACTTATATAAAAAGTCGCTTGTATGGCCAATTCCTAAATGGCAAGAAGGAAACCTTTATCCGACTCAAGCTCTTTTTGTATCATGAAATAATATAATGTTCCGTTCTGTTCTTTTACCGATCTTTTTGGACTGTGATTCAGGCAACAGAGAATACAGACTCTAAAGTTAATTGATCAGAAACGTATTAATTGGGCTTACTTACCCTTTAAGCTGCCATTTATTCCGATGGCAAAGTGTATTGATGTCAGATAGTTAATTGGTCTGGCTGTCTCCGTCTCCTTTATCTTAAGTCATAAAATGTTCAATAAGTTCACAGCTCCTGCTCCCACTTCCACGTGTCTAAAGAAAGAAGAAGCAACGTGAATCTTGGTATTTGCTGACCTTGCTTTTGAAAGCAAAAGAGATAGGGACAGGGGGTCTCTTTACTACCTATTGCTTCCCATCAACATGAATCAGAAGCAGCATGGGTCTCACTGAACCTAAAATACTGGTAATCACAGGTTCACCCAAAATCACCCTTGGGGTGTCACCATACCTCCTGAGTTCACAATTGCCACTGGAAAATTACAGATATCAAAAGTGTTGGGGCTTACCAGGCCATCCCTTAAAGGGAAACTGTCATGGGAAAACATGTATTTTTTAAACACAGTTAAATGTGCTGCTCCAGTAGACTTCTGCACTGAAATTTCTCAAAAGAGCAAACAGATTTTTTTATATTCAGTTTTGAAATCTGACATGGGGCTAGCCATTTTGTCAATTTCCCAGGTGCCCCTGGTCATGTGACTTGTGCCAGCACATTAGGAGGGAACTGCTTTCTGGCAGGCTGTTGTTTTTCCTTTTCAATGTAACTGAATAGTACGCAGTAGGACAATAGTACTCAGTTTTACTATTGAGTGCTGTTCTTAGATCTACCAGGCAGCTGTTATCTTGTGTTAGGGAGCTGTTATCTGGTTACCTTCCCATTGTTCTGTTGTTAGGCTGCTGGGTGGGGGAAAGGGAGGGGGTGATATCACTCCAACTTGCAGTACAGCAGTAAAGAGTGATTGAAGTTTATCAGAGCACAAGTCACATGACTTGGGGCAGCTGGGAAATTGACAAAATGTCTAGCCCCATGTCAGATTTCAAAATCTGTGTGCTCTTTTGAGAAATGGATTTCAGTGTAGAATTCTTCTGAAGCAGCACTATTAACTGATGTGTTTTGAAAAATTTTTTTTTCCCATGACAGGATCCCTTTAATTAACTGGGGACGGCCTGGCAGGTGACCTAAAATGTTCCTGTTTTTATACATTCAAATATGAACTTTATTATGAGATTTGTGCTTCTCGATATTCCTGGGAGCCAAGCTTGAATGTCAATAGAGATTCTGGGGGTGAATATTTAGGTCAACAACGTTTGTAGGACCAAGCTCAGTGTTGGACTGGACCACCAGGATATCAGGAAAACTTTTGGTGGGCCAAGGTGATGGTGAGTCCTCCTGCCGAGCCAACCATTTGGCCGTTTATGGCTATCCCATGGTCATCCCCCCATTTGTACATGAGAACGAAGAGAAGAAAAGGAGGGAAGGATAGATAATATGTAAAGGGAAGAGACTAACAGTGAGGACTATAAAGGTTTGGGATCCTTTATCTGGAAACCCATTATCCAGAAAGCTCAGAATTACGGACTCCATTTTATCCAAAATTTCAAAAACAATTTCCTTTTTCTGTGTAGTAATAAAACAGGAGCTTGTACTTGATCCCAACTGAGACATAATTAATCCTTATTGGAAGCAAAACCAGCCTATTGGGTTTATTTAATGTTTACATGTTTTTCTAGCAGATGGAGATCCAAATGACAGAAACATCCATTATCCGTAATACCCCAGGTCCTGAGCATTCTGGATAACAGGTCCCATATCTGTATATAGACTGGACAGGGGTCTAAGGTTCTCCTGGCACAACATGCTGACCCTGGCCATTCCCTGATGTTCATATTCCAGTATCAAACTTCTTTTTGGGTCTCCTCTGAATCTGTAGCTGGTGGGGGGAATCAGTCGCTACAATACGGACCCCATCATTTCCCAGTGACCTCCTACTGGTGTTGAGGCATGAGAAAATATAGCCCAATAACATGAGATGCCTTTGCAGTTGTTCTCTTTAATCCTAATGCATTCATAATCTATAGAATCTGATTGTAACCCCCAGTAGCCCGTATATATATATATATATATATATATATATATATATATATATATATATATATATATATATATATATATATATATATATATATAATTTTTCATAGCAAAACAATCCCATGGTGTTTTCCAGAAATCAGCAAGCGTTGCAGATATTGCAAACATGTAAAAAGAACAGGGATGTAAGAGTTTCTATGGTTCTGGCATTATCAAGGAAGCCTTTTGGGCTTTAGGGAAGAATTTTATAGCAGGCTGCTTGGTGCTGATGGGGTTAATGTGGGTTACCCCAGGCTGGGAGTGACCCATTTAATTGCAGCACAGTGTGTATAACCCTGAGCGGAGCCAGAACCACAGAGTGTGAGTTCCTGAGATTAGGGCAAATCTCTCAGCCTCATTACAGAGGGAAACTGGATCACGGCAGTGAGATCTCTGTACAGAGAGAGGGAAGAGGGCGAGGGGCTGCCAGGAGCTACAGACCTCAAATATATATATCCCTATATAAATATATATTCTTGTTATTATATTTGTACAGTACAGAGTGGCAGTTTTTATTGTGGTGATGGTATTAGCAGTTCAATAACAGCCGATTTGTACAATAAAGGTGTGAACTCCATACGGTGTCTGATTGTACCAATAAGTCTCACTCTAGTGGGCTGGAAAGAGAAACAGATTATGGGGGGGCTTCTGTTCCTATGTCTGAGATGCTTAATGCAACCAGTGTGATCTTTATCCTTCATACAGTTACCCAGAACTTCATATTGGTCCCTACTTCAGAGGAGCTTATAATCTAAAGTATTTTATACACACAAGGGGATATTCCATCTATTGTGTGCGCTCCAGCGTGAGCTCATAGGTTACGGTTCCAGCGCACACGGCTAATTATGAAAGATTTTGCACGAGTGCATAATTCACTACTTGCTTGGACCTACCCACACCTCAGATTAAAGGGAAAGCTGCACATGAATAATCCTAGAATAATATTATCAGTGGAAACAGCCTTGTTAACCTCTCCCTCAGATTAATTCCTTTCTCTCCACAATCTCTGCATGAAAGACTGTGTTATAGAACTGCAGTTTTTCCCCATGATGAAAAATATCCAAATCTTTGTTCTCATGTGGCCCTGTTGGTAGCCCTGCTCCCTGCACCTAGGACCCTGTTCCTGCACCGTGCCAACCTATACAGGGGTATTATGGGCAGATGCAGGAGTAAAACGGCTCTGAGCTGCCTACTGATCACAAACGTGTGTTGTGCTATTTCCAATGGAATTTGTCGCTAAAGTCGAGAGCCAGTAGGTGGGTTTCCAGTTGTGTCGGCTTGGACTTTAACAGTGACCTTTCCTTTAAATTGAATGTTAGAGACAGAGCTGTAGTTATTCCATCTGGGTCCATGGAGGGATTTTTTTTATAAAGCTGTCTGACAAGCGCTTGCCTGTGGATTATTTCCTTTCTGCAGAGAGCACTTGTACCCTCTCTCTCTCTCCCGCTATTAAACGAGCCACCGGCCAATTGACAGGCAGCAGCAGGCGCCGGAGGCATTTAATGGGTCAGATGCTAAGGTTTCATTTCATCTAAAGGAATGTTACATTTGTGTGTAATAGTTACCCTTTTTCATTCCCCTTTTAGCTGCGGGTCAATTTACTGAAGCACCGTAGGAAAGTCCCCTGCCTAAGGTAAAGCCTGGATATTTAAACTCAAGCAAGAAGGTCCCTGTATACATTAATGAAAACAACAAACAAAATGACGGGAGATACTGAAATTTTCTACAGGTATCAATGACCTATGGCCAAAACTGGAAAACAAACAGATAAGCGATACAGTGCTCTCAATGCAAAGCCAACTCTGGCTGGTATCTTGTACTGGATTACAAAACGACAGGAGGGCTGTGGGCTTAATATGCCTATTCTAGATACTACTTGCTTCCCCATCCAACCCCAAGTTACCATGAGAAATTCTGGCACCTTAGTACCTTCATCATTACCAGTGTAGTTATTGAAACGTGTCTAGGCATCACTGTAGCCAACGGGCTTGACAGACCTGTAACTTTGAAATATTTTGATGTTTAACAGAAATATAATCCTTGATGTCAATGTTATTAATACGGGAGATAGAAAAGGAGCTTGTAATGTCCTGACCAGATCTGCATCAGTTACCCCACCTGAAACTACTCATATCTATCTGACTGCACCTGCGAGTAGCAGTTTCTGGACTGGAATAAAGAGTGATTGTCTGTGTCTGCAGTTCTGGGTCTATAATAATGACTACTGTGATGAACAGGGGCAGACAGTTTAGATACTTTTAGCAAAAAATACATTGACTAATCCTAGCTCATGTCTGCCACCTGCAGGAACGGCTCAGGAAAGATAGAAAGTCAGACTAGTTACGGCAACAGTAAGGGCAGTTGGGAAATATGAAAATCACAGCCTGGAGGTAATGAAAGTTCAAATGGCTTTATCCTCTGAATATGAGAATAAATCAAGTTTTTATTTTTAATTTCAAAAGGCTTCACATAGTTCCCAGCCCTCTCCACTCAATGAGTGAACACTGAGCAACATACTCAGCTGGGGACTGGAGTGAGCTGAGGGTGCGGATTGAGACCCAAGCTGTGCTGTTACAGAACAATTAATGAAGCAGGGAGCTTGACAGCTGTAGAAAACACTCTATGATCACGACAGCAGCTGTTTCAAGCATGCCATGTGGCTTCATATTCAGCCCTCTGCTGTCTAAATGATCACAACATTCTTTGGTCTGGATGTGAAAACCAATAGTCAGTCCTTTGTGCTGCTGATCTTGTAACAGGCCATTAGTTTTGAAAGCCTTTCTTCTTCTTCTAACCTCCTTCTTTCATCTTCTATTGCACCGACACAGGTGCCTAACTTTACAACTAGCTTTTGGGAACTCTCCTTCTCAGACCTGCTGAGAAAAGCCAGATTAAGGTCAAAACGCTTGGTCTCTGCTATAATCTGTAAGATCTGCAGGACCTTCTCCAGGTGAATAGCAAAAAGGAAAAAACTGCAGCACCTCTTGTTTGCAAAATGTGAAAAATTTATTGCAGTTGGTCAGTAACAGGCAACGTTTCGGGCCTTGTCTTGCCCTTTCTCAAGGCTTGAGTAAGGGCAAGACAAGGCCCGAAACGTTGCCTGTTACTGACCAATTGCAATAAATTTTTCACATTTTGCAAACAAGAGGTGCTGCAGTTTTTTCCTTTTTTCTGTATAATTGGCCCATGGCAAGGGCCTATACACTGTTTTGCACTCTGCCCGAAAGGAACTTACGTGAGGTGGTTGAAGCACACACAACTGTAGACTTGGACTTCTCCAGGTGAATGGCCTGAGCGCTCTCACTGAGCATAAAGAGGAATTCTCCAAGTAGTCCAGAACACACTTGAGACAACTTTTCAGCTCCCACTTGCAAGAGGTAGTTATACTTCTCTCGGTTTCCTAATCGTCGCCAGTCTCGGGTAAACTCAAATGCATTTGTGGGATCTGACAAAAATTCCTTAGAGAAAAACAGAAACAGCAGCTTTATGGCGGTATTATGGTATGGTATATACTAGTATAATTCTACTGTAAGTGGGTCTGTATGATAGTGCTGTTGGTATTTCTATGTATCTCTGGTGTATCTTGTGTATAGTACTAGTCATGTCTATCATCTTAGTTGGATTATCATTGCATATTACCTGTCTGTCTATTAGTCCTCTATCTATTTAAAGGGCACCAATCATAACTAAAATAATTTCCTAAGTAAATACACTATGAGAAAGTTCAAGAAACAGTTATAATTGTTTGTATAATGTAAATGATCAGCTCACTATACCTTCTGCAAAATCTCCCCTATCTCCACTGCAGTTCTAGCTGAGGCAGCCATCTTGGATTTCACTGACTCCTCCTACCTATATCTTCACAGCCAACTGTAGCTCTGAAATCTCGCACATGCTCAGTTGAAATTCCTTGCTTGCCTAATAAACCTTCTAAGCTATTTTGAAATCTGCCAAACTTCTGTGTTAGTGCTGCCACCTTGTGGAAGTTGCTGTGTGCCCTTCATTTGCATAATGACATCACTAGTATGGGATAAGACAGGGAAAGCTTGTGATACTTCTAGAGTTTACTAAAGCTAGGCATTCTGGGTAGAATACTCAGGGCTTTGCATGTTATAGTCACTGCTATAGTCACTGTATGGACTTCCTCAGTGAAAGAAGTAAGGGATTTTTTTTAAAACCTGCATTTTTTTTCTCTCAAAAAACTAATATATATATATATATATATATATATATATTTATAATTTGATTAAACATGTTTAGGTTGTACTAGTCAGATTGTTATTATGTGTTTGATTTTGGCTTTGATAGGTGCCCTTTAAGATGGGAGTGCATCATACAGAGTCTAGGGCTGTAAAAAAGGTGTCATTATGATGGGTTTAGTGGTTTCAATGATGTATTGAGTCCATGACCGAATGATAGTAATAAATAAAGCAGTTTTTATTGGTAAGCATTTCAAGTGAAGCAACCCAAAATCAAATAACCCAAGAATTTAGAGGATTTAGGCCTAAATATAAATGTGCGTGAAACAATAAATCATTGCAGGGCAGGACACTGGTTTTCCTTACTTTTGGCATCATGTTTTCGGATTCTTGTGCACAGTTATTTGTGGTGAAATTTGGGTTCCAGGGCTGCTTTCTCTCTCATCCCACCTTATCCTTATGTTCCAGGGGCTTCAGGTTAGATGCCAGGACAATATCTCTGCAGGAAGAAAGGGGTTGCAAATAAATGCAGTAAAGAGGGAGATTAAGATTGGTATAACATTTCTACATTTAGTATAACATTTAGTTTAGTCAAAATATCGATTTGTAACCCAGCTATCCAGAAACCCACATAGCACAGACTGTTTCTGTTCCACTCAGCCAGTGTTACATGAATTACTATCTTTATATGTATCTTCTTAAAGTAGCTGAAAATAAAACAAACATTTTTCTATCCTTACTTAGCTTTCCATACCTAAATTCCTCATAAGATGCCACTTTCTGGTGAATGGCTCGAAACTTGGCGTCATTTTCTCTTGAGTACTTCTGATCCGCAGCCAGTGCCTTGGCCAGCTCCCGTTCCAACTCCCGGAAATCAAGGGTTTCTTGGTCCTCCATCAGAGCAGCCGCAACAGTAATAATCTAGTGATGAAAGGGATGAGCATTAAAGTTACATAATACACAAGAGCCACGAATAGCCTGTAAATTATATCCTTATAATACACAAAAGCCGTAAATATCTTGCAAATTATATCCTTATAAACGGAGAGTTCTGATGTCATCAGTTATAAACAGTGAGTTCTGATGTAATTTCTGTCACATGACTCACTGAAACGTGTGTATTATAATAAATAAAGTACCCCCAGTTGCAAAATATGAGGATATTAGAAGTTACCTCGGAGTTCCATGACCTGTATAAAAACACTCGGCCTTCGGCCTCGTGTTTTTATATGGTCATGTAACTCCTCGGTAACTTATAATATCCTTATATTTTACAAGAGGGGGTACTTTATTCACTATATAAACAATGCTTAGTGATGTCATTGGTTATGATTGGAGCTTAGTGATATCATTTCTGTCACTGAAATGTGTGTATTATAATAAAGTGCCCCATGTTGCCTTCGGTCTTGTGTTTTTATAATGTCATGGAACTCCTTGGTAACTTACAATATCCTCATATTTTACAATATTTTACATTAACTATGATCCTGAAGTACCATGTAATGGGGGTGTGATATATCTAAACCAGGGATAGCAAGTGCAAGTGGTTGTGGTGGGATGCTGGTTGGGGGCTTTGGTTCTACAAGTTTGAAGGCGCATATATTGGAAATTTAAGTCCGTATAGATGTACTTTCTCCTACATTCATTCCTCCCAAGGCCAAATGCCTATTCCATCCTCCGCTAAAACCAGCCCCAGTTTTAAGATGCTGTACCATGTTAGCCATTTAAAAAAATGCAGAAAATATAAAGTTTGCCGATACCTTTTATTGGCTAACTGAATACGTAAAAATTGCAAGCTTTTGGATCACCGGCCCCATCGCCAGGCAAAATACCTAAATCTAATGCAAAATGCCTGAACAAGGGTCCTGGGTGCTCCGAAAGCTTGCAGTTTTTACTTAATCAGCACCCTGGCCAGCATTTTGCCAGATGAAGGGTTCTAGGTGTTCCAAAAGCTTGCAGTTTTTACTTATTCAGCACCCAGGCCCCCATTTAGCCTGATAAAGAAAATGTACACTTTTTACTTATTCGGTTAACCAATAAAAGGTATCACAAAACTTTACATTTCCTGCATAAAACCAGCCCCAGAAGTAAAGTCATAACAGTCTGTTAAACTGAGGAATCATCGTCATTTGTGAACACGCCCATTTTTGAGGCCACACCCCAATTACCATGTTCATTCGGCAGACTATGAAAGTTTGAAAACATGTCTCCTGTTACAATTACTTATTTTCTTATCTCAAAATTATTACAAAGTATCTTATTTGCACCTGTTAGCTGTTCTGTGCTCTCTGCCAAAAGCCAATTAAGTTAGACACTTTGTTTCTTTTTCTGGCTGTTCAGTGCAGAGAAAAGAGGGACTTTCCAGTACAAATGAGGGACTGAGAGTTGAGCTGCCAAAAGAGGGGCTGTCCCTCCAAAAAAGGGACAGTTTGGAGGTATGTCATCATTCATCACCCACAGACCTGGAAGCCCCCAAACCTACCTGTTCCTCTGCTTCTTCGTTCCTATGGAAACGTTACAGTTACTGTTGACAACATTATCCAATCAGGACAGCGAACGTCAATCAACGGCTGTGGGCCAATCAGAAAACCTCCGGGTCCTTCTGCGGATTTCACCGGCGGACCTATTCGAATGGTGGCGCCAGTTAGTCGTCTAATAGAGCGCCTGATCGAATTGCAGGTTTTTTTGTTTTTTACAAAAAATAACAATAATAGCCACTATATCTGCAGATTATGACGGTTGCTAGCATTTAGCGTCGTCGGATTAATAAAAAGCAGAGGGCGTTTTTTTTTTATCTCTTGAGGCCGCCGTGAGAGAAGCGTAATGCCGACGCGCGGGGTCCTTCATGGCCTGAGTCGCCGGAAGTGCAGTGTGTCTGTGTGAGAGAGAGAGCGGCGTGAGCGGGTAAGCTGCAGTGTGTGCAAAGGACCCTGGTTATTTTCTAGTGAGTTACATATGAATTTCACGGGGTATCTGTCAAACAGAATTCACAGACCGTGCCTGGGGTGGGCTGCTAGAGGGGACGGGGGGCAGCACTGCCTCATGGCTTATTGTCTGTCTATACCGCCTGTACAGGACTGCTTCCCATTTCTCTTTTAGTAGCTTATAGAATGGCTCATTCTCAGCAACTTTTCCATTGGTCTTCATTTTTTCTATTTTATGTATTTTTTTTTAAATGGTTTACCTTCTTTAATTTATACGTTCTGCTACTTTTTATTACTCCTCTATTCATTGTGGGCTCTTCCAAATCAATGCATGGTTGCTAGGGTCATTTTGAGACACTAGTAACCAGATGGCTGACATTGCAAACTGGGGAGCGATCTAAAGAACTAAAACCACTCCAATTTAATACCCTTACTCCCCAGCAAGCATGCCCCCCCATCATAGATGAAATCCTTCCCCAAAAAGCTAATGTAACATAGTAACATAGTAAGTTAGGCTGAAAAAAAGACTTGCGTCCATCAAGTTCAACTTTTTTTTTTTTTTTCTTATTTTTAATTTTTAGCTGCCTAACTGCTAGTTGATCCAGAGGAAGGCAAAAAACCCCATCATAAGCCTCTCCAATTTGCCTCAGAGGGGGAAAAAAATTCCTTCCTGACTCCAAAAAGGCAATCGGACTAGTCCCTGGATCAACTTGCATAATGAGCTATCTTCCATAACCCTGTATTCCCTCACTTGCTAAAAATCCATCCAGCCCCTTCTTAAAGCTATCTTATGTATCAGCCAGTACAACAGTTTCAGGGAGAGAATTCCACATCTTCACAGCTCTCACTGTAAAAAACCCCTTCCAAATATTTAGGCGGAACCTCTTTTCCTCTAAACGGAATGGGTGACCTCGTGTCATCTGGAAAGACCTACTGGTGAATAAAACATTAGAGAGATTATTATATGATCCCCTTATATATTTATACATAGTTATCATATCACCCCTTAAGCGCCTCTTCTCCAGAGTGAACATCCCCAATTTGGCCAGTCTTTCCTCATAGCTAAGATTTTCCCTTTACCAGCTTAGTTGCCCTTCTCTGTACCCTCTCTAATACAATAATGTCCTGTTTGAGTGAGGGAGACCAAAACTGTCCCGTCGATATCTTCTCTTCTCTGGCCCTAAACCCTTAGCCATGGCACTGGAATGGTGGGCTAGTAACAATGAGGGTCTGGAACAAGAGGACTGGGAGGAAGCAATAGAGAATGTATACTCGGGCCTCTCACTAAAAGACAAGCTTATACAGTATAAAATCATATATCATGTGTATATAACTCCCACACAACTCAAATGGGTCAAATATCCTCTGACCTCTGTCCCAGGTGTCGAGCACCAGCCACGGACTTTTTCCATTAAATATGGGAGTGCCGATACGTCCTAGGTTTCTGGTAAACCGCCTAGACTTCCCCAGTGTAATAAATGCGACTGTCTGCCTCTTGTGGTGGTACTAGAAGAAATCATTCCTGCCAAATATCCTCGACTCTATCGCATCCTACTATTCTATGCAAAAAACCCATAGCTCTCCACTGGATGGGCAACTCCCCGGCCCCTCTCTTAGTGCTTGGATACAGCTGGTCAACAAGGTAATACCTCTCTATAAACTCGCATACAAAATCAGAGGAGCGACAACTAAATTTGATAAAATCTGGGGCTCGTGGTGTGAGATTGATCCGAACCCCCCATTGAATGCCAGAGACCCATCCCCCTGACTTGATACAGAGGCAGATTGTTTGGTTCGCTTAGACGGTATCTGAAGACCCGACTTAAGGTGGCCATACACGTAGAGATCCGCTCGTTTGGCGATGTTGCCAAACGAGCAGATCTCTCCCCGATATGCCCACCTTGAGGTGATCGGGCTGATCCGATCGTGGGCCTTAGGGCCCAACATTCGGATCAGTACGGGCGGTCGGATCATGGGAACGCATCAACGAACAGATGCGGCCGCGATCCGACGGGATTTTCGGCCAGATATCGATCGGGAAAGACCGTCGGAGGGCCCCCCACACGGGCCTATAAGCTGCCGACACAGTCTGTCACAGCTTTTATCTGCCCGTGTATGGCCACCTTAAGTCAATCCCCTGATCTAAATAAAATAAAGTGCCATCCTGAATGTAACTGCAATAACTATCACCGCGTGCTTAATGTCACCATGTGCTCCTTTAGGATTCTTCACCTACACATGAGATTGTCTGCTATGTAATGTATTGTCTATATGTCTGATGTGTTTAAAGCAAAATAAAACTTACCTTAAAGGGCAAGGAAAGTGTAAAATAGAATAAGGGTAGAAATGCTGTATTTTGTATACTAAACATAAACATGAACTTACTGCACCACAAGCCTAATCAAACAAATGATTTATGCTTTCAAAGTTGGCCACAGGGGGCTGTCATCTTGTAACTTTGTTATACATCTTTGCAAGACTAGACTACATACACATGCTCAGTGTGATCTGGGCTTCTTAGGGATCGTCATAAATGATCAAAAAACAAAGCTGCTTGAGTTGTACATGGCTGGTTGCTGTTCATAAGTATGATTGTTTCCCTGCCAGAAGTTAGGGACCGTCTGACAATTCCTATCCACAGCACTAAATGAAGGGAGAATTTCACTGCATACAGTCAGGTTTCTTATAAAAACGGTACACGTTTTTTAATTAAAGTATATTGGAGATAGATTTCTTTTTCATTAAAGAAAGTAAAAATGGGATTTTATTTATTTGCCTTGCCCTTTAAAGGGCACCTATGGCCCCAAAACCTTTCCAAAACCGAAGAGACCACATTCCGGTTTGGGGTTCTAGTACTTTAAAAAAAAAAATTGTCCCCAGCAGGCGCTGGCTTACTCACACCGGGAGGGAGGGCCGCCATCTCTTAGGAAGCGTCACACACACACGTGCATACTTCTGAGGCCGCTTTTCATACTGCGCATGCGCTTCCTAAGAGATGGCGGCTCTCCCTCCCGGTGCGAGTCAGCCAGC
The DNA here is from genome assembly GCA_024363595.1 of Xenopus borealis. Lineage (NCBI taxonomy): Eukaryota > Metazoa > Chordata > Amphibia > Anura > Pipidae > Xenopus > Xenopus borealis. The sequence goes on along the minus strand of CM044447.1, from coordinate 5,689,027 downwards.
GCCTGCTGGGGACATTAAAGTACTAGAACCCCAAACCGGAATGCGGGCTCTATCAGCCCGCACCTTTGGTTTGGGGAAAATCTTTGGGGCCATAGGTGCCCTTTAACAAAAAAAAAAAACTACAGATGGAGTCAGAAAGAGCAGCAGTGCAAATAGATGAGAGAGTGCTCCAAGCTCCCCTTTGTTCAAAGCAGGTCCCTGTCAGCAGGTCGTGTTTGTTGGTCTCTCCCTTTATCTGCATTACCTGTAGGTATGGAAACCTGTAGGGAGACAATTCCTAACAAGTTTATATTTAAAAAAAAAAAAATAAGGCTTGGCTGAAATGGACACGGACTTGTACGATGAGTTTGGGAACTACGTGGGGCCTGAATTGGACTCGGATGATGAAAACGATGAGGACGACATGGGGAGAGACGACCGGGATGTGGATGTGGTAAGACTATAATTTTTATTAAAACTGATAATGGACTTTTGCCTTACACAGAGCATTTCCCTCTGTAACATTTAAGGGCAGATTAAAGCTGCTGCTATCAGTCCTTTAGACCAATTCAGCAGCTTATCTGCCCGTGTAGGGTCTCTACAACTGATATCAGGCCAATATCGGGCATATATCACATAGGCACCACATTGGTTGTTGATGCGTTCCTCGTCCCTTCAGCGCCCATTTCCTTCTTTGTAATCCAATAGTTTGGCCCTAGGACCAAGCAATCTGATTAACCTAATATCATCCTGCCTTTGGTGGGTTAAGATCCGCTCCATCATATGTGGCCACCTTAAAGCTACGGACACGTTCCTATAAAAATAGGTGAAAATAAGCTGCACTTATAGAAGCAGCTGAAAGCTGCCCCGGCCCAGTGAACCGTAGTCATGGCGACCCTCTGACACCGGAAAATCATCTTGCCAAGTTGTTTCAGTTAACGCTGGGCTGGGGGCGGAGTGATCCCTCCATAGGCTGATTACAAATGGAAACAGACTCCAGCCTATAGAGGGATGGCATCGCCCCCAGCTAAGTGTTACTGAAACAACTCGGCAAGATGATTTAATGATGTCTAGCCCCATGTCAGATTTCAAAATGAAATATAAAAAAATCAGTTTGCTCTTTTGAGAAATGGATTTCAGTGCAGAAGTCTGCTGGAACAGCACTATTAACTGATGTGTTTTGAAAAAAAAAATGTTTTCCCATGTCAGGATCCCTTTAAAATATAGTGTAGGGTTGTCGCCCCTCTTTTTACTGTTTGTTTTTTCACTACAGGCAGAAGACGAGGATGATGAGGAATATATGGGGGATGCCGATGATGACCGTGGCGGAATGGAGGTTGTGCTGCATGAAGATAAAAAATATTATCCCACTGCCGAGGAAATTTATGGCCCAGAGGTGGAAACCATTGTGCAAGAGGAAGACACCCAGCCACTTACTGGTAAAAGAGCTTTTTGGAAAGGGCCATAACACACATCAGGGAATGTACACTGAAAAACACAAATAACTATGTATTGTACTAGTCATTATTTTTCAATAGAATAGAAAATCTTGTAACTCCTTCCAACACCCACCCACACTACTGAAGCAATATTTTGAATCGTATAAATGCTCCAGATTTTCAAGCCCATTCCATCACCAATCCAGAGATCACCACACAATTTACACCAGCGCTTCCTCCCTATGACTTTATGACCCCTATAACTTTCCCCATCCCTTTCTACTTCTAGAACCAATTATTAAACCGGTGAAGGCTAAAAAGTTTTCAATGATGGAGCAGGGACTGCCGGCAACTGTTTATGAGATGGAGTAAGTATCTCTATATTCTGATTTCCCACTGATGTGCTGATGGCTCTTGCATGCAGTTTATAAGTCCGTACTCTCTTTCAGCTTCCTCGCAGATCTAATGGACAATCCTGAACTGATCCGGAATGTGACTCTTTGTGGCCACCTGCACCATGGGAAGGTAAGGCCCATTTTTCCATATACCCTAGGGCAGGGGTGTCCAAACTTGGCCCTTCAGCTGTTAAGGAACTACAAGTCCCACAATGCATTTGCCTGACTGTGGCTGTCAGACTCCTTCATTGCATTGTGGGACTTGTAGTTCCTTAACAGCTGGAGAGCCAAGGTTGCAGATCCCTGCCCTAGGGTCTGAGTTATCTGTCGGTGGCCGAAATGGCGAAACCTTACTCCACGAAGGGCTCTTTACTAGGCTGCATACTCTCTGATAGAAGTCAGTTAATGCGGGTGCTGCATGGAGATGACTTATTGTAATACTGACTTGCAGCCCAATGCACTGCAGATCATTTATGATTGGGGTAAATGTGCACACCACTATTCAGTGTTCCTTTGCACCCTCCCCTTCAGGATCGCTCTTGTTTCAATCAAAAGCTTTTGTAGTACAAATGTGCCATGTGAAGATGAAAGGCTTGGAGCAAACTCAGGCTAAAAGCATCTTCCTAAGTGTATGCACGGAGAGCGGACTTACATTTGCTTGCACTTTACTTAGACTTTGTTTAACCCTCTGTGACCAAAACGTTATTCCTTTTATTTTGCAAAAAAAATATAGTTTGTTTAAAACACAACAGAAAATTAATTCTTTCTCCTTGTCGGCTTGGGGGACACAGGAGACAATGGGGTATAGCTAATGCCACTAGGAGGCAGGGCACAACAGAATAAAAAGTGACTCCTCCTCCACTGGATATACCCTCAGCGGTAGGCGGAGCCCGGATCAGTTTTAGTTGGTGCTTTATGAAAGTTGCCCAGTTTTGCATGTGCCTATTTCTTTATAGTGGTTGGTAACCTCTATTTTTGCATATTTTTTTTTCTTTCCTCCCCAGACCTGTTTTGTGGATTGTTTAATTGAGCAAACACACCCTGAGATCCGCAAGCGCCATGACCAAGATGTGAGTATCCCAGCTTATTTCTTTTTTCTTGCCCGGTCCCTGTTAAAGGCAGTGAAATCGATATTTAGGCCTTTGCTATTAATTTAAAGACTTAGAAGCAGTGATGCCTCCTTTTATTTCATCCCTGATGATCTGATCTCTTTTTCCTTTCAGCTTTGCTACACAGATATTCTATTCACTGAGCAGGAGGTAAGTCGAGGTCCAGGTCACATGGTCTTTGTGATTTATAGTTAGTCTGTTTTATGTGTATAGACAACAGCAAACTTGTATTGAGATGCATTGGTCCTTTAACGGTTTCTGACAATGGTAAAGCTTTGCTGCTGGTGCTATGCTCTTAAAGGGCAAGGAAAGTGTAAAATAGAATAAGGGTAGAAATGGTGTATTTTGTATACTAAACATAAACATGAACTTACTGCACCACAAGCCTAATCAAACAAATGATTTATGCTTTCAAAGTTGGCCACAGGGGGCTGTCATCTTGTAACTTTGTTATACATCTTTGCAAGACTAGACTACATACACATGCTCAGTGTGATCTGGGCTTCTTAGGGATCGTCATAAATGATCAAAAAACAAAGCTGCTTGAGTTCTGCATGGCTGGGAAGTAAGGCAGGGGCTGCCCCTGCTGTTCATAAGTATGATTGTTTCCCTGCCAGAATTTAGGGACCGTCTGACAATTCCTATCCACAGCAATAAATGAAGGGAGAATTTCACTACATACAGTCAGGTTTCTTGTAAAAACAGTACACATTTTTAAGTATATTGGCGATAGATTTCTTTTTCATTAAAGAAAGTAAAAATGGGATTTTATTTCTTTGCCTTTCCTTGCCATTTAAAGAGCTGTGTTTAGTGTAATAATGGGGACAATGTACAAGATAAGGCACAACATGCTAGATTAATAACGATGATCTTCTTCCATCAGAGAGGAGTTGGTATGAAGAGCACCCCTGTGACAATTGTGCTTCCAGACACCAAGGAGAAGTCTTACCTTTTCAATATTATGGACACACCAGGTCAGTAACAGAACAAGAGGTTTTTATTTGTGCCCCACCAGTAGTTAAAGGGGAGAATACTTTTTTTTGTTGATTTGTTTTGACATTGTTCTCCATAATTCCTTTTTACAGTTGCTTTCCATTTATTTATTTTTTTTCACATTTTTTATAAAATGGAAGTTTAACATTTAATGTTCCTGACTCTGGTGTTTGAGTCTGGCAGTTTAGTATTTCTGGTGCAGATTGAGATTTTTTATTTTTTTTTGCAACATTTAGTTGATACATTTATAAAGCAGCATCTTTGGAATATTAGCAACTATTGTATCAATTCTAACAGCTGTCTTTAATGAAAGGGATTCTGCTCAGCAGGGACAAAGATAACAAATGTGTCAACTAAATATATCAATTCAAAACAGTTTAGTGAGTCGGTGACCCCCTTCCCAGAGCTGCTTTAGAAAGGTGAAAAATTTTACTGACTATTAACCTCTATTATCTTGACTGTTTTCTCTACACTGTCCCCCTAATGTGGGCTAAAACCTGAAGTTGTGTTCTTCACACTGTATTATTCACGATCCTTTGAGTACGAGGCCTCAGTGGATGTTATGACATCATTGTATATGATTATACTGTACATTTCTGTAGTTGTACCCAAGTTCAATGCCATGGAATTCAACACAGAGTGTCAGCTTCCTGGCACACAAACTGTGCAACTAAGCATGTTGTGTACCATACACATTTGTGTTGTAAGTGGCTGTTTTAACGGTGTTCTTTATGGCTTTAAATTGGATCTCTGGTCTCGTATACATACTACAAGGTGCTAGGGATGTGCCGAATCCACTATTTTAGATTCGGCCAAACCCCCAAATCCTTCCCGAAAGATTCGGCCGAATCCCGAACCCTAATTTGCATATGCAAATTATGGGTGGGAAGGGGAAAATTTTTTACTTGTTTTGTGCCAAAAAGTCACGTGATTTCCCTCCCTGGCCCTAATTTGCATATGCAAATTTGGTTCGGCCAGGCCGAAGCGAATCCTGGATTCGGTGCATCCCTACAAGGTGCATTAAGAGCTTCACCATTAACAGTGGCTAAATGTAACCCCCCTTTTTTTTTTTTTTTAGGTCATGTTAACTTTTCAGATGAAGTTACAGCTGGATTACGCATCTCTGATGGAGTAGTGTTGTTTATCGATGCCGCTGAGGGGGTACGATTTTTTTAGTTGTAAATCTCTATCATAGACACTTGTTCTTTCCAACTCATTCTGCACTGGCCAAAAAAAGAAGTAAACCGATTCTAAAGCAGACAGTACTTTTCACCAATGCTGCAGTCATTGTTGCTCTATCTCTTCTCGGTTTATTTAAGTAAATGTCTTCCCGGAGCCCTTGTTTATTCTTTTCTCCTCTCCCAGGTTATGCTAAACACAGAGAGACTGATTAAGCACGCTGTTCAGGAACGTCTGGCCGTCACTGTCTGCATCAACAAGATAGACAGGCTGATTCTCGAGCTCAAGCTGCCTCCCACGGATGCCTATTACAAACTGCGGCACATTGTGGATGAAGTGAACGGGCTGCTGAGGTGCTTGGGTGGAATGGGTTTAAGAAACTTCTCCCTACCCTTAAGCCATTTCACATGTGGCATTTGCTCTCTCTCATATGGATATTCCCTTTAATCTACAGAAAAAAACATTTTGTTTTTTTCATTGCTGTAGTTTCCATTGTATGCAAGCTGTATCCTAATTTTGTCCTCTTCTGTCCCAAGAGAATGGCAATCCTGACTAGTCTCTGTTCTTTCTCCTTAGCATGTATTCCACAGACGAGAACCTGGTTCTTTCACCTCTCCTGGGAAATGTCTGTTTCGCTAGCTCGCAATACAGTATCTGCTTTACACTGGGCTCTTTTGCTAAAATTTATGCTGACACATATGGTAAGTGGACTTTTGGGCATAGATTGAATTTTATTCCTTCCTGTGGCATAAATAATCTCTGCAATTACCAAAGGTTTTCTCCTTCCTTCACCCTGTGGAAACCGGGTTTGAGGGCAACACAGATTGGAGAAAGGCATGGAGTGGGATTCTGTTTCTTTTTTTCGGGGCAATTGCTGACCTGTCATTTTCTTTGCAGGGGACATCAACTACCAGGAGTTTGCAAAACGATTGTGGGGCGACATCTACTTCAATCCTAAAACGTATGTAGTTCTAAGAGGGTGTAAACCAGTGATCCTCAAACTTTTCCCATAGCTATGTTATGCTAAGCATCCCCTAATTAAAGGGCCTCTGAATTCTTTTCATTGAGCTGCATGTGTGAATGTCTGTACCATGGAATTTGGCACAATACAAAAAGCATACACTGAAACTGATTACCATTCACACCTCTGATGGTGAAGGGTGGGGAAAGTTGTAGTTAAGATAATTACTGCAAAATTACTCTTTATTACTGAGTGGTGGTTGGTCACACCTGAGGAGTTTAATAGAGTAGAATTTTACTTAATATAAACAGAAGACCCCCTTTTAGGAAAAAGTCATATTTGTAATTACCAAAGCCATGAAGAATAACGGTGCAATATGAGCCAACCTTGCCAAACACACTCAAGTCTTGGTCCGAGCCAGTCCACCAGTATCGGCCTCCTGTAGTCTCTCTTCAGTCAACCCCTTTAGACAGGCCTCTCTCACACAAAGTTTCTTTGTCCAGCCGCAAGTTCACCAAGAAAGCTCCTACAAGCAGCTCCCAGCGCAGTTTTGTGGAGTTCATCCTGGAACCTCTCTACAAAATTCTGGCTCAGGTGTGTTAATAGTGCTACCGTGCCTGGTTTATCTTTCCCATTCTTCGATAACTTGCTAATATTTGCCCTTTGTCTCTACTTCAGGTGGTTGGTGATGTAGACACCACTCTGCCGCAGACTCTTGAGGAGCTGGGAATCCATCTGACCAAAGAGGAACTGAAACTGAACATCCGTCCTCTCCTGAGGCTTGTCTGTAACCGCTTCTTTGGGGAATTCACTGGTAAGAGCCATATGCTCCATAATAGTTCCATGCAGCTCAAGTACATTGGATTCTCTTCCATTATTGAGGTTTCAGCTTTGTGTTATGCTTATGAAAGTAGATTTGAATGTAACCATAAGCAGTTAAACAAAGACTGTATGTGTTCTAAACGTTCTGTCTGTGCACAAATGGGCAATTTCATGCCTGTTTTATCTCTAAATCTACAACTTGAAGCATCAGCAAGGCTTGGGGTCCTAGATGCTAGAAGTTGCTCAGGGCTGCCATTGGGATGGTAGGAAGGAGCTCTGTTAGTGGCACCCAGACCTAAGGCTATTGGGCTGCATGTGTGGGTGGTACTAGGGGGGTGTTTTGAGCATAACCAGGCATGGCAGTTGGACCTATGGGGCTCGATGGTTTGTGAAATAGTCCTGAAGTTGCTTATCCCCCATCCTGCTGACTTTCTAATTGCTGTTTATCTCACTTTTATCTGGCTTCTCTTGTTAAGCTTTTTTGCTAATCAAACGATCGCTCCCTACAGGTTTCGTGGATATGTGTGTCCAGCACATCCCTTCTCCCAAAGCGGGAGCAAGAGCCAAGATTGAACACACCTACGCAGGGGGCATTGATTCCGAACTGGGGGAGGTGATGAGCGAATGTGACCCAGATGTAAGTGCGCAGCTTATACAAAGATTACTCTGATTATAGCGGCTAATTTGTCTTCTGTGTTTATTAAGAGAACTGAAAACACAACGTCTGTTATTGATTCCACTAACAGACCATTACAATGTATTCTACCTCACATTCCATATCCACCGCAGATCTTTATTTTATGTAATATTGTGAATTCTCCGCCTGCCCCATGCAGGTAACATGAAATCTGAGAAGCTAGGAATGCAGGAATCGGGAGCATCCTTCGCTTCAAGTGAAGGGACAAGGCTTTTACAGTTCCCAGCTGGAATTATATTTTAATAGTCGCAGTTTGGTTATAGAACAAGAGCTCCCTCAGTTGGGAGCAGATATAGATAGATACTGTTCACTTCCAAACGTATTTCAGCAGCACTCTGATATAGTGAAAATTCTGTTAATTTGTGAAGCAACGTTTCAGGGCTTAACCAGCCCTTTATCAAGCTTGAATAAAGGGCTGGTTTCGTCCAAAACGTTTTCACTTGTATCACAAGTATGCATCGGACCTGAGCAGACAGTCACAGTCGGCACCCAACGCTACAAAAATCAGTGAGGATTGTGTAGCACTACTGTGTGTGGATAGATGTTCATCATCTCCTCTGGACTGGGGGTTTTCTTCTAACTGTTGTTCCTTTTCAGGGCCCTCTGATGTGTCATACCACCAAGATGTATAGCACAGATGATGGAGTGCAGTTCCGTGCATTTGGGAGGTTACTTAGTGGAACAATCCATGCTGGACAACCAGTCAAAGTTCTGGGAGAGAACTATACGCTGGAGGATGAAGAGGACTCTCAAGTCTGCACAATAGGGAGGCTGTGGGTGTCTGTAGCTAGGTGAGTGATATAGAGAGGGCATGTTTTCCAAACAGACTTGCCCCAGGATGTTCAGATTAGTTGGGAGACATCTCCATTCATAAACCATGCCACGGATTGAAACTGGGACTTTGTTTTAGCTATTAAAGGGGAACTAAATGCCATATTTTATATATTGAACTAGCCTAAAGGATCGGCATCTCTAGTGTAGTAATGATCCAGGCCTTCAAAGTTGTTGCAGAATTTGGATTTTGCTAGGAGTGTCTGCAACATGCTCAGTGGAAAGGAGGGGTATAGATTCCCTTTAAAGGAAAAGTAAATGTTTTTCTTTTTCTTTCTGTAAATTTGCTCTAAACAGCCCCCCAGATTAATGTACCTTAGTCCCTGCTGCAAGTCTGCTCTGGTTTCTGTGTTATCAGCAGCTTCTTTCCCTTCTTCCTGGTGCAGAGTGAAGCCCAGCCCCTTAGTTTACTGAGCAGTCCATTTGCTGCTGTTCCACAATAGAGAGGAAGAGGGAGCCAGTGTTTCATTAGTAAGCTAGTTTCCCCAAGCAAAAGCTGCTACACACACTGCTCTCTGCTATGTCATAGTATGCAAATGATCTCCTGGACTAGTCCAAGATATAAGGTCAGCTCAGAAAGCTAAGGGGCGGGGCTTCACTCTGCACCAGGAAGAAGGGAAACAAGCTGCTGATAACACAGAAACCAGAGCAGACTTGCAGCAGGGACTAAGGTACATTAATTTGAGGGGCTGTTTAGAGCAAATTTAGAGATAGAAAAAAAAAACGTTTACTTGTTCTTTAACTGAGGATAATGAGTCCCATATCTTGATGCCACCACCATATTTACTGAAGGCATGGATCCATTCTGTAAAGAACTCATCCTAACACTGGCCAATATGAGAGTGTGTTACTAAAGAAACCATTATGCATAAGGATGACCTTTAGTGTGGATATGTTTTTTTGTGGTCCGATATAGCCGAGACAGGACATTTTGGTTAAAGCTATATATGTGGTGAAGCCCAACTCTTAACGTGTGTATATATATATATATATATCAGGCTGCCAATACCTACAGTATTTATAAACTGCCCAGGTAGACTGCTGCTCACAAACTGCTGGTCTGAAGAGACAAAGTGAATGATTAAACCCAGTGTTGTGCGTAACAAGTAACAGACTTAATTTGCTTTATGGCTCACACAAGGTATCACATTGAAGTGAACAGAGTTCCAGCTGGAAACTGGGTGCTGATAGAGGGTGTGGATCAGCCTATTGTGAAGACGGCAACCATCACAGAGCCACGGGGCAATGAGGAGGTATGAAGGATTCAGCACAGACAAGACAGTATAACACAGGGCACAACCCAGCTACTGCATGAACTGATTGTGACAGTCTGCTTTGTGTAGTATGATTTACAGTTGGTCCCCTTTTTTTCTATTTTAATTTTGCCTTTCTGTTCTCTTTCTCTAATCCAAAAGTTTGTATGGTCCAGTTTGCTGGTTGTGTTATCAGGGGAATCCACTGCTGCTCATAGGAAGCAAGAGACTAAAAATGCCCCCCCCCATTAATATAAATCAGTCACCCGTGGGTGTTACATTGTCTTAGATGTGCAGAGTCTTTGTATGCTAAATCATCTCATAATGCACCGAGAATAAGTATTAATATGTCCAAATGATCACTTGCTCCTGAGCAATAATAGGCATTTTTGTGAATGTGCATAATAATAGAGTAAAACTAAAATGTGTGAAATAATCGTATCTTAGGCTCAGATCTTCCGACCACTGAAGTTCAATACCACGTCTGTCATTAAAATTGCTGTGGAACCCGTTAACCCCTCAGAATTGCCCAAGATGTTGGATGGGTTGAGGAAGGTCAACAAGAGCTACCCTTCCCTCACCACCAAGGTACTGCTTATTCCTTCTAGATATACGTAGTCCTCTCCATTGCCATTTTAACCACAACCACTTGCCCTACCCTCGCGGCTTAGCCTAAAATCCCTGCTGTCTCCCCAGGTGGAGGAGTCCGGGGAGCATGTGATCCTTGGCACTGGAGAGCTGTATCTGGACTGTGTCATGCACGACCTCCGCAAGATGTACTCTGAGATTGACATTAAGGTCTGTTTGGGTGATGTTTGATTTGGGGAAGGCGGGGCTTGCAACCTATAAGACTTGTGTATCTCAACACTTATATTTCAGGTGGCGGATCCCGTGGTTACCTTCTGTGAGACTGTAGTGGAAACATCATCATTGAAATGTTTTGCTGAAACACCAAACAAGAAGTAGGTGCTTTTTTGTTAATTACCCTTGTCCATCCAAATTGTCTTCATTATGGGCACAGGTGGTGTATTGGTTAAAAGTACAGCCCACCCATGGACTTTCTTGCATTGTTTATGGGCATTAGGGTTTTTTTTTTATTTGCTTTCTAAAAACATGAAGCTCAGTGTCCCAAAAACAGACCTCCCTGTGCAAATTAAGTTATCCTGTTTACACAGCAACTCAGTCATTCCATGCATTGAAGAAACCTTAAAGGAGAAGGAAAGCTACCGAAGCAGTTTATTGCCAATAGATATATTGCACTACTGTGGCTAATTTATTCGAAGAATGCTTTACCATATCGGAGTAAACAGCTCTAGAAGCTCTGTTTGTTTAGGATAGCAGCTGCCATAATAGCTTGGTGTGATATCACTTCCTGTCTGAGTGTCTCTCTGCTCACTCATAGCTCTGGGCTCAGATTACAGCAGGGAGGAGGGAGTGGGAGAGGAAGAAACTGAGCATGCTCAAGCCCTATCCCTGGAGGTTTAAGATGAAAACAGGAAGTCTGATACAGAAGCCCATGTGACACAATAGAAGGAAAGAAATACTGTTTTTCTATTGAAGGAGGACTCAGAGCATCATTACTTTGAGGGTTTACTGGTGTATTTATATAGACCTTTCTGATAAGGCTTACTTAATTTTAGCCTTTCCTTCTCCTTTAACTTACTGTTTGTCAGTATGAACGAAATGCCTGTCATGCAATCCTTCTCTTACCTGGTTCCTTGCTGAAGTGATGGGTCTTGCATTTGAAGTCCTTTTGCTTTCCATAATCGGTGGTGCATCGGTTCTTTGGAAAGCAGAGGGCTCATAGGAAGCAAGTCCAAGAATCCATCACTTCCAAATGGATCAATGTAATAGAGAGGTTCCTTAAGCCTAACTAATTGAGCTCTTGTCTAATAAAGTGCTGTTTTTGTGGGATGACGTTAAATATATAAACACACATATCCATTCAGAATAACCAGTGTTTTTTGTTGGAACATTCATTAAAAAACATATTATTTTGCTTATGCATCGGTTGCAGGTTATATATTTGCTGGAGCTGCCTAAATACAAACACTTTTAATTTCTCACTGCAGAAACAAGATCACAATGATAGCGGAGCCGCTGGAGAAAGGATTGGCGGAGGACATAGAAAATGAAGTGGTGCAGATTTCCTGGAACAGGTATTGCATGAGAGCTGCGCCCAGCTGTTTGATATCTGTTGTTTCACACCATCTGGTACCTTTTTTCCATTGCACAGAGAGGTTTCAGCTTTGCTGTGAATTTTATCATGCTACGTGCGTGAGCGCAATGAAAGTCTGTAACGAATAATTGATATAAAACAGTGTTCCTCAGATCTCCAGAAACCACTTTCCTACAAATTCGCACTAAAAATAGAATTATTTGGTTCCGGAGGCTGCCATGTATAGGCCTTAATGTTTAATTTCTGTATATTGACAGTGTAGCTGCATGAAATATTGGCTCATTCTTGTTATAACTGCGTGTAAACTGTATTCTTTTCTCTACAGGAAAAAGCTGGGAGAGTTTTTCCAGACCAAGTATGACTGGGATCTGCTGGCTGCTCGTTCTATCTGGGCGTTTGGACCAGACACCACAGGGCCAAACATCTTAGTTGATGACACCCTCCCCTCTGAGGTAGGTGGGTCGTGTGCAGTAAAGCACATTGTATGCCCTTGTACACATCTTTTATTTTCATCCATCAACCTCAAACACTGAGGAAATAACATAACTGAAAGTTTTAGATTCTTATGAGTAACATGTAATTATGGGTAGAAGCAGTGGAATAATCATTTTTAAGAATCTAGAAGTATAGTGTTTTAAGGCTGCCCTTGATTTTTGTTTCTGACTCTACTTGGCACCGATCTACATTGGAAGTGGCTTGTATATGGCTGAATCTCTAAAATTCTGGCTTCTTTATGTGCAAGGAACAAAGTCAGGACATTTATTCTGCTTTCAGCATTAGTCCTGCAACTTGGTTCCAGGCAGCACAGATGAAATCAGAGCTGCCCTCCCTAGCCAAACATTGTTTTACCCAACTGAGGCTGTATTGACACAGACAAAAGTCTGTCTTATGAATGTCTATTGCTCTTCCTCCAGGTACAACTTATCTGCCACCGGGAGAAATGAGCCTACAGCCAAAATACAAATAATGGCTCCATTGTTCAGATTTTTAGGGGTCAAACAACTATTTTATCTGGATATAATTGGGTTTATTATTGTTATATATTATACAACATAGCAATGACCCAAGTTCTCTGTTGTGTCTTAACAGGTAGATAAGGCGCTGCTGAGTTCAGTCAAAGACAGCATTGTGCAGGGATTCCAGTGGGGTACAAGAGAGGGTCCACTGTGTGATGAGCGTGAGTATCTGCCTGCACCTTTCTCTGGTGTCATTAGCTTCACCACCATCATTCCATTAACCTTGTAAACATTGTACTGCTCTCCTTTCTCCTCAGTGATCCGCAATGTCAAATTTAAGATCTTGGATGCTGTTATCGCACAGGAGCCCCTCCACCGTGGTGGGGGTCAGATCATCCCTACAGCCCGAAGAGTGGTTTACTCCGCCTTCCTGATGGTAATGCAATGTTCACCTGATACACATGCTCCTTCGTTTATAATACATGCGTCATAAACCTGTATACTGCACTATAACTGAGAAACTCTTATCAATGTAACTTTTTTGTTTGCAAACACAGGCCACTCCCCGTCTAATGGAGCCCTATTATTTTGTGGAAGTACAAGCCCCTGCAGACTGTGTCTCTGCTGTTTACACTGTTTTGGCCCGAAGAAGGTAAGAAAAGTTCCTTCTCTATTGTCCCAACACAGACAGATGGTAATGTTTTAAGGCTGCCCTTGATTTTTGTTTCTGACTCTACTTGGCACCAATCTACAATGAATGAAGATTCTAAATATGTTTCTATTTCTGCAGAGGGCACGTAACTCAGGATGCCCCAATTCCCGGATCACCTCTCTACACGATTAAAGCTTTCATTCCGGCAGTTGATTCGTTTGGGTTTGAGACTGACCTGCGAACACACACCCAGGGACAAGCCTTCTCTTTGTCTGTCTTCCATCACTGGCAGGTACAGATCTAACAGTCCGGAGAACTCATTTGAGATGAGAGAGCAAAGGGGTTTGAGATGCCAATGAGCTTTGTTACCCCCCTGGTAGAAATATTGGGCAATAAACATTTTCTTTAGTTGCACCTCCCTCCAAGTTCCCAAAATAGTCGTTAGGCATGTGCCTCTGCTGCTGACCCCTAGTTCTGTCCCGGGTATAACATAATGCCCTGTGCTAGTCTTCAGTTCATCGTCTTTTTGGTTTCTGCAGATTGTTCCTGGCGACCCTCTGGATAAAAGCATCATCATTCGGCCCCTGGAACCACAACCAGCTCCTCACCTTGCCAGAGAGTTTATGATAAAGACAAGGCGTAGGAAGGTTTGTTCAATTTGTTTTACAAGCAGTTTAAATTCTAAACAAGGTTTTATGTGAAAACTTGTGGCATTAAGATGCTGGCAGTTGTAGCAATTGGAGAAGTGCCGGTTGATTTTCACATATGATAGAATAATGCCATGCAAGTTTGTCATCTAACAAATAGGACCTTACAAGACATTTGCACATAAAGGCAATGCTTTGCTCACTTAGTCTACTCAATTTCCTGGCTGTTCTAACTATTACACATTTATCCTCTTTTGTGTTTAAGAATTTGGCCAGTTCTGATGCCCGTGTGGGCGTTTTCTTTCTGTTAATGCTGTCATTCTCTGCTCTTGTATAAAGAAACTGGACTGGTCACCCCCTTCTGCATTTAACCTCTCCCATTATTGTCTTTCCCGTGCACAGGGGCTAAGCGAGGATGTGAGTATCAGCAAATTTTTCGATGACCCTATGTTGCTGGAACTGGCGAAACAGGACGTGGTGCTGAATTACCCTATGTGAAAGGGACACGTCTATCCTACCCACTCATTCATATTCAAAGCTGAAATGATTTACAGTTATGTGTATCCTAAACCATGCAGTGTGCCAGCTTCCCCAAGGGTGAGTTGGCATAGATCAGGTTTCTGGACACTTTTTAAGGCACCCCCCACCCCGCCATCGTATTCTGAATATTTTTGAGCGGTGATTGAGAAACCCAGATTGCCCAAACAATGTCCACAGAGTGGAAACGTAAAGCATGCCTGACCTCACAAGGTTAACGGTGTGATGTGTACATACTGTTTATTTTTGTTTTAAAATAAACGTTACAATGACTTTGTTACTGTTGTGTTTCTATGACTTTACAGAGGACAGGGGTCTGTCTTTACACTGGCATTGAATCCATAACCAGATGCAACATGAATGTTTTACAATAAAGGCACTAACCCCCTCTCCATCAAGAGTAACAGTATCCTGCCTACAGATTAGAGGGGAGCAAAATAATCCTAAATAGTTTCTATTTTACAGTTTCAATTATTCCGCAGTATTTCTTCCATTGTGCTGTTCCAGCGCAGCATCTCTCTCCTCTGCCCGCCGTTGCCTGTATTCCTTGATCATAGTATAAGTAGCGCCTGTTGGTAAGTAAAGCCAACGACAAGGTAAGTTACAGTCCAATACTGGTTAAAGTAAAACCACCAGTCCTTTTCCCCACTGTGCTCAGTTATACAGGCAGAGGGCAGAAGTGCATACAAAAGCCATTTATAAATAAACCGCTCACTTACTACTGAAATACTCCGCTTGGTACCCACAACAGGGAATGCTCAGAGGTGTGTAGGGGACCAGGCAGCTGTGTGTTAAATTAAACTGTACGGGGCCCTCGGTCTTTACGTATGACTTTCCCTGCATTTAATGAATTCCCACAGAATTGCTAGAATTCACATGGAAACAAGAATGAACAAAAGGCTTGTTTCCTGTAAGTGTGACCTTAGGGCTTTCAGAGTGCACTAATGGGTCACATAGACATATTCACACGCACGCAGCAGCCAGTCAATAACATTTATATACACCACACACACTCTGGATCATACAGCTGCAGGCACACCATTGGCTATTAGATTTATTTAAGCACTATCTGATCTATACGTGTACAGCATGGAGTCCATACTCTTAGCAGATGTGTGACAATATGCACAGCGGATTCTGCAGCTAATGGGGGGGGGGGTAGAGAAGCACTCAGTCCTAACTGGTGCCCAGTTTCAATGCCATGCACTTGCACTTAAAAATAGCACCCCAACATATAAGCAAAACTCCATTGCCCATGGACATTGGCGGCCAACTCTTACGAACTACCTGTGACAATCCTGAACACAGCTTTAAAGAGGAGAGCAACTTGAGTGATGTGCTTGGGCATGAGTCTATGTTCTGATAGGCTGGAGATAAATGTAATCATTACCCCAGTACATTGTCCCCTCCCCAGCTAATTGCTCACGATTCTCTCCATCAAGCGTTGTCAGGCATTAAATGGGTTGTTCACCTTTAAAGGGCAAGGAAAGGCAAAGAAATAAAATCCCATTTTTACTTTCTTTAATGAAAAAGAAATCTATCTCCAATATACTTTAATTAAAAAATGTGTACCGTTTTTATAAGAATCCTGACTGTATGCAGTGAAATTCTCCTTCATTTAGTGCTGTGGATAGGAATTGTCAGACGGTCCCTAACTTCTGGCAGGGAAACAATCATACTTATGAACAGCAGGGGGAGCCCCTGCCTTACTTACCAGCCATGCAGAACTCAAGCAGCTTTGTTTTTTGATCATTTATGACGATCCCTAAGAAGCCCAGACCACACTGAGCATGTGTATGTAGTCTAGTCTTGCAAAGATGTATAACAAAGTTACAAGATGACAGCCCCCTGTGGCCAACTTTGAAAGCATAAATCATTTGTTTGATTAGGCTTGTGGTGCAGTAAGTTCATGTTTATGTTTAGTATACAAAATACACCATTTCTACCCTTATTCTATTTTACACTTTCCTTGCCCTTTAAATTAACCTTTCGTATGCTGTACAGAGGGATATTCTGAAACACTTTGCAATTGGTTTTCATTTTTATTTGTGGTTTTTGAGATATTTAGCTTTTTATTCAACAGCTCTCCAGTTTGTAATTTCCCCTATAGTTTTTGAATTTTTTTGCTTCCTCTGAGGCCAATTGAAAAGTTGCTGAGAATGATCCATTGTGTAACATACTAAAAGTTAATTGTCCGTGAGGAGATCCCCTGGTATTTGTCAGGCAGACTTGGGTTTAGTGGGAATAACGTGACTGTAGTGAGAGTCACTGTCAGGATGTCGATGTCACAATGACACGATTTCTATTGATTTCAGCGCTGAAGCATGATAATATTAACATTGACTCGTTCCCATAGTGCAAAGTGACAGGCCTGTTATACACAGAGAAAAAACAGAGGCGCCCAGTTATACAGGGGGGGAGACGTAGACAAGTTCTTTGTATGACGTGACTGAGGGGTCTTACCTAGAGCCGTGGCCCCCACCACACAAGCTTGAGCGGCAACACGCGTGTGAATAAGGTGCACAGACATTTTCACATCTCCTCGGCTTTTAAGGCGATACAGTCCATAAGCGACGATCACAGCGAATCCGGCCAGGCCTGGGGACACAGACAAGTGAACAGACACATCGCTGTCATTGCTTCACCTTCCCCGCAGTTATAGAAGCCTCTCGGCTAACAGCCATCTCTCTATAGTCATCTCTTTTTTACTACTCAGATTTATATCTTACAATGCCCCTTCTGCTGCTGCATTTACACTTGAGTTGGCAGTGCCAGCATGTGGGTGGATAGAGGGCATGGGATGGGGGTAAATTAGAGCGATCGGGACGGGCAAAGACCAATGTAGAATTGCCAGCTCACCCCTTTAAAACCGAACACATATGGAATCCACTGCCTCCTTTTGTGATGTGTGGCCCAGGCTGAAACCCGTGGGTCGGGTTCGGGCCAACTCCTGCACAAGATCTGTGACCCAGCAGTTCCAGCTTCCGGTGCTAAAATTTATAGACTTCCGCCTGCCCCACCCGTCCCTTTTGTGACATCACTGTGGGGCGGGGCAAGTGCAGGTCTATAAACAATCACCAGTGGGCCTGTGCTGGGTTAGGGCTAGTCCAGACGGGGAGATTCGGGGGCGACCCTGGCGACTTTTCGCCACGACAGATCGCCCCCGAATCTCCCCGAATAGCTAGGCACCGGTGAGGCTTAAAAGCGCCGGCGCGTGTCCACACGGAGCGGTGCGATTTTTAAAATCGCTCTGTGTGGACACGCGCCGGCGCTTTTAAGCCTCGCCAGTGCCTAGCTATTCGGGGGCGAGAAGTCGCCAGGCGACGGATCGCCCCCGAATCTCCCCGTCTGGACTTACCCTTAGAGTTGGGTACATGTTGAGAAATACTCGACCAACACATCACTAGCCTGCATGGCTAATTATCAATTCATGCTGTATGGCTGCACATAACTCAGTTCAGTCTACAGCACGCATTGTTAACTAGCCATGCAGACTGTGGATTCCATATGTGTTTGGTGGAGGTGGCAACCCAAGACCAATGGCTCATGTGCTTCTATGATCCAGATGCTCCTTTATAAAGACTGGACACATTTGCACTTGGGCAGTAACCCATGGCAACCAATCAAATGTTCAAATTGTCTGGTTACTATGGGTTACTGCCCAGGTGCAGATTTGTCCACTGTTCATAAAGGAGCCACTAAAATAATACCATGTAGGGTGTAGCTAGAAGCAAATGAGCCATTGGTCTGTGCCCTGTCCCAATCACTCCAGTGACCCCCCAACTTGTCCCCCCATCTTCCCATAGCCACCCACTTGCCGGCACTGCCAACTCATTTGTGCATAAATGCCGCCCCTCCCCCCCCAGTCGTGTACATACATAGGGCTGGATCTACTGCCTTACTTGCTAAAAACAGCTGAGTTGGCCTTTGGGTTCCATACTGTCTCCAGATTATAATTAATTCTAGTATAAATATTAGATAGTAAGCTCCATGGGGCAGGGACTGATTTCATTGAATGCATGAACATTTTTTGTAAATGACTGTGTAATGGGCATTATGCCTCTAATACATAATGTATGAGTTGTATAAGAAACATTGCATACACAAATAGATTCAGTTGTCTCCCCAAACAATGGGATCTAAACTCAAGAAGTAAACTCAATGTGCTCCTCTGAGCACTTTTGCAATATACATAAAATTAAAAATGTTTTAGTGATTTTTTTAGCTATTGGCACTTTTAGACTGCTATTATCAGGCTTTTTTCCAGTGATGTGAGGGTTAACGGACAGTGCAGGCGGCACCTAATCAGTACGGGTCACTGACATTCTGCCTTTCAAAGGGGGCCGTAGGGCTGAACTGCGAGTAAGCTTTTTTGAGTTTAGATCCCCTTTAAAGTATGGTACGATGTACTCAGTGCTATACTATACATTGAAATAAATATCAACCCTACATAACGTTATTAGGTAGAGATCCCCCTCTGTAGAACACTCACTTTAACTAATACACAGATCAATGACATTAGATGACTTCTACCCTTCAATGGTGGAAAGAAGACACTGTCCCACTAAGGCATCACATTGACCCTATCCCAGGACTATGGATGTAGACCATATCTAGAAAGTATATAAAAGTCTCAGATCACAATATAAACCAGGGTCTGGTCATCCCCCCACCCCACTCACCAACAGGGACCAGAGGTGACTGCTTCATCTTCCTCTGCAGTTTGCCCGTAACCGTCTCTTGGCTCTCGGAGACAAAGGCATCCTGGTCTGTGGACATGTTGCCACCACGGAGAGCAGTGCCGCTGTGTTACATGGTGTCAGGAGTGGGCACCTCAAGTACAGGAGAGAAGAGAAAGGGAGGGGAGGTTGCAGAGGATCACTGTGACAAAAAACAGAAGAAAAGGACTGATTAGTAGGTAAACTGACAGTCAGAAATACCCTGGCAGTAGATGGTTAGTAGCAGCTCACAAGTATAATTTCAGGAGTCAGTTACCACTTTGCAGGATTATTTCAGCTTCTACCCAAATAGTTTTATGTGTTAAGACATCCTTCTCTTGGGTCCCTCTGGCTGGAGCTGGGTGGCTGTTCTCACGGCACCGAGTTTTATGTACGAGTCAGGCTGGGCATCTTTCCATGAATATCCTGGGAAGGGTAATTGGGTCGCAATGTGAGCCTCCATTCATCCCACACATAAAAGGGACTGCTGGGGGGAGTGAGTTTGGCACACACCTCTCTCTTAATCCTGCTGTCCCCCTCTCTGTGACAGGAATGCTCTGTCAACGCTAAAGTTTTGTTTTTACCAGGCCCAGAGCCTGAATCTTGGACCTAATGCACCAGTAAAATGATCAAGAAACATTGCTCCGAAGCCATATTATTTTGGAAGCTGCCATTTCTTCAGCTTGGGGAGGCTGGCAGGGAACACCCACCAAATAAAAACACACAGGACACTGTCCCTCCTCAGTGGAGCACAGAACTGCTCTTCCTAACTACCCTGCCTCTCCTATAGTGTGCCATGACAGAAGCTAAACTCATACTAAACCCTCATTCACAGGACCCTTTACTCAACTACCATTAAAGCGTACAACCTATCTTAGGTTTCAGACGTGTCCTACTCCAACTCTTTTTACATTGGTTACCCATAATTACTCTGGACCAATGTGAATACATCATTCCACACAGTAGGGGAGGTTAACCAATGGTGGATTACCATAAGCTCTATTCAGGTGGCGAGGTCTCAAGGGGGCCCGGAATGCAATATCGGGAATTTTCCTGCAGGATGGGGCAGCGTAACTCCTACTTGGGGTGTGGTGGGACAGGGCTAGGGTTCAGGTTTACAGTGCAGCCCAGACCCTAAACCACTATTTAGTTACATCCCCTAATCACATGCAAAGAAAAAATACACCATGGGTTCAATGAAAATAACACAACCCGTAGTAATTTCAGAAGCTTTTATGGGTGGCCAGTCATAGAATTTGTCCTGGACCTCAGCAGTCACTTTGCCCATACTTTTACGTTTAGCACATTATATTCATTCACAGACCCTCACAAGTCTTTGCCTGTAATATTCTTTATCAAGGTCTGTACGCCGAAACCAACACGTCTGTGAGACCACTGTGGACATGAAATCATTTCTCACATTTTCCATGATCATGACCTCCCGTGGTTCAAAGAATAGATTAACGATCTGTCACTTCCTGCTGAAACTGCTTTGTTTAAACTTTCTAAATACATGGGATTTTGCAATTGCACATTAACTTTTTTGTTAATTACGGTCCAGAACTTAGAGGAATGGTTAAAGAACATTTGCTGATTTATTTGTAGTAAGTAAGCTCTAAGGGGGCGATCCCATACACAAATCTAAGCCTTCTCCAGCTGGAGCGATGGTTGGTTCCCATAGGATATGAACACGTGCCTCTTTCCCATGGTTTTTGTTTATAAAGCAAAAGGCCTGGGGGGAACCATGGCCCTCTCTATGTTTCCTAAACTAATAGAAAGGGATGGGACAAGAGATCGAAAAGCACAGGGATGAGTAAGATAATAGAGACCCATCCTGACTGATAAACTGTATAACCCCCATGGGAGAAGCACTTTATCATTCTGGAAACTGAATGTGGTTTGCCTATCTCTAGGAATCATCTAGAATATTTTATGAGGCTTTGATCTACATAAGAGCCAAAAATGAAGTTTGTTTACAGACAATTGGCTGAAACAACAATTGGCCTAGTGATTTATGTATCATCTCTTCCATACACAAAAATGAGATTACAGCACTGTTTTCCAAGTGGCCACTCTGCTCCTCTAGGGGAGTGTTAATAATGTCTGTGATACAACAGGGTGACTGTTACATCAATACTGTTATACTCTATGTTTGTAATATTCTTCTAAACACACAATTTGCAGGTTTAGTCTCCAATGTTCTTCTGGTCAAATGTTGCTGTGCCAGCGGACTGTGAACCCTAAACCTCTGACTGCCAGTTGAACTGCCAATGGAGTTAGAACCTTAAACCTCTGAACACATTTGTCTTAACAAAGGAGATTTGCTCAAAAGTGTGTTCCTGAAGAAGTAGTGCAACCCCTCCTAAGGGACGTGCTTAGGACTCTAGGCACATAACATAACTGCCTCCTCTAACTCTGTACATCAGATAGAACCAGAACTAGGGGTAGGTAGAAGTGGCACATTCCTAGGGTGCAACGGTGGTTGTGGGGTGTTAGACACTTACGTACTCTGCCTGCCTAGTCCTAGTTTGGCTTTCTGTAACTCTTTTGCTGGCTGAGGGAGCGGGCAAGGTGATCAAGCTCATTATCTGGCAGGGGGTTGGGATCAAGGGTGGGCACCAATACCATTTGTTGTGGCACTGGCATCAAATTCATAGCAGCACTGAGTTTTGGGTGGAAGGGTAGAGGAGATGCCAATCTGGGAGAGGTGACAGCGGAAGGTGGGAGAGACCAAGAAGACTTGCCAAGCTGAGGGAGAGTTGCCGAATACGGGTGGACAGGGGAGCATGGATAAGGCCAGCGGCTTGAATGGAGTGCATTTCTGTTTTGGCTCAGCTCTATCCCTTGCAAAAATCTTAATGATAGCCAGGACTGGACTGAGAATCAAAATAGGCCCTGGCATTTCAGGTACACAGAGGCCCAAACAGTCCCCACCAGCCCACTAAATACTGACTTTCTATGGGACCTTATAGCCGCCCATCTGGCATTTGCCCTAACCCACAACCCACATATTGCCAGTCCGGGCCTCGTATTGCCAGTCCGGGCCTGAAGATAGCCTTCCATTGGTATTCATGAGATGTTGGGAAGGCATGTAGATCCTCTGTATTTCATATGGAACAACAAACTACTTGAATGATGTTCTGCATAGGTGTCCAACTGTCTCAAAGCGCATCTGGTATAAGAGAAAGTTCCCATCATACTTACCAAGATTTTCCTTTCCTGGCCATCCTTCCTGGCAACAACAGAGATAAACACGAAATGTAATATTATTCTTATATCTGTTTATTTATACTTCAGAAAATACGCATAAGAAGAAGACATTTCTCAAACTGGCCCTGGTTGGCTTCTGAGAGCAATGTATTGGCTGGTGCCAATGTATTTTCTTCTCTAGCACTGTCACTCACTTCAGTTCAGTTAAATACCCTGTTGGGTAATGCAGACATAAATATACACAAGTACACAGCCTGATCCAAATTTACACTTGACTTGACATTCTGTAATTGCTCTATGCAATTGTGCTGGCCAGTCAAATCCTAATGTCTCTTATTATCTGTTCCTCTGTGTGTCTCAGAGTAGAATTTGCCTTTGATATTGCCCATAATGGAGAGATTGTGAGTTGTTGGGATGGGGGAGGTGGCCTCCTGTCTCACTTCATTAAGCTAATTGGATTTCTAGGTCCCAGGCTACTGGTTATGTGTCCATGTTGCTTCTTTGTTTTTTTCCCTCTGGGTCATTAACCCTTTCAGGTCAAGAGAATGGTGAGCATCAAACACAAGCAGAAATAAGTAAAATGATAATAAATGAAAACTATATTAAGCATAGATCACTGTAACAAAGATCTAACAGCAAGCACTTTATCTAACTTTAGATGACGCTACGCTGGTCTCCTTCAACAAGTTCCAGATTCACACTAAGGGGCTAATTTAAGGATGCTCAAGCCTTCGGGCACCTCTTTTATTGATTTATTTGTTGCTTTGCATGTAAATATGTAAAATATTCAATGCATGCATCCAATCAATGTCCAATGTTAAATATGTTGGCACTTTATAAATATACCTTATTAATAATAATAATAATAATAATAATGATTGGCCTATTGCAAATAAGGCATTTTGATGTTTTGATCTTTAGTCCAGTGGAAAACTGCAATGGTCAACCCCCCACCCCCCACCTATTACTGCTAATGTTATTTAACAGACACCATCTCTGTGCAGAAATACTCATAGATCTACATGTTACCATCTCACACTCGTCAGAAGGCTTTTTACTAATATTACTAGCGGTGGCAGGGGCATATTGTCCACCTCCTATTGCTGCTCTTTACCACCGGATGGCAGCAGCAGACGAAACACTTGACAAATAAAATAATAAAATCCTGGGTGTAAATTTCACTTTAACCTATTTTACAGTACAGGTATGGGACCTGTTATCCAGAGTGCTCAGAACTTGTAATTTGGATCTCCATACCTTAAATCTACTAAAAGATCATAAATTAAACCCAAATGCAAATGCCTCCTATAAGGACTCACTTTATCTTAGTTGTGATCAAGTGCTACATTCCACCCAATTTGCAGGGCTGAATTCTGCACTGTCTGAGACTATTTCTTCTCCCCAGTCATCTGACGCATATGGCCGGCTACTTTTTACATGCTGGCATTGTGGCAATAGGGAATATTTAAGACGGGAGTAGAAGAAGAAGCACCACCGTGGTGCATGTGCATCGGCTAAGAGGGAATAAGAATGGAGGGAGGTGACAGGCTGGAGGAAAGGGATTGATTTGGGGCTGCTGGGCGGCAATGAGAAAGTCCAGTGTAGTGTATAGTAGGGGAGGGAGAAATGCTGAATGACATCAGTAGAAAGAAGCACATATGAATGTATCTGCATTCCAGAATCCATCTAGGTGTCCGAATCTGGAGTAGAAAGGAGGGATCACAGGGACTGGGGCCCACCAATATATCCCATCAGTCCACGCCAAGAGCTGCATGGAAACTAGGACTTGTACCTAACAGCCCCCTTAAGCTGGGACTGAGACACCCACCTGCTACTGAAGAACTGCACCTGCCAGGACTATTCACTGCTCCAGAGATGTCCTTACACCGGCAGAAAAAGGTAACTCCACCGTGCCCCACAGATATAGTTTTACTCTCAAGGAGTGTGAAATTGTGTTAGGGTTATAATATAAGAGAAGAGGAATGTAACAGGGATAGTGTGTATAGTAAGGCAGTGCTCTCCAATATATAAAGCTATACTGTGAGCCTTTTACAGAGAAAACATATTGTCTGCAGGGTGGACTTTGCCTATTTGAGGTTCAGTGTCCCCTGCCCCAATTTTTTATCCCTATAATCAAGCTCTTACATTTATTCTTACCCTTTCCCATTTACTGCTTTAGTGAAGCTTACACTCCTATTTTATTATCAATTTATACACTGTTTATACTGTTGTTCAGTTGTGCTTTGTCCAAATGGAACAGTAACACCAAAAAATTTAAGTGTTTTAAAGTAATGAAAATAAAATGTCCTATTGTGCTGCACTGCTAAAAATGATGTGTTTGCTTCAGAAACACTACTATAGTTTATATAAACAAGCTGCTGTTTAGCCAATCAACCACATGATACACAGTAGATAACAGATAAATACTGCTATAGTTTCTATAAACAAGCTGCTGTGTAGCCATGGGGGCAGCCATTCATAGGAGATAAGCTCTGTAGTATACAATGGCATGCTTCAGAAAAATATCAGAAAATATCTGTTATCTACTGTGTATCCTGTGCTTGAATGGCTGCCCCCATGGCTAAACAGCAGCTTGTTTATATAAACTATAGTAGTACTTATCTGTTATCTACTGTGTATACTGTGCTTAAATGGCTGCCCCCATGGCTACACATCAGCTTGTTTATATAAATTATAGTAGTACTTATCTGTTATCTACTGTGTATCTTGTCTGCCTCTGTGTCCTTTACTTAGTACTTAGCCACCTAAATGTATGTGGAAGGAAGGTGTGCAGTTTTGGTGGGAAGGCCACCTTCAGGCATGTGACAGGCCCCTGATTTTACCTCACACAAGTTCTGGGCACAGCCTGCTGCACCACAGAATCTAGTGAACATGCAGTAAAAGCACAAGCTAGTGGGACATAAGAAGTTAATTCATTGTTTTTATTAAAAAGAAAGTTTATCTCCTCCTCTGAGCCCCATACTTCCCTCTGCTTGGCTGCTTATCCACTGCTATGTGTGTGGATGTCGCTGCTCAGCTGCCATTGGACAGTAGTGAGGGGCTGGAATTTCAACTTGAAGCACCAGCACCACTCACTTGCCTGTCTCATTTTGCCTGTGCACGGGGGACAGTTGAGGGGTCCTGCTTAAGCTCAAACCCTTTGTGGGCGAAACAACACGAGCAGCTGCCACTTTAGCTGCCTTTGTTTGTGACAGAAAAGTGAGGGGGGAAATGGTCACATGATTGTCCCTGTCCTGAGAAGAGAGAAAGGGAAGGAGGAAACAAGCGGGAAGGAGTCTTGGGATGCTACATGGTGAGTAGTGCCCATGTCTCTCTCATTGCTTGTGTGAGTGTGTCATTGTGTGTGAGTGTCTGTCAGTGTGTTTTAGTGTGTCAGTGTGTGTGAGTGTGTGTGTGTCATTGTGTGTCAGTGTGTTTGAGTGTCTGTCAGTGTGTTTTAGTGTGTGTGTGTGAGAATGTGTGAGTGTATGAGCGGCAGGGGAAGAGGAATTCTCCCAAATTCAGCACTAAATTCATTCATCACTTTTTGCCTGGCTTTAATACTTCATGATGAAGAAGTCCTGTTAATATTGGTTGCTTAATATAAAGTACAAGTATGGGAGCCATTAATCCAGAGACCCTTTATCCAGAAAACTCCAAATTACAGAATGGCTCCTATAGACTCCATTTTATCCTAATAATCTATATTTTGAAATCTATATTTTCATTTTTCTGTGTAGTAATAAAACCGTAGCTTGTACTTGATCCCAACTAAGATAAAATTAATCAGTATTGGAAGCAAACCCAGCCTGTTGGGTTTATTTAATGTTTACATTGATTTTATAGTAGATTTAAGGTACATAGATCCAAACTACAGAAATATCCATTATCCAGAAAACCTCAGGCCCCGAGCATTCTAGATAACAGGTCCAATAACTGTATTGCCCAGTGGTACCCTACTTGATCGCAACTAAGAAATAATTAATCCTTATTGGAAGCCTATTGGGTTTATTTCATGTTTACATGATTTTCTAGTAGACTTAAAGGGACACTGTCATGGGAATTTTTTTTTTTTCAAGCTGCATTAGTTAATAGTGCCGCTCCAGCACAATTGTGCACTGAAATCCATTTCTCAAAAGAGCAAACAGATTTTCTTATATTTCATTTATTGTCAATGTCCCAAGTCATGTGAATGGGCTCTGATAAACTTCAATCACTCTTTACTGCTGTACTGCAAG
>CM044447.1:5625038-5648289 GCA_024363595.1 Xenopus borealis | reverse complement strand
GTAACAATGAATATCTGACACCCAACTGCTGCATGTAGAGAGACATGATGTCTGGTGAGACAAACTCACCAGATGATCTTACAGAAACGGTACAGCATTTTTAATTGATTGTATTTAGAAAAGTTCTTATTTCAGTATGATATTAAATTTTAATTTTCACAATAGTTCCACTTTAATGAACGTTTATGGGGAAGGACATTATCTTTCATTTTGCAGAAACTAGTCGATTCCCCTTGGTTTGTCTGCTCGAAGCGTGATGTTTGTTGGGCAGCAAAGTGCACACTCAGCAGCAGGCGACTGGGTACGTGACGTGCATGAGTCATGTCCAGCAGTGACAGTTGTTGTACCACATGACCACGTTTGTTTGATTGACCCTGAGCCGGGCTAATTAAAGAGATGAAATTGTTTTCTGCTCCTTTGTTTTTGCCTCTCTGTGACAGGTGCCACTACAGATGTTTGTGTTGGTTGTATGTTGATCTGTCTGCATTTTAGTCATGAGATGCCGGGAATCAACATGCGCTGCCAAACTGCATTATATCTGGGGGGGCCTCAGTCTATATAAAGTGGGCTTTTTACATTTTCTCATCTAATTCTTTTGTGGCATTTTCATATTATTTTGGGTATTCCTGCCTGTTCTGCTTAAAGGGAAACTGTCATGGGAAAACATGTTTTTTTTTAAAAAAAAACACATCAGTTAATAGTGCTGCTCCAGTAGACTTCTGCACTGAA
The DNA here is from genome assembly GCA_024363595.1 of Xenopus borealis. NCBI lineage: Eukaryota > Metazoa > Chordata > Amphibia > Anura > Pipidae > Xenopus > Xenopus borealis. The sequence goes on along the minus strand of CM044447.1, from coordinate 5,647,560 downwards.
ATCCATTTCTCAAAAAAGCAAACAGATTTTTATATATTCAATTATGAAATCTGACATGGGGCTAGACATACTGTCAATTTCCCAGCTGACCCCAGTCATGTGACTTGTGCCTGCACTTTAGGAGGGAACTGCTTTCTGGCAGTTATTTCTCCTACTTAATGTAACTGAATGTGTCTCAGTGGGACTTGGCTTTTACTATTGAGTGTTGTTCTTAGATCTACCAGGCAGCTGTTATCTTGTGTTAGGGAGCTGTTATCTGGTTACCTTCCCATTGTTCTGTTGTTAAGCTGCTGGGGGGGGGGAGGGGGTGATATCACTCCAACTTGCAGTACAGCAGTAAAGAGTGATTGAAGTTTATCAGAGCACAAGTCACATGACCAGGGGCAGCTGGGAAATTGACAATATGTCTAGCCCCATGTCAGATTTCAAAATTGAATATAAAAAATCTGTTTGCTCTTTTGAGAAATGGATTTCAGTGCAGAATTCTGCTGGAGCAGCTCTATTAACTGATGCGTTTTGGAAAAAAAAAAAACATGACAGCATCCCTTTAATTTAATGATCAGTGGTTATTTGTAATTGTCATTGTTACTAAAAGCTAGTTCCTGCACTGCTGGCCCTGACTACAAACAATGTTGAAATAACATTGCGGTATTCGTGCATGCACTATGATTTCCAGACCTGTAAACAAGGAGAATCAGCACACAGTGTCGGACTGGGACATCAGGGGCCCACCCAAAAACCTTACACTAGGGGCCCACCAAAAAAATTTAGACCAGGGGCCCACTCTCAGTACTTTTATTCTTCCTCTACTCATTCAACTTCTATTCTCCTAGTGTATTTTCTTTTCATACTATAATCTATTATTACATCTATTTAGCCTCTAGAAATAGGGAATGGCCATGAACTTGGCCAAATTAGCAGCATGAGGGTCCACTGATACCTGGGCCCACCGGGACTTTTCCTGGTACCTGGTGGGCCAGTCCGACACTGTCAGAACAGATCACTTAGAATTAAATCTGTTTTCATTATGCAAAATGCTATGTGTAGATTTATAGACACTTTATGTGCGAGACTGTACTGATAATGCAGCAACACTTAGATTGCAAGCTCTATCGGCCATGGATCCCCCCCCCCTTTCTTTTGTCAATCTAGTGATATGAATATGATGTTTTTTGTATCTTTCAGTGCCTTATCTGAATGGATCTGGGAGAGAACTGGATTTCTCAGAAAGATTCAGCTGACAGGAGCACTGGGTTGCAGGTGAGTTTCTTTATTGACCATTTTCTAAGCTCAGTGCATGTTTCAACCAATAGAGTGGCTTGTTTGTGGCGAGCTTTACTTTCCTTTGAACCTTGACCCCTGCAATTGTTAAAAAAAAAAAACACTTGTGAGCCGATGTCAGCAGCTTTTTGGCCACATTATGTCCCATTCACATCTTGATATTCCCTTGACCAGGTCATGGCTCCAGTTCTGCCCCACTCTTTCTGTATCTCAGGTCAACAAACAAAGTGTGTAGGCATTTTCAATAGGTTCATGATATAAATTTGAAAGCAGATTATGGGAAACAGGAGACTGGGCTGTTACTGCAGGGATGGGGCAAAACTGCGATGTAGCCTATAAACTGGATATCAGCAGTGATTGTGTAACCAACTTTGTGTTAGCTCTCTGTCCAGTTCTGGTCCAACATTTAACTCAGGATTCTTGCTATGAATATGAACATGCCCCTAAATGTTTCACTAGTCTAATGAGAACAGAACTTGGGGGGGGGGAGAACTGGATGCATAACAACATTCCACTCTTCTTTTCTGCTCAGTTTCTCTGCAGTAATTCACTGGATCTGTTTCCCTGTCATGTTAATATAACAGCTGTCCCAACTATGTGACTCTTGTTTTTCTATAATTCCTATAAATTTGCAACTTCCTGCCGGCCTGTGGGAATAAACCTTGGACACCAGCCATTGTGTCTGTCTCAGAGCCATAATCAAACTATAACATTCACCGCTCCTTGTGCATTAGAGATGTATGGGAGTGCAAAACACACACGGGGCACAGGGTATTGGCTTTTGCAGACCCATGCTTTGGACCAATTACTTCTGGTATCTGCAGGAGTAGGGAAAAATGCTGTCAAATCTGATTGACTCCCCAGGGGATTTATATAACCGTCCATCTTTAATCAGTTTAAAAGCCCTCCACCTTCCATTTCAATAATACAACAATAGTTAGAATATTTAGAAAATTAAAAACACATGTACCCATTTAACAATGTGTTCTGTAACATCTCTCCCGTTGCCTTGGTTGGAAAGAAAGGAACACACCACGGTGCTCACATAGCACAAGGCAGCACCCTCTTTGACGTGGTTGTAGATACAATATTACCAAGGACAAGTAATGCTGAGTAAGAAATGATATCACTAATTTGAATGTTCTCTCATCTGTTGTGCCTTAGGAGCAGCTGGCACAATGAGCTGGAGCTTCTTGACACGCCTCCTAGAAGAAATCCATAACCACTCTACATTTGTGGGCAAGATCTGGTTGACCGTCTTGATCGTCTTCCGCATCGTCTTGACCGTCGTGGGGGGAGAGTCGATCTACTACGACGAGCAAGCCAAATTTGTGTGCAACACTGGGCAGCCAGGCTGCGAGAACGTGTGTTATAACGCGTTTGCTCCCCTCTCCCACGTTCGCTTCTGGGTTTTCCAAATCATCTTGGTGGCAACACCGTCCCTTTTTTACCTTGGCTATGCCATACATAAAATAGCGAGGACAGAGGAGCACATGGAGCAAGAAAAAAGGGTAAAGCATCGAATGTTCCCAATGCGTTGGAAGCAACCTCATGGTTTAGGGGATGCCGACGATGACAACGAAGAGGACCCCATGATGTACCCCGAAACTGAAATTGCAAGCGAAAGGAGCAAACGTGAATGTGTGCGTGGCAGGGTGAAACACGACGGGCGAAGGCGTATCCGTGCAGATGGACTAATGAGGATTTATGTTCTTCAGCTCCTGTTCAGAACATTTTTTGAGGTGGGATTTCTGGCAGGACAGTTCTTCCTGTATGGGTTTGAAGTCACCCCAATATATGTGTGCGATACAAAGCCTTGTCCTCACAATGTGGATTGCTTCATATCGCGACCCACTGAAAAGACCATATTCTTGCTTATTATGTATGGAGTAAGTGGTCTTTGCTTGCTTCTCAACATTTGGGAGATGCTCCACCTTGGATTTGGGGGGATACTTGATGCGATTAACAGCAGGAAGAAGGAGTCTGATGATTCCTCTGCCTACAATTACCCTTTCACGTGGAACACCCCATCAGCTCCCCCTGGGTACAATATAGTTGTGAAGCCTGATCAAATCCAGTACACAGATCTTTCAAACGCCAAGATGGCTTACAAACAGAACAGGGCCAACATTGCTCAGGAGCAACAATATGGCAGCAGCGAGGACAATATCCCTGCCAATCTGGAGCACTTGCAGCAGCAAATCCGGGTCGCTCAGGAGAGGCTAGAAATGGCCATCCAAGCCTACAATAGCCACAGCCATCTGCCCTCGTCCAAAGAGAAGAAGATCAAGAAGGGCTCAAACAAGAGCAGCGTCAGCAGCCGCTCCGGGGACGGAAAGACGTCTGTGTGGATTTAGTGCGAGTTGTGATGACTTGTCTCCGGGAGGAACTTGAGCAGAGTTATAACTTCCATTTGTGTAAATATTTCGGATTTGTTAGTATTTAAGTGACTCATACAGCAAGGGCCGGGGCTATAGAGAGTAAAGCACCGTATCTGCAGAACGTTAAATGGTTTGTTATTGTGGCAGATCTGATGGCTCTGATTTATAACCTTCAATGGGGACAGTAATATAGTACGATGAGAACTCTGGCTATCCAAAGCCTAGCATTTGTTTATCTATTGGACATGTTATTCTATCTTTTTATAATGAACATAAACTGCTTACTTAGCCCACAATTTCTTTTGGTTTTTTTTTTCATACGTTGGAAGTATTTATCAAAGCTCCCTTCTCCAGCCGGATGAATCAAAGCCTGAGCTAAAAAAGTGCATTAGACGTTCAACTTGATGGATTAACCCACGTGGTCAGCCCAAAGGTTAAAAGTGCCTTTGTTTTGTTACAGTTCTTGCATCATTTTTTTTTATACTTTTTTTTCGGTTAAAGGAAAACTATACCCCCGAACAATGTAGGGCTCTATAAAAAGATATTGCATAAAATAACTCATATGTAAAACCCTGCTTCATGTAAATAAACCATTTTCATAATAATATACTTTTTAGTAGCATGTGCCATTGGGTAATCATAAATAGAAAATTGCCATTTTAAAAAATAAGGACGGCCTCCTGGGATCCTAGGATCCAACAGTGCACACAAACATACCAAACAAACTATAAAGTTAGGTCACATGAGCCAATTAACAGACAGAGGTGTGTCTTTTGCTTCCACACTTCTTCCTGTTACAGTTAGAGTTGAAATATTTCTGGTCAGGTGATCTCTGAGGCAGCACACAGACCATCACCCAATGGGGGTTCAAGGCAAGAGATGTAAAAGGGCAATATTTACTGAAATATATATTCCAGTTTGGGACTTAACTTGATATAAACTATCTGTTGCTCAAGTATTCATTTTGGGGGTATAGTTTTCCTTTAAAAAAAAAAAAAAAACTGTGTCCTCATAGGAGGGAAGGTTTGTCCTTATACAGCCTTGTTTTCTGTTTGTATTGACGTTCTTGTATAGGAATGCCAGTGGTGCTCATGATAGAACACAGAATCCAGAATTCATCAAACTACTACGAGGATTCCCCTTGTAAATACCCCATAGGGTATAGCATTTAAATCAAAGGTTATTCTTATCATTGCTTTGTTTAGTCTACAGTGGAAACCATTGCTGTGATTGTAATGTTACATTTCTGAGAAGCAACAACAGAATGCTTCCTTTGGCTGATACTGGAACTGTTTGAACATTGAACTTAATGGCTCCAAGCACTGCTCTCTCTTTATATTAGGTGTTACCCCTGCCTGTGGTGCAAACATCTGCTCAGCCTAATACACCCTGGGAGAATGTCGGCCATGTTACCATTTCCCTTCATGCTATGCTGGCATTTTAAGAAAAACCCAACCACCCATCTGTTTGAGTGCTGTGGTTAGGTAGCAGTCACTATGCCTCTGTCATGGCTTCCCATAGTTGGCCCTTACTGCACAAGTCCAAAATCTCCTTAAAGGAGAATTCAAGCCCCCACTAATAAAACCCCTATCCTAGATAGTCCCCCTTCCCTGCTAAAACTTGTAATTGCCCCAATCAAGAGCCAGTGCAGCTGAGCTCACGGGTGCCATCTTCCAGCTCTTCGATCTCCTTTCCTCCCTTCAGCAATTTGCATCATTTTCGGAGCATGAGCAAGACCTCTCCAACTATGCATGTGCCAATATGGTGCTCACTTCCTGAAGAAGACCAAAGAGCTGGAAGATAGAGCCCTGACTCTGCAATGAAAGGTAATTAAAGGATTAGGGGCACTTACAGGTTTTAGCAGGGAAGGGGGGGCTAGCAAGGGTAGGGTTTTTTTTATTATTGGGGGGTTGAACTAAAGGATTAGGGGCACTTATAGGTGTTATAATCTGTGCGGTGGGGGAGCAGGGAGGGGGGACTACGTGGGGTAGGGGTTTTTATTAGTGGGGGGTTTAATACTCTTTTAACTGACCCTTCAGTTGACAGCTTACATGTCCCTCACCAACCTACCACCTCCCCGACCTTGAAAACTAAGCAAATTTCTATCAGACAGGAGTCAAAATGTCATTGGGCGAGGACTCCATTAGTTGATGTAGTCCCCTCCCGACTGCATAGGCACCCGATAAAGATCAGACCGGCCAAGCCTGTAGGTGGACAAATCATGGCAAAGATGCACTTTGCCAAACTAGCAGATCTTAGTGTGTATGGTCAGCTTTAGGCAGATGTGGTTGTGTACCACTCAGAAAGGATCTCGACTTTATTGACTTATAACTGTAGGGGAATGAGTGATCGGCACATCAGGGTACTTTGACTACGGCGGTTTCCACTGGACAATCAGAACAACCCACTTGCCATAGGCCTAGAAGACCGGTGAGAGCACAAGATATTCTATTCTACAGGCTACAACATCAATGATAAAGATAAATATACACAGAAACATAAATATTGCGTGGCCTGGATATCATTATTGATATATATATAGGAAAGCAAAGTATTTCTGGATATATCCTTATCCCTCTATTGACATACAGCACATATTTCACTAAACAATACTTTAAGGGGCAGATATACTAAATTCACATGAAGAATTCGAAGTTTAAAAAATTAGAATCTCCGAATATGCGAATTAGGCAAATTCGACCATCGAATATTCTAATTCGAATATTTAAATAAAATTTTATTCAATATTCAATGGTCGAAGTACTTCCCCTTTAAAATTTTATTCGACCACCTAGTTCGCCAGATCCAATCATTTTTGATCGAATAAAAAAAATTCGATTCAAACGATTAATCGATCGATTGAATTTTTCCTATTCGATCATTCAATCGATCGAATTGCGGTAAAATCCTTCGAATTCGATATTCGACTTCGAAGGATTTTACTTCACCCACTATTCCCATGGTCGAATTTTTTTTTTTTTATTCGCAATTCGAGCAGTATTAAATCTGCCCGTAAGAGCAGGCAAGTTTTCTCTATATTACAGGTATGGGACCTGTTATCCAGAATGTTCGGGACTTGGGGTTTTCCGGATAACTGAGTTATCTTCATACCTTAAGTCAACTAGAAAATTCTTTAAACATTAAATAAAGCCAACAGGTTGATTTGGCTTCCAATAATTATATCTTAATTGGGATCAAGTACAAGCGACTGTTTTATTATTACACAGAAAAAGGAAATCAGTTTTAAAAAATATGGATTATTTGGATAAAATTGAGTCTATGGGATTCTGGATAACAGGTTTCTGAATAATTTAAGTGTATGGTGCTTTTCAGTGGTGTAAGTAGATAGTAGTTACTTGGGCCAGCAAATTATTTTTAGGGCCCCCAACAAATCCAGAGGTTGCCCTATTTTACCAATATTTGTTAAACTTGCACATTATTTAGGCCTCATGGGGCCCCCCTGCAGCCACGGGGTCGGCTTCCTCTCTAGTTACGTCCCTGGTACTTTCTCTGTGTTCTTCTAAGCACTGACCAGAGCCCTCTGAACAATTTTATATTAATCTTGAGGATTTATATACCCTTTAAAAGCAGATCTTTGTCATCTTGTGCTGATGTCTTACACTATATTTTTGTGCGGATTTTCCGAAGAGGGCTTTAATATTTATTATCACTGTTGTTTATGTCTTACATGGAACCTTGACAATTTTGCTATTTATTCATTTAAAGGAAACGACGGACGTGTTCAAAGGGGGGTTTCAGTTTTGTTCTTCCATTAAAAAGCTGGAAAGAAAATTGGTTTTAACAAAGATATTTGTAATTGGTCTTGCTTTTTATCTCATTTTTTTTTGTGATCGTTAAATGATACATACAGTTAAAGGGGTGGTTCACCTTCAAGTTAACTTTTAGTATAGTGTAGAAGGGCCAATTCTAAGAAACTTTTCAATTGGTCTTCATTATTTATTTTTCATAGTTTTTTAATGATTTGCAATTTTCTTCTGTTTCTTCGCAGCTTTCAAATGGGGGTCACTGACACCATCTAAAAACAAATGCTCTTTAAGGCTACAAATGTATTGTTATTGTTACTTTTATTACTTATCATTCTATTCAGTCCTCTCCTATTCATATTCCAGTCTCTTATTCAAATCAATGCAGGGTTGCTAGGGTCATTTGTATCCTAGAAACCAAATTGCTGACACTGCAAACTAGAGAGCTGCTGAATAAAAAGCTAAATAACTATAAAACCACAAACAATAAAAAATGAAAACCAATTGCAAATTGTCTCAGAATATCACTCTCTGCATTATACTAAAAGTTACCTCAAAGGTGAACAACCCCTTTAACTGCAAAGCGAACTTCCCCTTTAAAGGCCATATCTGTCTCAGATTACCCACAGAACCAAAAAGTCTCCATTCCTGGCTGGAAAAAGTGGAGGTCGCCATTTTGTTCCCTCTCCTCATTGGCTAGCGGGGTGGAAATGGGAGTTCCTACACCAGAATAAGCCTCCTGCAGATGCAATTGTGAAGCTTTCTGTCCCTAATCTGGAAATTGTGCAGATGCTCCCTTTGCCAATCAGTAGCAGCAAATGAGTTGAATAGAGAGGTTTTTTTGGGGGGATAAAAAAGAAAAAACCTGAATCAATGACTGTCAACTCAATCAGTTGTATCTGCAGTAAGATCCTTCACAAATGGTAGCCAAGTTCTTCCGCCCTTTATCTGCTAATGTGGAGACCCATCTCTGGCAGCGACATAGCCCCCACACATGCATATACAGGAGATGGAACACATATTAGTCAATGCAAAATGTTTAAAACTAAAGCTGGCCATAGACGCAAAGATCCGATCGTAAGATGATTCCAACGATCGGATCTTTGCATCTCCCGACCTGTCACTAACCTTCAGATCAACTAAAGTAGTAAAAAGCACAGACAGCTGACGTTCTGCCCCTGACAAGGATCGTACGAAAGTTGTATGATTAAAAACCTAGTGACGGTCTCCCACTGAAAATCGTACGATCTGCAATAGACGCAAAGATATTATCGCCAGCCAACAGAAATTTTCTAACCTGGCCGATCGACCAAACGACCGATCGGCATGGCACGACAAAAGTCGGAACACTCCACACACGATCCGAAAATCGTACGAATCGAGGATTCGTACGATCGGATCGTTGCGTATATGGCAAGCTTATGGGTGGCTTTGATTCTGTGATATGCAAAGGAATTAAAGGGATTCTGTCATGGGGAAAAAAATTTTTTTTTCAAAATGCATCAGTTAATAGTGCTGCTCCAGCAGAATTCCACATTGAAATCCATTTCGCAAAAGAGCAAACAGATTTTTTTATATTTCATTTTGAAATCTGACACGGGGCTAGACATATTGTCAGTTTCCCAGCTGCCCCAAGTCATGTGACTTGTGCTCTGATAAACTTCAATCACTCTTTACTGCTGTACTGCAAGTTGGAGTGAAATCACCCCTCCCTTTTTCACCCCAGCAGCCTAACAACAGAACAATGGGAAGGTAACCAGATAACAGCTCCCTAACACAAGATAACAGCTGCCTGGTAGATCTAAGAACAACACTCAATAGTAAAACCCATGTCCCACTGTGTACTATTCAGTTACATTGAGAAGGAAAAACAACAGCCTGCCAGAAAGCAGTTCCCTCCTAAAGTGCTGGCACAAGTCACATAACCAGGGGCAGCTGGGAAATTGACAAAATGTCTAGCCCCATGTCTGATTTCAAAACTGAATATTAAAAAATCTGTTTATTATTTTGAGAAATGGATTTCAGTACAGAAGTCTACTGGAGCAGCACTATTAACTGATGTGTTTTGAAAAAAAACATATTTTCCCATGACAGTTTCCCTTTAAAGAGTTTGTTGTCACTGCCCATTACAGCAAATTGTTATCAATTTAGATCCTCCCCCCTAATGGTCCATTATTTACTCTTTGACAGATGCCAAAGGGACACCAAGCATATTTAACCACTTTCAATTAACTTGTGGCCATTAACCTTGCTGACATGGATGTAGAAGTTTGTGTGACCAGAGGCTTCCAACTGAGTATGGCTGTGGGTGAGTGCAATATTTCTGAGATGTTTTAGTTCTGATGGCATTGAAATATGAGGCACAATCATGGACTAATGTTGATGTTTATATCTATTGTGTATTCACTGCCATCTTGTGGTTCTGGTGCAAACCACAGGTCTTTTCTGCTATATAAATAGAGAATATGACAAAGCTGTATCAATGGAGGTAAAGATGAGGGGCCACAATGCAAAGTGCAACAATGTCAGTCTAGATTTGGAATTGCTTATATGTTTTATTAGGGTCTTTACATATTTTATTAGGGTCCTTACATGTCAAGAGTGATTCTGCTCATCTTCTTAACATTGTGCCCACAATCAACTTTGTCTAGATGGGGCTGCGGCAGTCTAAAGGGAATTAACTAGTCCTCACTATGGCTGTCATAGGAGCCAGGGGGTCTAACAATTCCCCCTTTCCCAATAAGGGATCAAAGAAAGAGAATTAATTTGCTAAGTTCCAGACCTCATGCACAACAAGTAACAACAGAACCACCCTCAAATCTTCGTTAGCACATTCATTTTATTTATTATTTTTTTTTTTTAATAAAAGAATCTCTTTAATCAAGTTCCCCGAACCCATCCCAATCAAGTTCCTGTAGAATTGAAGTAGAAGTAACAGCTGATTTGATCAGAGTTCGGTTCCGTAGTCAGGTTCTCCTTTATCTTACAAAACATTAGTTTGCGGTGTGGGGGGCTTCAGGTGGCCCGCAGTCTTGGATCTGAGAAGATGCTGAGGTGGCATCCAAGAGACACTAACGTCAAGTGTTTACTGAGGTGTTGAGATATTTCCAGGAGATCCAAGTCTAAGATCTAGCATCTCCCCTCCTGCTATAGAGACCCATCCTGTCTATATTGTGCTCTCTCTTTGGTCCACCAAGAGCCAGTTCTTTCATGTTGCTTCCTGGATCATGAATCCAAAATCATTCTGGGAGTGACTTAGACAGAGTTTACCGGTGCTAACCATCTATCTCTTGGAAAGACTGACTCCATGTTGGCTGGATGCTCTTCAGCCAACATCATCCATCCTACAGTAGTGGAGTCCAGACTACTGAGAGTGCAGAAGACAATGGAAATGTCAAGTAAACATCAATACTTTTGGAAGGAATGTCTATGTTGAAATAATTACTAATTCGTTCATTGGAATGTTGTCGGTTGGTTGCCACCATTACTGGCAAAAAGGGAAGGCCCGTCCAACCTAAAGTTGGACTCATCCACACAAAAAATTCTTGTACAAGTCAGTAAACCAACACGAGAGAGATTTGGAAGCATAATGCTATCATCTTGTAAGTCCCTTCCTGGTGGACATTTGGTCATTTCGTTAACCCTAAACACACACTACATTCAACTCAAACTCATATCATTTGTAGGGTGGAAGAAAAACATCTTGGATATGTAAACGTCCTTCCATCAATGTACAATGCACAACTTATTCTAGTTGGCACTGAGGGTACATGTTCCTGTCTGCTGACTTCTCCCCTTGCCCGTTCTGCTTCTCTTCTTTCCTATCTGTACAATCTTTAGTGCAATTTGGTGGTAAAATAGATTTCATTAGTGCCTTGCAGATAAATAAGTCTTTGCGACAGAAACGTCTAGATAAATAAAAAAAAATAAAAAAAGAACGACAGGTATAGATCAGATATTTAACTGTGTTCAAGTAGACTAGAAAGTGTTCGGGAAGAACGCGGACAGATAAATGAATTTTTTATGGTGATCCCCCAATGACAGTAAAAGGTGTGAAAGGAAAGTATTCCTCAAATGAAATTTAAAAAAGAATTATGGAGCTGATTTAACAAGCGTTGAAGTGGAATTCCGGAATGTTTGATTTGATAAAGGTGTCACATCAGTAATACACCTTAGGGTTCAACCAGAGCCAGACAGAAGTTCTCATGGGCAGAATTGTATTCCTTAATTCTCATTCTGGGAGCACTTCTGTCTGCGTTCGGCACATCTCTGCAGACAAAACTTCAGCACAAGGTGCAGATACATACGAGGCTCTGCGGCCACCTGCTGCCCCTTCCTAATGTGCACATCTGAATGAAACACATTAGGGGGCAGTAGAGGGGTCATACAGCAGGCAGTGGTGTATTAATGGAGGCAATTGCAGGTCTATGTGTTCCAAAACAGAGGGCACAGATCTTCAGCGATTTAACTATGGAAGGCAAAGTGCGAAAACATGGCAGTTTTGCACCGTGCCTTCGTCGTAAACTACCCCTTTCCAAATCCTTACTCCCTGATGCGTCTCACATGCTGGAAGAGATGATTTGGACCAAAAAACATTGGCAAATCCAAAAACCTCTGTAAAAGGGAGTCATACACTGTTCCATATGATGTTTGGGAAATTACCTGCTGAAGTCACACACATTTTCTGGAAGTTCTCCAGACGTGGAGAACCTCTTTTTTTGGCGTCGAATACAATATAATTTCTACCCATGTCAGAAACAGAACCAACGTGCAGTAGCAATGACAAAGCTGTTGGTAAAAAAAAAAAAAACCATCTATCTTAAACATTATTGGTGCAAATAAAAGATGAAAATATGTAATAATTTTACAATTAAAATATTCTAAAAAAATGTATTAGTCAGCAAGCAAGATTTACAGTATAATGAAATGGTGCCTGGTTAATGAATTAATTCGAGTTTGCAGTTGTTCGGCTGAGGAACGAAACACACTTTCTGTAAAAAGGCCTTAAAACAGACTTCTTCATAGAATATCCCCGCTGGGCAGAAGGCTACTCAGCTTCAAGGAAGTATAACCTTGGTCTAGAAGGATCTCGATGGCCCTTCCCTACGCTGCCATGTTCTACATTGCACTTCCTGTAGTCGTTACGGTGATATGATTCAAGTTTAACGTGGGACCCCTTTTAGAAACTATTAAGGGCAGTGATCATTCTTCAGGGATATAGTACTTCTAGAAAATAAATGGCAGTGATTTTAATGGTCCTTTCCTCCTGGGACCATAGTGTCCTAATGACATCTTTGGGGTTTAAGGGGGGCGGCGTCAGTCATCCAAGTTCTAATAAGTACCAATGATCCTGGGAGGTTTTTAATCAGACATCTGGAATGTTGGCTGATTTAAATTCATATGTTTATGAGGATCAAACTCATCTTGGACCGAGGTCTTTTAAGAGACCATCAAAGACTTACGATGACTGTTATTTGAAATAAGCTTCACCGACTGCCCCTCTCTTCATTCTTGGTGGAAGAGTTTGTTTTGTTCCCCAAAGGACTGGCAGTCAAACTCCAGTTTTGGAAGACAGAGAGAGAGATCTCAAAAGTTTTCCCCTTTAGACATTGGCTGTGGCTCCTCTTCCATTCTTTACACCAATTTGGTTTGATTGTTAGTTTCCTTAGCAAAGTCCCAGAGGGATCTAAATGGGAATGATTTTAAATATTGAGGAATGGTGAGCGAGCATAATGTTCTTGTCTATCCTCCTCCAGATCTGAAAAGTAGAAGCAAAGACTAGGTTAATGTCAAGACATTGATTTGATTTGTCTCCGTGGATTATTTGGGGGGGATCAGAGTATAAAGCATGGATTGGATAGGCTTAACCCACGGCCATTGTGAAAGGCATGAGTTTGATAGACCTACCCATGGCCAGTGTATAAGACGTATATATTTGAATGAACTACTCAAATTGGCCACCACTGCTGAGGGACAAATCCAGACAATCTGATCATTTAGATATTTTTCAGTTACGCCATCAAGAGTCTCCCCCATACACTGGCCAAAAATCTGTAGGTGTTGTAGGACCAAGTTGGCTATTTTCATTGAACTGTGAACTTAAGTTGACTTAACAACGCTAATTAAAAATGTTAGGAAGAATAATGGTACTGGGGGCATCCATCCAGTTATAGTGTCCTTACACTTAAAAGGCAGCCTTTTTGATTTCCTCCTGGTGGCTACTTATGGAGTGTATAAATGGAGGGTGTTTGCTATGGGGCCTTTTCTTTCATGGCCTACAAAGTCTGCACATCTGTTTTTTCACAATTCCTCATGGAAATTACTGCTAGTTCTTTAGGCTATCCATTTAAAGGGTCCATCAGGATGGACTATTGTGTCAGTAACATGGGTTGCTCTGGTACGTACCTTCCTCTTCGGATATTCCTTGATAGTAAAGGGAAGAGGGGGGAAAAGGAAATGTTGGTTAATTAATCACACCATGGAAAAATAAAATATATCTTTGTAAAGGTCTATCTTCTAGTTTCACTTAAACTTAAGCTCATTGTCTTCATGTATATGTAATTATGATTATGAGTAATTTTCTAGATTACAAATGTAAGAAACATATCCATGAGTTCCCACTCATCCATCAAACACTTCCAGCCTAGTTTATGGTTGAATGTACCAGACCCTGCAGTATGGATACCAGTGACCTGCTTGCTAAAAAGGGTGTGGTTGCTGTATACGCATGGGTGTCCACCACAGTCAGCAAATTAACATGCAAGGTTTTCTTACTTGAATCCCCATCCGGTCCCTCCAAGCACAATTGCAGCAATTAGGACAGCCCCTGCAATGGATCCAATGATGATATTGGTACCACTAGGACCTAAGGCAAGAAGAGGACAACAGTGAGCTTCCCTACTGGTTTATTGAGACACAGCCACCAAACAACATTTTGGAGGGGGGTGGCCAGTGCATTTGAATACCTTTGTACTTCTCTACCACTCCAGTAGGTTTAGGGATGGGAAGCGGATCGTACACGCTGCAGTCCTTTCCAGTCCATTCTGGGTGACAGATGCACTTTCCTTCATTGCTGCAAACCTATGGACAGATCATGAAAAAACCTCATCAGACATGGACGACGTCTCCTTGTGGGACAAGGCACACACGCAGAATCAAACACCGCTGTAGTGGTGACATGTTTTTTGCCCATAATGCATTGATTTTTCCCATTACTCCAACATAACACTTTAATTTGACCTTTAGACTGATGCGACTTCCTGACAGCAAGATTTTGCATCTGATTGGTGTCTGAGCATGCACATATTTCTATGACTGGGATGCTGATATATCATCTAGCTACTAGGACTTCTATTTTTTATTCGGCCGAACCCCCAAATCCTTCCCGAAAGATTCGGGCAAATATTGAACCGTATCTGAACCCTAATTTGCATATGCAAATGAGGTGGGAAGGAGAAAACATTTTTTACTTCCTTGTTTTGTGCCAAAAAGTCATGGGATTTCCCTCACTGGCCCTAATTTGCATATGCAAATCAGGATTTGGATTCGGTTTGGCCAGGCAGAAGAATTCAGCCAAATTAGAATCCTGCTGAAAAAGGTCGAAACCTGCCCGAATCCCGAACCGAATCCTGGATTCGGTGCATCCCTACTTCTTATCCAACCACAGCTGGAGGGCCACCCCTGCCCAACTGAAGAGCCACTATAACTACTATTATCTAGATCAGAAAGTAATTGTATCCTGGCTTTTCTACACTTACCCCATGATCTGAGCAGATCACTCCATTCCAACTGCCAGGGCAGGTGCTGAAATTAAAAGCTGATGCGGGGAGGCACCTCCGATCCAAACACATCATATTGGGGCCACACGGTGTCCCATCTTCAACATATCCCAAGAACGATCCATCAGGCATCATCACCTGCCCCCCTCTGTGTGTACAATGGAAAGAAAATGGAATTACAGGCTCTGAATGGCCTTCAAGGTTTTATCCCTCATTTCCCACAACTCACCTACAGTCCAAGTATCGATTCTGATGGTAGAAGCTCATACTAGTGATGTCTCCATTCAGCTCCCCGATCTGAGGAATTCCAGAAATATTGGAGCACAGAAGATATCCGCATAGTACGTCCCTGCAAACATGGGAATGATCAGTGTACCTCAAGAGCTAATAACATGAACCTACAATCTCAATAATGACTAATATCTATTAGCTACATTCAGGGAATAGGCCAATCTGTAGATACTGACAAATACCAGAGGGCCTGCAGTAAGATGCTATAGACAGTCAATATTTATTGGCCCTTGTGGGACTGTTTGGGCCTCTGTGCACTGAAAATGCCAGGGCCTATTTTGAATCTCACACAAGACTTGGAATGAACCTCAAAACACTAAATAGGTTACGCATATTCCCACCTCATGTTCACTCACTGTTTGCTACACTGAATCCAGTTCTGTCTGTCTCTGCCGCAGTTACCCTTCTCCGTCCCCTCGATGTTTAATTTTTCATAGCAAAATCGATCCGATGCACCTGAAACGAGTGGAGACAAGGGACATGTTTATTTGATTGCGGGCCTCTGCATATTATGATTAATTGCCATCCCATCATAAGTCACCCATAACAAGATCAAACGCCCCCAATGTAACCTCACTGCCTGACAATGGGCTAATTCATAGCTGCTGGTATCTAAAGATCTTTGGCAATGCTTTCTCTATAGCTACAGTTGGGCAGGATCAGCTTGTGATACCCAGAGCTATCCCAATGGCAAATGGGGCAGCTGCCTTGGGCTCTGTGCATATCAGGGGGCTCCATGTTGATTGCAGAATCACCTGCAAATTGACTTTATAAACTTTATAAATATGGAGGCCCCTCCACTATATATCTTGCCCCTGTACCCCTCAACCCCTTAGAATGATTCTTAAGAAAGCAATACTGTGGTGCTTGGAGGAGTGGTAAATAATTGGAACCATCATATGGGTTGGGTGCACCCTACTGCATGACGTTTAGAGAACTTTTGGATATTTTGGAATACTGTACACTCTGCAAAACATCTATTGTCAATAGGTGGCATTGCTTTTCCCCAGCCACTTTCTGCATAGCACTTACCGCACCCCCATAGTGCATGGCACTGCCGATCTCTGGTCTTGCAGCGACCACCAAAACATCGACCCTGAAGGAAATTGATAAAGAGACGGTTGAACAGGAGAAGATAATTACAGGGGGTAATTGGCATTAATGCAAAATTCAGCTAGTAACAGGACCGTTTAGTTTTGCTAATGAGCACTAAATGCAATATATGTTATTCTATACTGAAAGTCTTAGATAAAGACAGATAAATGTTACCTGCTCATTGTCACAGAAGTATCCATCTTGCTTGTGCAGATTTGCCGGGCACTGAATGATAAAAACTTGGACTGTTAACAGGCAGAACCCATGGATGATCAACCCCAACAATTGAAGTGGATTGATAGTTTAAAGGGGACATATACCCATCTGCGCAAATTGATGTGAAATTTCCCAGAGTGCTGGTCTGAGCACTTTAGCCTTTTACATGAATTTTATCTTTTCGTTGCACCCTGCTGATTGTGTAACATGAGCGCCCCCTGCTGTTCTGTCCACACAGGACGTTATAAGTTTATGTTACTGATGCAGGGAACATCTGACACTTTGTCTGCTCAGTTCTATCTCCTAGTATGGTTGGAGCAATATAATTAAGCAGAAAAGCACCAGAAGACACTTTCTGGCTTAGTAAATTAAGCTTCTGTGCTTATGTCCAGCTGCTGCCTCCATGAATAATCACAGGGTCACATACTAATAACTTAGTATTAGTCCACCTGGGCTAATATAACAAAATGACCCTTCATAGACAGCCATGCCCCTATCCACCCCGACCACACCCTTGGTCTTCTGTAATTCCAACTTCTTTCTTGGTTAGCAAACCATGCCTTTGCATCTCAGGGGCCCCAACTGCAGTGCCGCCTCCTGTACCACAGGGGTGCTCCTAAACTGAGAAGTTAATTTTGTTCAAAGTTCCCAGATGAGAGTGGGTATATGTCCCCTTTAAAGGTAACACCACTTCCCACAATAACTTTCATGCTTGTTTGTGGACAGACAGATACTGCTTTCAATGGCAGTTACAAGAGTATCATTCATCAATGAAGCTGGGTGGGAGGCAGCAAGAAACCCTTACCACGCTAGAATCTCCGGGGCAAGTCTCTGGCACATCACATTCATTAACAGACCCACGGCACACAGTCCCCCGGGGCTCATACTGTGAAGAGGAACACAGAAGCTCTGTTATTATAGTGAACAATGGACTCTTGGGCAATCTAAAAACACAGTGTCCAAAGTAACCATTGCACATATCTTGTATCTTGTAGAAGGAATTAAAACTAAATTATTATTGTAATTGCAATGGTGCAAATGATTAGCTTCTATTAGAGTCCCATTAGCACCTACAGTTCTTCACACAGCGACACCTGAGAATATTACCTTACATCCCCGGCAGCACAATCCGTCGCTGCACATCGCATCATGGCTGAGGGTGCACTTCTTGCAGCAATTCCCTGCTCCAGACTTGTTACATTCCTGCAGTACAAGACAACATGATCAAATCTATGGGATGCTTTGTCAGAAAAGAACATTAATTATAATAACATGGCCGTTTGGTATCCGGGTAGGTTTGATTTACTCCATAAGCTAGTTGATGCAGTCTTTGCTCTGATGGCTCCTATATCCAATCATTTGGCCCTAGGGCCAACAATCAAACGAAAGCCTAATATTGTCCAACTTAGGTGGACATTTCAGGGAAAGATATAGTGTATGCCCACATTGTTCCCAATCTCTGAGACTCCCCTATTTACAATGTTATCTTTCCCCTGTATACAGTACTCACCAATATTGCTGAATTTCTTTCATTTTACCATGCCACCCCAACTTAGAACATTTGCCCCATAAACATCAGGTAGCAAAGCCATAGTAAGGTAGATGAACAAACTCACACTGATGTTACTAATGGAGAATATGATAACCAAGGTGACCATATGTGGGGTCAGCTATAGCTAAAAATAAAGTAGCTTGTGTCATATAGTCCAAAAAATATAAATTGAGGCCACAAAGCTACCATGGAGCATAAGGGTCTTGGGTTGGATTCCAGCTAGGGTGAGGCGTTTGTATGGTCTCCCTGTTTCTGCTGGGTACTCCAGTTCCCAACAAACACATACAGGCAGGTAAATTGGCTCCTTGTGATCTTACCATCACAGTAAATTACAATCTATGTTATGCAGCCAACATGTATGGTCACCATTACACTAATGGTAGGAGTTTATCTACTTGACCAGAAGAATACTTCTCACCACTGTGCCGCAGTTTTTAAAACCGGCCAGATATTTATAGGCCACATTGGCCTCTACCATGATCTGATCATTGACCTGAGGGTCAACGATCAATCGGATCAGCCTGATATGGCCCAGCACATGGGTGGAAGGGAATCTACTGTAATTAAGGTACCTACTTTATAGTCATAAGAAAGAAGGTGTCTATCTAACCCTACACCACCTTCCATGATGGACAAATAAAGTAATTTATACTTACAGCAGGAGAGCCGCAGTCACACTCCTCCCCAACCTCAACAAAACCATTGCCACAGGATGGAGGATCCAGAAGCTGGATAATAAAAAATCCCACCAAGAGATGTGAATGTGCAGCATGTGTTTATAAATATATATATATATAGGATAACACACACACACACATGGCTGCATTCAGTTTAACACTCTGCTATTAGTCATCTGCACTCTAATTACCTTGAGGGGTTTATTAAACAGACAGCTGCCTCCTCCATCTTGCAGGAACTGGCTGTACTCATCCACACTGCAGCGGGAAAACTTCTGGGGGAGGTAATATCTAAATATGGTAAAAAGATACCAGAACACAAAAAATAGCTCAGGCCTACTCAGCTCCTAATCACATAATACTGCTTTTCTACCTACTTCAGTGAAAATATAGGTATGGAATGCTTGGAACCATGGAGTCTTCCATAATTTGAATCACAAAGTGTTATGGGCAGATTCAGTCCAATTTGGCAGCTTATCTGCAATGAGCTCAGCCAACCACTATCTTCCAGAAAATCGATGGTAGGGAATGTTTGATATCCCTGTTGGATTAGGGACTGTAATGTTCCTCACTCTGATGGCTCATTTTATCGGATTAGCCAGATATTGCCCAGCTTAGGTAAGGTCACCAAACGAGAAAATCTTATAGTGTATGGCCAGTTTTAATAAAAACCATTTAAATAGTAAACCCACCAATAGGATTGTGCATCAACATGGATTTATATAGTTTAATTACCATAAAGTATAGAGAGACCCATGGAGATCATGAATGGTTTGTGCATGACCAATGGGACCAAGAGCGCCTCAGAGCAACGGCAGTATTTTCTATGAACAAAGAATGTAGCGGAGAATGCCCACGGTACAGTGGAATTTTACCATCAGCCTCCAGCAGATCTAAAAATCACCAAGCACCGAGGACAAACAACTGAACAAAACATTTCATAGGTCAAATGTAGGATTTCAACTGGCAGCCCACAGGCCAGATGTGCCCTAGACAAAGCTCTTTTGTATGGCTTTGAACCTTCCCTGACTTGACAAAACATTCAGCGCACGGATCATTCCACTGGTACGTAGGCCTAAACAAAACTATGGCCTTCACTCCATGGAGGCTGAGCAATATATCCCTTAGGTATAACAGAGAAGAAAGAGTAGAAAATAGATTCTTTCTTCTATTCATGAATAGCAAAACCTAAGCAATTTGCTTCTTCTTTCTGTCAGACAGTTACAAAACCATTGATAGTGAAAGGCAGTAGAGTCGCAGACAGTGAAACGTTGTGCCACAGACAGCCAGCACGTTCCTCCTGGATGACAAGAGTTTGGATTAATATGGAGCTAAGATAAATGAGGCTGCTAACAAGGCAGCATTGGGCCGGGGAAACTAGGCCTGTCCTCAAGGGATGTGAAAGGTGCTTAGCAAGTTCTGGAATCTGGTGGGAGTCAGTAGGGTTGTGGGCAATTATGTAATCCATCTGCAAGATGAACATGCTCAGCACTCACAAGAGAAGCAGCACATTTGATCTCTCTCTGTGTTTTACACCCAGAATGCATCATTACATAGTCCCAGGACAATTTTACATCCAGGCTGCAAGTGCAAGTACATGTACTGATATGTGTGGGAAGCTGTTTCTGAGCAGAACATCTTTGAATACTGAGACCCTGGAGTTCTGTACTACAAGGTATTTTATACCACTGGAGCCCTAGACGATAGTTTGGTTCTGCTATCAAAACATGCAAAATTGGTTCCTTCGTTGGCCTTCAGCTTGCTTCCTAACATTCCTAACTGGCAATATGGGCATCCAACTGCACCCCTGAGCGTAGACTGCACTTGTTTCTAGGACTGAAGGGAACTCTAAAGGTTCACTGAGACCAGTCTTGAGAGGACCATGTCAACAAACTGATGCTGTACTCAACAGAGGAGATTTTCTAAAATGCCCTATAGATATTTGCCAGATTACTAGCCAGATACGGATCTACTGACAGTCTGGAGGGCTTCCAATATAAAGCCAACTTCATATGGAGGGGGAAAAAATGGCAGCATGCTTCCCATTGCAGGACTCACCCAGTATCCTCCATGATGCAGCCCAGCCACAGATCAGGACATTTGCAGTCACCTGTAGAGAGGAATCTAGATCACCATAGGTCTCACTGACACCAGTGAAGCAATAACTGTTTGAGCAGAGGATTAAACGTAAGGTACCCACCTAACACTTACCCGCTGTAGTGTGTGGTTTATTCCACATCATGCCAAGGTTTTGCCCCAGGGTCTGGGCCAATGTAACTGCCATGACGCCAATATTCCCATACTGCAGAGATGAAGACAAAATAAGAAGATCTGTTTATAAGACTGATATATTTATATTTAGGGGTGTACAAAATCAACAGGGAACATGGTGAGGAGATAAACAGGTGTTATGAAATCACCACTAAAATATACATTGTTTTCTGATTTCAAGATATATTGACATGTTTCCCAAACCGCTATGTTGTAAAGCAAGTCTAGTTGGTTAAAACAAGCAGTGGGCAATTATTCATTTTCAGGAGCACACACTGCAGGGTCTACCCTTGGCTCAGAAAACCCAAAACAAGTTTTTATTGATCTAATGCAGCTGCAACAATACAAGCAAGTATCTGATTGATTGTTGTGTGCTACTGTAGTGGAGGAAAGTTTTCCATAATGTTCTTAGCCTTGACCAGGTTATATGAACAGGCTTTAGGGAGAAGGTTTATATTCAAGACTCACCTCATTCACACCACCACCATGGGTTGGAGAACAGATGCCACCAAAATAAGCTGCCCCACTTCGACTGCTCTTAAAAGTTTGTCCTCTAAAGGGAATAGAAAATGAAGTCTATGTCCCACATAATTGACCTTATGGTACTGATAAGTACAGGGGGTTATAGATCCAGTGTAAGTGATGAATTAAGGGTGAAAGTAAAATGGTCATAAAAAGTATAAGGGAGGGCATGCAATAAATTCATGGGCTGCCTTTAAATATATATGTAGTGCAGCACTGGTGTTGCCTATATTGCTTTTTTTTTTACTTTGAACAATTATTCAGTACATCCCTAGTTCCAAGCAGGGGCCTCACAGGCAGTCTCTTGTTAAATTAGTTATATAAGAAGGTGCCGCTAACCCAATAAGACTCACGAGAAGAGGTGAGTGGTGTCGCTATGCTCCGGCATTTCTGCTCTCCGGTACCTCATGAATTCATTCAGAACCTGCAGGGGATCCTCGCTTCCAGTTATCTTGTCTGTAGAGGTCCAAGTCTCCATGCCAACCAGCACAATCCGGGTATTTAGTTGTTCTAAAATCTAAGCGGATTAGGAGTTAAGAATGTACAAGGGCAAGGAAAGGGGGAAGCAGATATGGGAAGTGATTAGGGACCCATCAAGGTAAAAGAGATTTGGGGTGCAAGATGCTGACAATCCAAGTTCCCTGTATAACTCAGCCTGCAGCCTTGTGCCTTTATATGGTCACACACCTCAGTG
>CM044447.1:5579789-5590583 GCA_024363595.1 Xenopus borealis | reverse complement strand
GGGGGGGGGGGGGGGGGGGTCACTGCAAAATGCTCGGCCTGTTGGATGAATAAACCGAGAAATATAAAGACATATGTAGCTGGGTACTTAGTGGGCATCCCGGTTCAAACTGGCATACAATAAATGTCACAAAACCCTTTAGAAAAAACAAAAAATTTTATTCAGGGCAAACAAAAGTTTCAATAAAATACATTGCATGGTTAGTAATAAATGCATGGAGAAGTTACAACATGTAGAGGAAGAGATTGTGTCTATTGCCAGGCTATTCCTTTATTAGGGATAAAGATGTAGATTAACTCCCAGCGGTCTCAGTCAACCAAGAATTGCAGTTTCAGCTGGGATCCAATATCTGGTTATGCGGATTTGATTACTGTATGGCCAAAATGAGTTTCCTATAAAAAAAAAGCTGTCTAAAAATTAGATGTATTAATACAAGCCTCACATCGATCCATGGAAATGAGCAGAGAAATGCCAGAAGATGCTTATTGCGTGATGGCCTGTCCAACCAGATCAATCCGTTGTATTCATTTGGAGTAGAAAGGCAATGACTTCTAGTGTTGAAGAGTTATCGATTATAAGACAAGGAAAGGCTTCATATCTTGGGGGGGGGTGCTCAGTTATTACCCTGGGTGCCACACCACCACCTGGTAGCTGGTCTACAAAAGTCAGCCGAACAGCTCCCAGTGATTAAGCCTTTCCTTGTCCTTTAAATATTGCCTGTTTTGACTATGCAAAGCTTAAAGGAACAGTTCAGGGTAAAAATAAAAACTGGGTAAATAGACAGGCTGTGCAAAATAAAAAATGTTTCTAATATAGTTAGTTAGGCAAAAATGTAATATATAAAAGCTGGAGTGAGTGGATGTCTCATATAACAGAATAAAACACAACATCCTGCTTTTCAGCTCTCTAAATCTGAGTAAGTCAGCGACTTGAGGGGGGGCCACATGGGACATAACTGTTCAGTGAGTTTGCAATTGATCCTCAGCATTCAGCTCAGATTCAAAAGCAACAGTTATGACCCATGTGGCCCTCCCTCAAGTCATTGATTGGTTACTGCCTGGTAACCAGGGTAACCAGTCAGTGTAAACAAAAGAGAGCTGAAAAGCTAGGTTAGACTTACAGTCACTCCAGAATTTATAAATTACATTTTTGGCTAACTAACTATATTGAAAACATGTTTTGTTTTGCACAGCCTATCTGTTTACCCAGTTTTTACTTTTATACTGAACAATTCCTTTAAATGACAATAGAAGGTAAGGCCCCCCAAAAAGTCACATGTGCTGCCATTTATAGATGGGCTTTCCTGTTCCGCCCCTCCCAGCTGGGGCAGAACTAAATATTCCAGCAATGGGGTCCCAGGGCAGCCATGCCTGAATTAGCCAGCAAAAACAGGGCCTGCCTGTTTAAAAACGTATTCACATGCAACCTTAGGGCCCATTTTGCTCCCAGTGAGAGAGAGAGCCATTAATGTTCCTTTGCTGACAGCACTGGATCAGTTTGTAGACAGGATGAGTTCATAGCTTGGCGTTTCTGGCACGATTAGAGGAGGCATTTCAATTCCATCTAAAACTTCTTCAACCCATTAAGAGTCATTAAGAAGCAGTTAAGAGCTCTGGGCAGAGGCCGAGGTCTCCCATCTGACTTACCCGTTCCGGAAGGAAGGGGGTGGGGAGAGACGTATACACAAAGCAGAAAAGAGGAGGCAGGCACTTAAAAACACTGACAAAAGAACCCATTTAAAGGGACAGAAAAATGAAGAAGCAAAATGGATACTAAAAACACACACTCACAAAAAAGGGGTACATTTAGCAATGTGGGTTTTTGCAGTTCACATGTACCTTCTCCCCAACAGAACAACAATTACAGTTCAGAGGTTATGGATCATGGGTCAGTATGTTGCACAGCTGTTTCCCATACCAGCTCTCATTGAGGGTCACTTGGGCCGTCCTCAGGTCCCCACACTGCAAGCTCTGCTGGGGGTTATTCTGGAAAAAAGATGGCAGGTGGGCGTCCCAGTCGGACTCAGAAGAGAAACTGTCCTGGTGCAGTTTAGGAAGAGTAGAAGAAGAACTGCAATCAACTGTTCCCTCTTCTGCTGCTGCAACAGTGCCGTCCCACTTGCACAAATCTGCCCACACAGGGACCTGTACCTCATGCCCGTAATTAGGAAACTGGCAGAAAAGCCACATGGGCAATGTCAAAGGTTGGCAGTGAGAAGGGCTCGGGGGTCTTTTCCCTGGAGGGGATAGAAGTGAATCCCATTGTTTCCGTTTGGCTCTGTGGCAGTTTGGGTTGGCGAGGTCCATTTCAAGCAAAGATGGCGTTTGGTTACTTCCCGCATTCTGATTGGGCGGAGAGTGGGACGTGGAACGAACACTCACGGTGCAACTCTTAAACTCTGTATTTGTGCAGCAAACAGTGGTAATGGATGAACAAGTAGATATGAGCAGTGGCTGCTGTTCTGGAGTGGGATTGTGAGCTTCTGGGCCCAGCTCCCCAACTGTCACGGTAGTACTGTAACTGAGCAGAGTGTCAGTGGTGCCTCCCAAGGGCAGCTCCCAGTGTGACTGCATTGTGGCATCCACATGTGCTTCTCTTTGTGCATTATCCAAAGCAGGAATTACACAAGACTTGGCATCACTCCGAGGTGGTTGTTCTGCGTCACCTGTGGAATCACGTGGAGAGTTCTCAGTGTGTGGCTTGTTTGCAGCTTCAAGGCTGGTCACATAGTCCTGTGACCCGACAGTGCCACCATAAGATGGAAAATGCACAACGGATGCTCCTTCTAGTACCATACATGGACCACTGGCAACTTCTCTTACAGGAATCTGTGGCACACCCTGTGCAATATACAGCAGCTCTGGTTGGGAATGCTTTGCTAACAGATCCTTATGCAGCTCTGCATGTAGCAGTCCAAGAGTCAGGTCCAAGTCTGGCTCACACGTGCCATTAGTCCTCTGCAGCTCCTGCTCATCAGCCATGGTACTGATCTTGCCTTCCGCACTTACATCTGGCAGCTCCATGGGACACGTCACAACAGGTTGATTAAAAGAGCAGACATTGTAAACCTCCACTGCTACATTAACCAATGGGATTTCACCACATCTCTGATCTGGTCCTTCTGCCACATCGTCCCTTAAATACACAGGAGAATCTTCATCTTCACACCCAGCATGTCCATCCATGTCCAACCTTGTAGCCTCAAGGACCCCCAGCTCCTGTCCCTCATTCCCTGCATCACCAGGTGCCAGATCCAAATCCCAGTCCTCATTTTGGGAAGATCTTTCAGCTTCTGGGCTTGGGGAGGACCTAAATCAAATGAAACAGGTACAGTCTATTAGAGAGAGAAGTAAGGGCACAATACAGATGTCTTCATTTATTATGAAAAGAGAATTTTGGAGAACAAGGCAAATAGATCTGGAGATAAAATGGTAAACAGGGAACCTCATTAAATTAGGAGCAGACACTGTTGTTCCTATTACTTAGAGCAGGGATCCCCAACCTTTTTTAACCATGAGCCACATTCAAATGTAAAAAGAGTTGGGGAGCAACACAAGCATGAAAAAATCCCTTGCGGTGTCAAAGAAGTGGGGTAATTGATTATTTGGTAGCCCCTATGTGGACTGACAGCCTACAGGAGGCTCTACTTGGCACTATACTTCATTTTTATGCAATTAAAACTTGCCTCCAAGCCTGGAATTCAAAAATAAGCACCTGCTATGAGGACATGGAGAGCAACATCCAAGGGGCTGGAGAGCAACATGTTACTCACGAGCTACTGGTTGGGGATCACTGACTTAGAGCAAGACACAGTGTATGGGAAAGGGCTATGAGCTATGCCCAGGTGACAACCAATCTGTGCACAATTGAAATGTATGCAAATACTCATGTGATGCCCATAATGGTACAGATGTAGGTTATGTTTATTATTTATGAACAGCTGCCCTTATAATGCAATTCCGGGAATAACAATGCACCGTCTGTAAAAAAAATATTCCCCAATTATTTGCACCTGTTTGCAAATGTCACAGCATTGGCCATAGTAAACGAAGCCTGAGATGTTCTGAATGCCCATGCTGAATCATTGCACAGTTGGTGGAAGGGTCCTGTACTCAGAGCCTGGCTCAGAGTCTGTAGGAAACTCTATGGGTAGGATTACCTGCTCTGTGATTACAGACTATTTCTGGAATGGAAATGTCTGCCTCCTGGGACTGAAAGGGTTATAGAAGCACAAAACATGGCTATCTGCCAGAGAAGCAATTAGAAAGCTGGATCTGTCGAGCAGGAGAGATTCTAAACACATTAGGTAGAGAGGGCAGAGTTGTTACACTAAAAGGGATTGTCCCACAAGGCACTCTACACAAAAACAAACCTACCTGAGCCAAATTACTAGTCTAGCCCTAAAGTACTTATTATACGCAAGCAAAGCAAAATCTCAGTGATTATGGGGACAAGGAAGGCAAAGGAGCAATGTTTTACATCATACCCAAAAGGCAGTTCCATGAGGTCACAGGTAAGTTGGGCTGCAAGGTCATCGATCATCTTGTAACTCAAAGGGCTGGAAACGAATCGGAAGTGGTGCTCACCAACTAGATGCTGGGGGTGTATACAAGATAAAGCATTAGGATGTGGATGCTCGGAATAGCTGCTACATATGTTTCATCAAAGATACAATATGGATGTGCACACTCAAAAAAAACTCTCAAGATGAGCCAAGAATAAATGCAAAAAATGTCTTTACTTAGTACACAGACAAATAACAAAAATTGTGTTTCGAATATAGCAATATCAGGCAATTCACAACATAGAGAGTTTGTATACATACCCCTTTGGGACAAATAAGGCAAAAAAGATAAAGCCACAAGCAGCGGATACACCAGAACCCCTGGTTCTCACTTGAGGCTTGTGTATCCGCTGCTTGTGGCTTTATCTTTTTTGCCTTATTTGTCCCAAAGGGGTATGTATACAAACTCTCTATGTTGTGAATTGCCTGATATTGCTATATTCGAAACACAATTTTTGTTATTTGTCTGTGTACTAAGTAAAGACATTTTTTGCATTTATTCTTGGCTCATCTTGAGAGTTTTTTTTGAGTGTGCACATCCATATTGTATCTATGTAGAAGTGGGGTTTCCTTGTAGGCATACCCCAGGTTGTAGCACCTCTTTATACGCCTAGTTGCTGGTGATTGGGACTTTAGCAATTTCTTTTTCAAATTTCAGCTTCGGAGTGCCCTCCATTAATCCATGTGTTTCATCAAAGCATTCGATTCCATTGGCCTGTTTTCCCATTACTTACCTCACTCAGGGAGTCAAATGTTTCCTCACAGCACTCGCAATAACCTTTTCTTTTCCTTGCTTGGGGCTTCTGACTTCTGTGTCCTTCATCCTCCTCCTGATCACTGAAGGGGTATAGGTTGTTAGCAAAAAAAATAAATAAATAAACAATACACGGGGGAATCCTTCATTTACTGTACATATACACATTCACAAGGGGTACACTCATATAACGTATGCCTGGTTTTAAGACTTTTGGTGGTTTCATTCATGTAGTCAATGTAATAAAAACCCGAGAATGTGGCTTTTATACGGACGAGTACGTGCAATTATTTAAACATCTATGAATAAAACATGAGTGGCAAGTAACCTTTACTTACCCAGGATCCTTCTTTTTGACTGTCTGGGGTGTCTCAAAGGGGCTCTTATCTGAACACACAAACGAGAGTTCCGGGAAGCTGGTAAAGGTGCATTGTAGAGGGCGAAACTTTCTGTGGATACAGAATAAAAGGAAACTTTGGAGTGCCGTGCGGCAGAAAGAACAGGCAGTGGAGATAAAGAGAATAAGGCTGACAGTTCTGCTCTGGGTGGC
The DNA here is from genome assembly GCA_024363595.1 of Xenopus borealis. Classification (NCBI taxonomy): domain Eukaryota; kingdom Metazoa; phylum Chordata; class Amphibia; order Anura; family Pipidae; genus Xenopus; species Xenopus borealis. Next base: position 5,584,715 of record CM044447.1, on the reverse strand, counting down.
CATTACTAATCATAGCGCCTTGCAGTATTACGTTAGCTGGGCCATCCCCATGGTGAGTCATTATTATTATCCAACTGGGTGGTGGTCCCTGCCATCACATAAACTGCCCGGATGCATGAAAACACCCCTAATCAACCTACACACTATTCAATTATGCCCAATCCCCACTCTTTTGGCAGCCCATGAATCAGTTTTTTCCCATCATGCCCCACCCCCCATGCTATAGGGTCCCTGAATGCAGTCCCCCCTATACCCCCATGATGGCAGCACAAGGGATTATTGCAGTCAGGCTGGGAGTGAGCTGTAGATTCAAGCATCAGGGAGCCTGTTGTACAATTGTATAGACTTACTATTTATTCAGCCTGTGGGGACTGCTTGAGACCTGTTTTTAATTCTGATGTCCGGAGTGAAGTCTTTTAATACACACTAAAAGGACAGATTTGTAGTAATAAAAAAAAACTACCATTGTAGGCTTACATGCTGCACTCAAGTCTACTCATTAGTGAGAGAAAGGAGAGCGCAGTTCCAGAATCTTTACCTGTTCTCATCCTCAATCTTTATGAAAGGGCTCTTCAGTCTCGCAACTGGCAGAGAGAGAGATTAAAAATACATTTTACAAGACAGTACGGGATAAAGAAGGTGGGATGGCACGGGGGGGGGGGGGCATTTCTTTACTCACTTTTCAGACTCGGTCTTGTAGAATCTGCAGCTCTGCCCTAAAACCAAGAGACACAATATAAGACATACAAGAGGTTCCCAATAGCAGATGGTTTGCTACACAAACCTACAAAGCCTAGTTGTCCAGCCTGATGCGCTTAAAGGAAAACTATACCCCCAAAATGAATACTTGAGCAACATCTTATCAAACTGGAATATATATTTGAGTAAATATTGCCCTTTTACATCTCTTCCCTTGAACCACCATTGGGTGATGGTCTGTGTGCTGCCTCAGAGATCACCTGACCAGAAATATTTCTACTCTAACTGTAACAGGAAGAAGTGAGGAAGCAAAAGACACAACTCTGTCTGTTAATTGGCTCATGTGACCTAACTTTATAGTTTGTTTGGTATGTTTGTGTGCACCGTTGGATCCTAGGATCCCAGGAGGCCGTCCTTATTTTTTAAAATGGCTATTTTCTATTTATGATTACCCAATGGCACATGCTACTAAAAAAAGTGTATTATTAAGAAAATGGTTTATTTACATGAAGCAGGGTTTTACATAGGAGTTGTTTTAGGCAATATCTTTCTATAGAGCCCTACATTGTTTGGGGGTATAGTTTTCCTTTAAGATTTCCTAGAATCTAGACCAGTGGGGATGGCACCCTTTAGGTTGGGGGGCCTTGAGCAGTGATACTGAAGAGGGAGGAGCTTTGTGAAGAATTTCTGTCCTCTTAGATACATCCCAGCTTGAAGGCCATTCATCCCTGCTATGTTGAATCAATACTTAGGGCTTATCCTAAACCCGTGGGAATTCAGATGTCACTTTGAGCCCTTAAACAGCCAATAATCTGCTTCTTGCTTGACCAAAAGCCTCTGTCTGACCCATGTACAGGCAGCGTAATCCACCCGAGTCACAGGACATATCAGCTGCTTGTGGCCAAAAGAAGCCGACAAAACCCCTGAAGAATGAAGAGGCCAGGGACTTAACCAATGATCACTGAGCCTAGGGAAATAAAGCATCAGATTTCATGTATGTATGCACCTGTAATCCACACTAAACAGCACAGGAACCCATTTTTGAACCCGGATCAACAAGTGTCCTTAATACAACAAAACTGAATTTTACCTCAGCAGTTTTATTCTGGATCCCACGTGAGGGAGGACGCTCCAGACTCTCAATATAATTTACAACCTCTGTGGAGAAAGAAGTGTTTTAAGTGCAAGTACACGGCAGAGTTTTTGTAGTCTTACACTTTGCTCTTGGGAATTTTTCCCTTGGTGTTTTTAACACAAACGTATCGTTTAGAAGTGACGCAATCATTTTTTCCTCATTTCTTCCTTGTTTTGAAACCACAGTGATAGCAATGAATGAGATACCTTCCACATAAAGAACCGTCACTCCCCAAGAACGTGCGCTGGTGAGGACACTGTTGCACTCCTGTGGGAATTGGGAAGAGAGAACAGGATTAGACAAAGCCAAATATATTTACAGGGCAAGGAAAGTGTAAAAGAAATAAAATCCCATTTTTACTTTCTTTGATGAAAAAGAAATCTATCTCCAACATACTTTAATTAAAAAATGTGTACTGTTTTTATAAGAAACATGACTGTATGTAGTGAAATTCTCCCTTCATTTAGTGCTGTGGATAGGAATTGTCAGACGGTCCCTAACTTCTGGCAGGGAAACAATCATACTTATGAACAGCAGGGGGAGCCCCCTGCATTACTTACCAGCCATGCAGAACTCAAGCAGCTTTGTTTTTTGATCATTTATGACGATCCCTAAGAAGCCCAGATCACACTGAGCATGTGTATGTAGTCTAGTCTTGCAAAGATGTATAACAAAGTTACAAGATGACAGCCCCCTGTGGCCAACTTTGAAAGCATAAATCATTTGTTTGATTAGGCTTGTGGTGCAGTAAGTTCATGTTTATGTTTAGTATACAAAATGCAGCAATTCTAGCCTTATTCTATTTTACACTTTCCTTGCCCTTTAAAGGTGAACCACCCCTGTAACACTGGTCTCACCCTGCCAACATGGCCCTGTAGCCGATCTCTTACCTGACTATGAACGACTTTCTTCAGAAGCTGCTTCCCACGACTACAGTGAATGAGCTGAAAGAAGAGAGATGACATTATTCAGTGGGGAAAGGAAGGCCACGGAGTAGGGAAAAGAAAAGTCTTGGGACAGGTGAAAGTATGGAGTCACCTCCTTCCGTTGTGCAGTCTGGGGCTTTTCTCCTCTTCTAGTAGCCGCAGAGCTCACACTGGTACCGGCTTTCTTGCTGCCAGTCACCACATAGTCCACATCTCTGCTCAGGAAGCCCTCAATGACCTGTGGAGATTATCAACAGAAATACCTTTAGTTTCCATACATCGCTTCTAATGCATGATACACAAGCCTGCTCAAAGGAGAACTAAACCTTATAAATGAATGGGGCTAAAAATTACATTTATAAATATATATATATATATATATATGTGATATTACTCCAACTTGCAGTACAGCAGTAAAGAGTGACCGACAGAGAACAAGTCACATGACTTAGGGCAGCTGGGAAATTGATAATATGTCTAGCCCCATGTCAAATTTCAAAATGAAATATTAAAAAAAAAAAATCTGTTTACTCTTTTGAGAAATGGATTTCAATGCAGAATTCTTTTAGAACAGCACTATTAACTGATGGGTTTCCCATGACAGGATCCCTTTAAGTTCTCCTTTACAGAAATAATAAAGTTCATGTACATCTTCTAGTCTCTCATTCCAACCGCTGACTGGTTGCTAGGGTAAACCGGACTCTAACAACCAGAGAGCCGATGAAATTCCAAACTAGAAAGCCGCTAAACAAAAAGCGAAATACATAGAAAAAAAAACAACTAGAATAAAATAGAAGGCCAGTCATAAATTGTTTCATACCAAAAGATTCACATAAAGGCAAACTAGCCCTTTAAACTATCTTCTCTCATTAGAGAACAAAAGTACAGGTATGGGACCTGTTATGCAGAATGCTTGAGACCTGGGGTTTTCTGTAGAACAGATCTTTCCGTATTTTGGATCTTCATACCTTAAGTCTACTAGAAAATCACATGAAATAAAGCCAATAGGCTGGTTCTGCTTCCAATAAGGATTAATTAAATTTTTTAGATTATTTGGATCAAATGTCGTTTATGGGAGATGGCCTTTCCGTAATTCGGAAGTTTGTGGATAACAGGTTTCCAGATAACGGAACGCACCCCTGTATAATGTATCGTTTTATTATTACAGAGGAAAAGGAAATCGGGTTCAAGAATTATTTGGATAAAACCGAGTCATTCCGTAATTTGGTGCTTTCTGGATAAAAGGTCTTTCTGTAATTTGGATCTTTATACCTGAAGTCTACTAGAAAATCATATAAACATGAAATAAAGCCAATAGGCTGGTTTTGCTTCCAATAAGGATTAATTATATCTTAGTTGGGATCAAGTAAATGTATGAGACCTATTATCCAGAATGCTCAGGACCTGGGGCTTTCTGGATAATGAGTCTTTCTGTAATGTGGATCTTCATACCTTAAGTCTACTAGAAAATCATATAAACATGAAATAAACCCAATAGGCTGGTTGTGCTTCCAATAAGGATTAATTATATCTTAGTTGGGATCAAGTACAAGCGACTGTTTTATTATTACACAGAAAAAGGAAATCGGTTTTCAAAATATAGATTATTTGGATAAAACGGAGTCTACGGGAGACGGGCTTGCTGTAATCTGGAGTTTTCTGGATAACAGATCCCATACCTGTACTTTCAATGCCATTGTACTGAAAGGACTAGTCCAATAACGGACTCTTCCATGCATTAGACCCGAGCAGCACTCACCCCTCCGAGCCTTGCGATGGCTTTAGTCAGGAGCTGCGTCTGTCTGTTGGTCGGCAGATCCAGGTAGAACGACTTCCCCGCAAAGGTGATCTCCCTGCAGCGACGTCTCTTGGCCAATGGGGGCTCATCGTCCTGCTGCATCACCTGACCTGAGCACACAGATGGTACACATCACACGTATGACACAACGCGGGTATTGATACAGGGACAGGTGAGAGGAGATTGTGCCCACACTGATACTTACTGATAGACTCTGAACCATTAGAACTACACAGCTTTGCTGAAGGCTTAAAGGGATACTGTCATGGGAAAAAAAAATGTTTTTTTCAAAATGTATCAGTTAATAATGCTGCTCCAGAAAAATTCTGCACTGAAATCCATTTCTCAAAAGAGCAAACAGATTTTTT
>CM044447.1:5459976-5535127 GCA_024363595.1 Xenopus borealis | reverse complement strand
TTTAGGTTGTACTGGTCACGTTGTTAATGTTTGATTTTGGCTGTGATTGGTGCGCTTTAAACTGCCTTTTTAAAGGGACACGAGTTTATCTTGCTTATCACATGGTCATGGCAAAGATGTTACCCAAATTCCGGTAGAAACACAGATTAGTTGTTTCATTAAGTTTTTTTATTTTTTTGGTTAATGTCAGACTTTTAAATAAAACCACAGTTGTGTTTATATATAGCTTTAAATAAAATTTAACAGCAATTTGTTTAAATATACGGATATACATTATTTCAAGTTATAGAGGAATTTTTGGCACAGGCCAATGTAGCGTCAACCACAAATAAGGACAATATATAAAAGGGAAGGTGCCCCTTGGGGGGGGAGGGGTGTAACAGTTGTTGTAGTAGAAGGCAAAGAGCATAGACCGGCCAGTTTGTTTTTTACTGACTTCACCTTCACTTTCCTTGAGGTCCGGGGAGTTTTGAAAACACATTGCTTAAAGGTCCACGAATGTCAATGGATTGTGGAGAAGATCCCTGCAGTCAATATGGTAGGCAGTGTAGAACAAAAACAGGGAGTCCTTTCTTTGTGTGTTGAGTTATACCAGGACCGGACTGAGAATCAAAATAGGCCCTGGCATTTCAGGTACACAGAGGCCCAATCAGCCCACATAGAGGCCCAAACAGTCCCCACCAGCCCACTAAATACTGACTTTCTATGGCACCTTATAGCAGCCCATCTGGCATTTGCCCTAACCCACATATTGCCAGTCCAGGCCTGAGTTATACTCAAATTGCTTCTCAATTAACTCTCTACTATTCTACCCATTCTAACTCATCTCTTGTGCTATCTTCTGCCTTCCCTTATTGCTTTCATGGTTTATGAAGTTTTTTTCTTTTCCCGTCTTTCTACTTTTTATCCCTATGTAGTTCAACTAATAACGCCTAGTGCTGTGCAGTATTTATCAAAAACGAGTTTACACTCTGATTTTGATGCCTGAGGTTTCAGGAATATTAAGCGGGACGATCTCCAAAGTATAAGATTCTACAAGGGAGAAGGTCCACTCCAACCAAGAGATGGACCTCACTTGGGAATGTTGGGTGTGGATTCATGGCCTACACTTCACTGGGGAGGCAATTTCTTGAGTTTGTTATTTATCCAATGGGATAAGGGGGCAGTGCAGGAGTCATAGTCATCATTATCAGGAACCAAATGCAAGACTCCCTGATCTATAGTTCTGTGAAAAGGACTTCTGCATGGCCTTCAGAGTGTCTCTAAATCTGCCTGAGCCTGAGAGAGAAACCATGCCGAATAATGTCATTTGTATAATAAGTTACATATGAGACTCAATGTAACTGTTGGCTCAGAAAAAAAGTCCTAGTAAGACTATGCCCATTAAAGGGATACTGTCATGGGAAAACATGTTTTTTTTCCAAAATGCATCAGTTAATAGTCTTACTCTTACACTGAAATTCATTTCCCAAAAGAGCAAACAGATTTTTTTACATTCAGTTTTGAAATCTGACATGGGGCTAGACATATTGTCAATTTCCCAGCTGCCCCTGGTCATGTGACTTGTGCCAGCACTTTAGGAGGGAACTGCTTTCTGGCAGGCTGTTGTTTTTCCTTTTCAATGTAATTGAATAGTACACAGTGGGACATGGGTTTTTACTATTGTTCTTGGATCTACCAGGCAGCTGTTATCTTGTGTTAGGGAGCTGTTATCTGGTTACCTTCCCATTGTTCTGTTGTTAGGCTCCTGGGGGGGGGGGAGGGAGGGGGTAATATCCCTCCAACTTGCAGTACAGCAGTAAAGAGTGACTGAAGTTTATCAAAGCACAAGTCACATGACTTGGGGCAGCTGGGAAACTGACAATATGGCTAGCCCCAAGTCAGATTTCAAAATGAAATATAAAAAAATCTGTTTGCTCTTTTGAGAAAAGGATTTCAGTGCAGAATTCTGCTGGAGCAGCACTATTAACTGATGCATTTAGAATAAAAAAAAAACATTTTTTTCCCATGACAGTATCCCTTTAAATATCAGGGCCACTCCAGTGAGGTCTTCTGTTCTTCTTTATGTTCATTACCCAACATCTTAGTTACCATTCGTCTTTTGGAGATGGATTTTTAGCAGAGTTCCTTCCTTCTTAAGCAGCTCTGTGCTTTTTGCCCCAAATATATAAAGTGTATTGCTCCCATCACAAGTTATGACTATCATATGTAGGCTATTTAGTTGGCATGGTTGCAACTTGTGCAGGATCTTGTACTCATAACGTTTGAGGCTTACAGAAGGAATCAGGAATACTTTTTGCATGGTTTACAAGTTCGTATGAGTCCCTGATGTCCGAGAGTCCCAGCCAAAAGAATATCCACTGCTTATTGGTAAAACTTCCATCGCTGTTCTTGAAGTACCTGCAAAATAAGAGAAGGTGGTTTAGTATAGAAATGAGAAATAAATAAACATTTCTGTGCCTAGAAAATAAAGAAGAACAACAAAGGCAAAACCTGATGAACAAGCCCTCCGCTAAACTGCAGTCCTGGCTGGCACCCTGTCCCTGGCAGGGAGATTAAAGGAGAACTAAACTCTAAAAATCAATAGGGCTAAAAATTCTATGTTTTATATAGTCACCAGCCTATAGTTTCAGCTTGTCAATAGCAGCAATGATCCAGGACTTGAAACTTGTCACAGGGGGTCACCATCTTGGAAAGTGTCTGTGACACTCACATGCTCAGTGGGCTCTGAGCAGCTGTTGAGAAGCTAAGCTTAGGGGTCGTCACTAATTATCCAGCAGCAGAAAATGAGCTTCCCTGGCTGTAATATAAGCTGATGCTACAGGTTTGCTGATTATTAAATTGTGATGTTTCTAATGATGTGTATTAATGACTAATCAGCCTTATATTGTGACTATATTTCTATGACACTATCAGGTGTATATTGTGAGTGGGTCCCTAAGCTCAGTAAGTGACAGCAGCACAGAGCATGTGAATCAGTGAATCAGTAGAAAAGAAGATGGGGAGCTACTGGGGCATCTACTGGGGAGACACAGATCTTTACTGCTAAAGGGCTGTGGTTGCTGCGGGCTGATACACAAGCACAAAACATCATGTACAACATTTATACACACTTCTTTTGTTTAACTTTCCTTGTCCTTTAAGGGCCAAACATATAACTAAGGATTACTATTGCTTGTACCTACAATGGACATAGAATTCCACTTTGAACTGATTTAGTAATTGTGCTAATCTAGTGACCATGGACTAAGCTGGAGCAACTAATCAGAGGGGAGAATAGGGGAGGTTGCAGAGGCAGTGCAATATAAGAAGAGGTTTCATGTGTCATTGGATGCTGCTCAAAAGAGACCTGTATCTTTAAATATCTGGCCCAGCCAATTTCCCCTTCTGGCCATTGACCTGGTGACTGGGAGGTGGGACTGCTAGACCTGCTCTCCAACTTGGCACCACTACCTAGTGCAGAGTCACAAGCTGTGTAATATGCGGAGTCTTGCCACACGAATACACAAAACAGGTCACATCGCTCGTCATGTCTCTATCTCTGATAAAGGGAAACACCTCTAAGAATAATATTAAAGAGACAATATACAATCTGCCCTATTAGCTTCCTGGAAAGGGTAGTTATGGAGCAAAAGTTACCACCCTCAATATAGTTATCAGACATAGACATGACGTGATAGCACGCCCATACTCACCACGGATTTATCGGGTTGGTGACCCTCGATCTCCAGAAAAGGGTTTGCAAGTCTTGTCTCATGCACTCCCATAGCATTTGCCCGGAGCCTTGTCCCTGTTGGCCAGAGCTCACCACAAACTTATCCAGATATGGCATCCCTCCCAAAACTGGTTCTTTGGTGATGATGGCAGCTGCGTTGTACCTGGAGGAACGTTTGTATTAAGTCATTGATAAGACCTTCTCTTATCTGCTGTCTCCCTCCCATTGAAGATAGGTTCAACTATGGCTTCATCACTCATGATAGAGGCAACGTATGGATATGTGCCCTGAATCTGCTGTAGGACCCCATGACTCACCCTTCAGACAGGTACACTGAGTGCAGCCTGGAGGACACGCTCTTCATATAATCTTTTTTCAGAGGTTTCTGGAAGGATCTGTTCACCAGAGAGACCAACTTCTCAGTATTGATGTCCTCCAGAGATTCATATCGCAGCAATCTTTCTGCGTTTTTGAACAGTGTGCCGGATCCTAACCAATAAAAACACATATAAACGGAGTCAGGAGACCATCTTTAACCCACTTTTGTGTATTCCCTTCCCCATACAAAGAGAATATTTATGGCCTGCATCTAAAAGACCAGAGGTGTGTACCAAACAGCTGCAGTTGGGGGCCATATAGTGATCTCTGCAGCCGCCTTCTGTGAGCCAATCAGATTGCAGTATGGTGACCTGGCGTCTATTCACTGTAACATCAGCTGACCAAACCAAAGGTGAAAAGACATTCCATCTTTGCAGTACTTTACCTTTGTTGCTAAAAAGCTCACAGAGCAGGGTGCGGGCGGAGGTGATGACAGCGGAGGAGCTGTGGGGCAGGCGATTGAGCAGGTCCACAATGACAGTCACTTGCTGCCTCTGCCTTTCGCTCATCCACATCGCATTCCTCATCAGTTCCAAGTCAGAAGGCAAGTTCACAAGACCAATGCGCTGTGGATAAAAGCAAGGTCAATCCTTTACTTCTGACCACCCACCAGATCCCTTGGTGATCTGCACATGAACTCATGGAACTTCTGGATTTTAAGTTTTTTTATTTTTTTTCTGCATTTACTCCATTCTTTTGACCCATTTCCTTAAAAAAAGGAAAGCCAGGACAGATAGGGAGTTATTTTACTTACATTTTCGCTCAGGTCCTTCAGGCCCCCCGCTGTGTTCAAGAAGATGATCTTGAGGGGCTGCAGAACTCGAGCAATACTGGCAGTGACGTCTAAAGAATCCAAAAGGACGGAGCGGCCAGACTGGGTTTCTCCAATGGGGCAAATGATGGGGATATTGCCCGAGTTCAGGCACCAGGTTAGTAGTTCTTGGTCAACTGACAGCACCGATCCATAACTGGGGGGCAAAGTAGAGGAAATAGTTCATGTTGGTTCACTACAAAACTTATTGAGTAATGGCAGTGTATGGTGCAAAAAGCTATGGGTGCAAGGCAAAAAGGACGGATACGTCTACTAGCAAGTAGTATGAAGAAAACAAGTGCAGTGTAGCCATTAGGTCTTACCTTCCCTCTTGTTCTCGGGCGGTGAGCACAGATCCTCCATTAAATAAAGGCAGCGCAGTGCCTGAGCTGGCATACATGGTGTTTACTAGTGTCTGGCAGTTTTGCACCAACAAGGACTTTGCATCTTGAGAAGAAGGACGAATACAGTATGTGCTGGGCTGCCCCATTACCACCAATGGCTTCATGTCCATCCGCTGGAGGAAGGAGAGTGCAAAGGCCACACTGGCCAATGACCTTTTGCAGGTAAATACATTTTCATCCACCTAAGAGAAGGCACATAAGAGCAGTTGAGAACTGCATACTTTTTATCCATGGCATGGGCATTTTATCCAATGCAGAAGCTCAGTGACCATGGTCATTATCAATGGATTTCTATACTTAGTTTTCAAGTCGACTCACCTCAATTATGGCAAAAGCCTTTTTGTAGTTGGAATGCAGGTCCTGGAACTGAGCCAACCAATGGCGTGCCTCTTTGGGTGTCCCACCGCACTCTTTGAGGAAGAGTCTGATGTCCCTTTGCACCAGGGATCGGTCGACCATCGATGCACCGTTGGGTTCATAGAAGGTCTCATCTTGATGGGGCTCAGGGTTTGGCTCCTCGTTGGCAGGGAAAGCTCTGATTCTTGCCTGTTCATATGGAGCTGATCTACCTGCTATTCTACTGAGGAGGCGTCGGGCACAGGGGGACAGTGTAGAAAAGCCCTTCACTATTGCCATGGATAGGGTCTGAAGCCTCTGAATTTCTTTGTATCCTCTTCTTTCTCTATTCTATCTCTGCCGGTCCTCCGATAGATTCTCTGCTCAGGAATCATAGACTTTTTCCTCTCCTGTTCTCACTTTTGTATTCTTGCTTTGGCAGCTGAAGGCCATTCCTGACATCACAGGGGTGTGACTTGGCTACCGGAGAGGAACGTTGCTTGCCAGAGATGAAGTGGTTCCAGGGAATGCAGAGATGCAATAATGAGGAGGAAGAGTATGGGCTTAAGTAGAGAACTTTAACTAACCCCACTTAAAGGTGGTGTAGAACTTATGGGATGAGCTGTAGGAGAAGCTACAAATGTGGAACTCTTTGATAATGAATATGGGCAAGAGTAGAAAGAGCTGATCATCCTTTTCTGGTTGCATGCCCCCCCGCTCTATATACATACGCTGAGAGATAGTACAATAAAAGAGAACATTGAATCATTTAGACAAACAGTCTTGTGCAATCAGATCATCTGATGTAAGGAAATTGGCAAATAAACGTTCCCGCACAGGTAGGGGTGATGGGGTTGGGGGTTATTAAAAGATAGAAACAACTGATACAAGGGTACATTCTGATTATGCAACTTGTTCTGCGGGACCTGCTTGCCGTGCGTTTTGATTTCAGACATTTGTAAACGGGGGGGGGGGGTCTCACTCTCTTGTTAACCCTTGTTTGTAAATGTAGATTAATTGATGGTGCTGGGCCCCCCGCAAAGAATCTGGCACACACTGATTCCTACACTTTGTGCCCCCCCGCGGTGCTTCCCCTGCTCCCCAGCTGCAGGTAGAGGGGGGATTTCTATTGCCTTATAGAGGAAGCCGTCTGGGGCCCCCCTGTTTCTGCTTCCTCCAGTTGGCTGTAAAAAAGCTAAACACTGATTGGTTGCTAGGGGTTACTACCCAGGTGCAAATTTACCCAATTTAAATTAGCCCCAATCCTTATGTGCATCACATTCCCAACAAAATCCAACATAATCCTCCAAAAGACAACGCAGTGTCCCCCAAAGCTGCAGGGAAATGTATGATAGGGCTCCCCCTTGTCCCCAACACTACACTACAGGTATCCCCAGCATTGCTAAAATAAATTACACACAGATACTCTTACACTACGAGCAAGGTATGGTCAGGGGGGCCCCATGTGGCCCTAAATTACAATGGAATTTTTTCCCCTTTCTTCATTGTTTTTAGGCTGCAGCTCAGTTTCCCCCCGGACTAAAAGTTCTTTAGAGTAATGTTCCATCAGAACTGCAAATATTATTTCATTGGCTTCCTAACATCCATTGCTCAAGCTCCGGGTCACTTTACCGTTTCCAAGTTTTCGCTCTCGCTGATCTTAAAGGGGTCGTTCCCCTTTAGATTAACTATTCTCACGCCGTAGACATCGATATTCGGAGACAGTTGGCAAATGGTTTTCATTTTTTTTGTTTTAATTTTTTCTTCAGTTCGGAATTTAAGGCTGGTCATTAGGGTTCAACTTAGCCTGGCAACTAGGCAGTGGTTTGAATGAGAGACTGGGTTATAAACAGGAGGACTGGCTAGAAAGATAAGGAATAAAAAGTAACAATAATAAGACAATTGTAGTTAGTACAGGTTTAACAAATACAATGGCCTGATGGGAAACCCCATCTCATTGCTTGGTGCAAACTCTGCTGATGTCTATAGTAGGGATGCACCAAATCCACTATTTTGGATTTGGCCGAACCCATGAATCAATTGCAAAAGATTTGGCAGAATAAAAAAACAAATTCTAATTTCCATATGCAAATTATGGGTGGGAAGGGGGAGACTCATTTACTAGCTTGTTTTGTGACAAAAGGTCACGCGATTTCCCTCCCCTAATTTGCATATTCAAAATTAGGATTTGGTTCGGTCAGGCGGTAGGATTCGGTTGGGAAGGGGCAGGACCGGGCCAAGGGGTAGGCAGCAGGGGCGTAACTACAGAGGAAGCAGACCCAGCGGCTGCAGGGGGGCCCAGGTGCTATAGGGGCCCCAATGAAGCCCTAACTCACAAAAATTTCAGTAAATATTGGTAAAGCAAGTCAACCTCTAGACATTTTGGGGGCCTGAAAAATGATTTGCTGTGGGGCCCAGTAAGATCAAATTTGCCACTGGTAGGCAGAGTAGGCACGTGCCTAGGGCACAAAGCTGGGGGGGGGGGCACCAGGCACTTACCTCCTCTGTTGTCTACCCACAGTCTGGTCCGCTCTCTGGCCAGTGATCTGCGTTTTTTATACGCTCGCGTGCATGCACACATGAGTGCCAGTTCCCACATGCAAGCGCCACACGGACAGCAGAGATAAGCCGGTGCCACAACAGCAGAGCGGCCTGGCTCTAGGAAAAGGAAAACATTTTTACTAACTTGTTTTGTTATAAAAAGTCACACAATTTCCTTCCCCGACCCTCATTTGCATATGCAAATTAGGATTTTGATTCAGTCCGGGCAGAAGGATTTGGCTGAATCCTGCTGAAAAAGGCCGTCCTGGCTGAATCCCAAAACCGAATCCTGGATTCTATGCATCCGGAGTTTATAGGAAAACATGGAACTCCGTGGAATCTCACCTGTTGTAGCTGACCCCCGAACACTAGGGTCCAAATTCCCCTAGCAACCCTGCATTGATTTGAATAAGAGACTGGAATATGAATAGGAGAGGGTCTGAATAGAAAGAGGAGGAATAAACAGTAGAAATAACATTAGAACTGTAGCCTTACAGAGCATTTGTTTTTTTTAGATGGGGTCAGTGACCCCCATTTGAAAGCTGGAAAGAGTCATATGGCAAATTAATTAAAAAAAAAAAACTATAAAAAAGAAAAAAATGAAGGCTAATTGAAAAAATGCTTAGACTTTTCTATAACATACTAAAAGTTACCCTTTTTAAACTGGGGACCTTATACTTCCAGCTAGTTTGGATCTTCGTACCTTAAGTCTACTAGAAAATCATATAAACATGAAATAAACCCAATAGGCTGGTTTTGCCTCCAATAAGGATTAATTATATCTTAGTTGGGATCAAGTACAAGTTACTGTTTTATTATTACACAGAAAAAGGAAATCAGTTTAAAAACTGGATTATTTGGATAAAATTGAGTCTTTCTGTAATTCAGAGTTTTCAGGATAATGGGTTTCTGGATAACAGATCCCAAACCTGTACTGAAAATAAAACTGACTGATTTCAGATTTGTCAGCAAATCCTATGACCCTGAACATCATTACCTGGTCGTGGTCACATTTTGTTTTTTTGGCACAGGGACCCCGGGACTCATCACATGACCTGAGAACAAACGAACAAGAGAAAGAAGTGCAACCTTTGTCACCTGACTGCAACCACCTGCCTTGTATTTACCTTTATTATATTACAGGTATGGGACCCGTTATCCAGAATGCTCAGGACCTGGGGTTTTCTAGATAATGGCTGTTTCCGTTATTTGGATCTTTATGTCTCAAATCTACTAGAAAATCATATAAACATGAAATAAAGCCAATAGGCTGGTTTTGCTTCCAATAAGGATTAATTATATCTTAGTTGGGATCAAGTACAAGCTGCTGTTTTATTATTATTATTACACAGAAAAAGGAAATCAGTTTTTAAAAAATTGGATTATTCGGATAAAATGGAGATGGCTTTCCGTAATTCGGATCTTTCTGGATACCGATTAAAAATGCTCAGGTTGCTTTTTCCATTTCCATTGATCCCCCCCATTTTTAAAGCTGTTCAGTTGTTAAATATTAACTGCCCATGGAATGAATTTTGGAATGCAGTTTCACTCTGTAGAGGTTATGAGCAAACATAGAGGGCTGTTCCTGCTGGATTATATTTCGCACAAAGGAACAGCTCTGCTCCCATAGGTTTATGTTTATTCTCTGTACAGGCGATGGACAAATTTAGGATATTATCCTGGCTGACCCCACCCTGGAGCTGCTTCTTATAAGGAAACGCAAGGAGGGCTGCGGGAGGTTATAAAGGAAACGTAAGACTAAAACAGGAGCAATCACTGAAATAAATATACATTAGAGTAAAGGGTAAATACAGCTGAAGCTTTACTGCTATGCAAGTCCTGAGCTCTTAATGGCCCCCCTTCTTTATTGGGCATTGCCCATTCTTTACAGACACAAAACAAAATGTTAATTATTGGTGCTGGGTCCCAACAGTTTGGCGAGGGCATCAGAAGGGCAATGACTAATAACGAATGGCGTTTTGGCCACTGGAAGGCAATGACCACGAGCCATTTTTTCATTTCAGAAACAAAGCAACTGTCATTTAACTTGATTAGATCTAGTTTGTGCCTGTTCCATAGGCAAATAACTGAGGCAGCGCCTCTGGCAATAACATTCCCTTGTTTAAAATCAACAGCAGCACTAGCCATGCTCTCATTTTCTTATGATAATTTCATCCTCTGGGCAGAGGGGCTAATAGTCTTTGCAGGGACCCCTTATTTACATTCAGCTTATGTAGGAATGCAACTCCCTGCACCTCCCCAACAACCCTTAGACACACACATAGTTGTGATGATGCAGCAACCCTGGAGTAAAGGGGCCAGTACTGCAATTCAAATTACATAAAGTCAAAATGATGTGCAAGGGCTGCAACTCCCAACATCTTCCAAAACAGAATCAAGGGCCAGTGCACTGTTCTGCAACATCTGGGGACTGATGGTTAAGAAACGGGGCCTATAAAAGCAGAAAAATAAAGTTAAAATGTCAATTCTATAAGAGGATGTTCATTTGTTAATTCACCACTAGATGGCGTTAGAGCTCTCCCACTCCTTGGGACACTTCTTACTGAGGTTTATTCCAATAGAGTTTATTGGGGGGGGGGGGGGGGGGGGTAATTCATGGCAGTGGTAATATGATTTCTGCTTCTTTTTGTATTTGCAGGTTAAATCATAGGTGACACAATAATAATGGCTGGCCAACCAGAGATATTCTGTGGCCATGGGGTGTGGTGGGGAGTCTGATAACTCTTGTTTTAGGGATATTGGGTCTAGAAAAAAATTGTTTTAGGGAGGGCCCCACAAAATTACTGCACGGCAACCAATGACATTTTGCTTTCACTGGAATACTTGCAGATGGCCTGAAAAAAAGCTAATCAGTGATTGGTTGTGATACAGCTCAGGCACAAATTTGCCTAGTATTGAAAAATGAATCCCACTAGAAATGTTGATGTATTACAAGGGGTTGTGGCCAAACAAGCAATCTGTGGATTCTGGCAAATGCCCCGTGTCCTATGTGCCAGCAGGTGGCAGCAGTGAGCTTGTTAATAGAAATCAGAAAATCATTGGTCTTTGTGATGAGTTTCACTCCATGTAGGTGGTGCAGGAGTTCATTCTCGAGCCTGATGTATTTTTGGATATTTGGGTTTTACTTGACGTCAGGATGATACATTGGGAATAGCTGGTAACAAACGCGTGGGACGGAGCTCGTGCCTCTGTTCACGTGGGGTTAAAGGTGTGTTACAGTAGAATAGTGGGTGATGGAAAGTAAGGAAGGGGGTCTTGCTGGTAAGGTAGATGTTCAGCAACAGGAGGATCGCTGGAGTGAAAGAGCTTTTATATTATTGGGTAAAATGCTTCTACAATTTATATCTCACCATTCCCAGGGCAGTAACCACAGAGGAAGCAGACCCTGCGGCTGCAGGAGGGCCCAGGAGGTAGAAACATGAGTACCTAATTCATATCGCTAGGGTAAATCTAAGGCTAGCAACCAGATAACTGCTGAAAGTCAAAACTGCTGAACAAAATGCTCATGATGACCAATTGCAACGTGTCTTACAGTATCACTACATTTACAAGTTCAAGTAAAGGTGAACGTCCCCCTTTACCAAACATTCCTTCTGTCTTGTTACTCTATCAGCCTGAGCCAGTGGCTCCTTGTGCCTCCCTTTCTTTCCTATTGTCTCTCAATAGCCAGGGCACAGATGGAGCTGCTGTTCCTCCTCTCCACTGGCTTTGCAAGAGCGAAGAATCTTAATTATGGAAAGCCACTCCACATTCCAATCTTCCATCTGCCCCAGCCACTTTCTCCTCCAGACTCCCAGTCTCTACAGAACCCAGTCCCATTCTCTCCCGGAGTCTCATCTTATGAAGTGATGTTTAGCCAATCCTCCCTCTTCCTCGTGTCCTTCACCGCCTGTGACTTTATACGTCCCTCACCTTCTGCTTTTATACATGAAAAGAAGAGAACAAAGCAAGTTATTAGCTGAACTCATGATCATTTGTTTAGTAGTCAGCGCCATTCATTGCTCGTCTTTTATCTCTTTATGTCAAGATGTGATTTGGAGTTGGACTTTAAAGATGAACCAGCTTATAGAATCTTACACAAGTTCTATGTATTGTTCTACGTCTTCTTCATGAAGCTCCCAGAAAGCTTTTCTAGGGGTTTGCCTAAAAAAATGTGTTCCCCCTGGAGAAAAATTTTATGCCGGGACCCTCACTGATCTAACCATGCAACAGGAGCAGACCCAATTCTTTCTATACAATATTCCTTTAGATGGTGGTCATGTTCTACTGGAGACCCAGCCTAAAGGTGAATTAGAGTAAATGCATATTTATTGTCCTAATTGTTCTGGCTGGGGGGAGTTGATTGTTTTTTTTTTGGTATGGGAGTGGTAGGGTTGGTTCTGCTGAAAAACTGTGAGAAATAAATATAATTTGGAAATAAACTCATCGGAGCTCATTTCCTGACAAAGAAACTAGACTCCAGTGCAGAAATCCATAGCAACCAACGGTCCAGTTGCCACCAAGGGTGATGTCTCCAATTGTTGCAAATATGGGGCCCCCGAAAGCCCCTCCATAGAGACCTTGTGTATTGAAAAGTACTTGAAAACTGGGCCGGTGGGTTAGGCTTTTTGAGCAATCAGACCCATGGTCTTCTAACGGCCAACTTGGGAGATGTGTCTTGCTGTAACTTCTACTGATTATATAATGGGAGACCTGAAACAGCTTCCATTTCTATGGAGCAAAAAGGAAAAAAAGTCAAGTTGTTCCATCTGAGGATGTAAGGGCTGAATAGAGAACCTGACTCAGAGGGCCGAATCTTACAACAATTAGATGAAGACAAAGATGTCATAGATATCATGAAGGCCTCTGCTGGAAATAGGAAATAGCTGATGGCTATTGTTCTTGGCAGGGGCCCACCAGGAGATCTTCTGGGAGAAATGGACCCACTGGGAGATCTTTTGGGAGAACTATAGAAGGTCAATTCAACCTTGGTAGTATAATATATACTGTATATAACTTTTGTTTCATGTCTTGGCAGGACAAAAGTCTGAAGGTGGTGGATCAAGCTTATGCCCATTGACTGGTGATTTACAATATCACATTCTGAATGGGAAGCATACTCACATACTGTATATATTGCTCTATTGTAAATGTATGGGCTTTTCCTGTAGAACCGTGCTTAATCCAGGAAAACAGCCCGGGTTTCTGGCATCTCTCTGTACTGCTCCTCGGCTACACAACTAAAGAGCTTAGTTATAATTGGCTTCTATAAAGACACAGGGGCCCGAGATGCTACAACTACTTTAGCCGCTTCTATTCCCTTTTGGGGATTATGTCACATTAATTCTTAATTTTCTTCCCATCCCATGTCGTCAGGCCACTTCTAGGACAATAAAATGTTGTTACTGACTTCACACTCATCAATTGTGCGTTTCAACGAAGGTTAATTAACTGAGAAGCAAACAGAAGGAAATCGATTAGAGTAACGAACGGAAAGACCAGTGCCTTGTCAATAAGTAATTAAGATGCCGTTTGTTAAAATGTGTTGATTGCCATGGAGGCCTTCTATGACCTGGTGGTGGCCCACTGAAGGTTGCTTTAACCTCAGTGAGCTCTTGTCTATCTATCTATCTATCATCTATCTATCTATCTATCTATCTATCTATCTATCTATCTATCTATCTATCTATCTATCATCTATCTATCTATCTATCTATCATCTATCTATTATCTATCTATCTATCTATCTATCTATCTATCTATCTATCTATCTATCTATCTATCTATCTATCTATCTATCTATCTATCATCTATCTATCTTGGATAGAACATAGAACACAAGGTCCATTGAGAATGTTGGATTTGGTTTCACAAAAGACCTGTAATGTGGAGTGTCCCAATAACTCATTTCACTGGTACCTGATACCCATTGTGGTTCAGGAGCTTATTCCATGGATTTCCATGGATGTCAGGAATAGGAAAGTGTAAGATGGGATTTCGATGCACCAGTCTTGGTTTTTGACTGGAACAAGATCACTGAAGGGGGTGGTAGTTTCTCAATTGAAAAGACACATCCATTGGCCATTGGATAAAGACATTTCGTAGCATGTTCAAGTGGGATGTTGCAACATTTTTGGTTCACACAAGTTGTAATGTAATGATTACACCAGCAGGGCAATATCTACTGATATCAAGCCAGTTGCAGATTGCAAGCGCTGTGGGGCTTTGCACCAATAGAAGAATTATGTATACAGTGCAATGAGTTCAGTAATATATCGTTCTGTGTACTGTAATACAAGATATCTGTGTCTGATGATCACACAGCATTGATATCTACTCTATTAAGGCAGATCAATAGAACATGAAACAATCTGTGTTTTGTAAAACAAACAAAAAGCATTTGCCTTCTCCTCTCCTATGCATTTAGCACCTACAATGATATTGCTATCGGGCCCTATAACTTCTAGTTCAGCCACTGGTAGGAAGGTGGGTTTTTTACTTGATGTATTTTAGAATACTGTCATAGAATAGCTTGGGGTACGTTCAACAAGCTGCTCCATATATACAGCTTTTATACAAACTTAGGATAGGTATGGTATCTATAGATTGTAGATCTTTCTAACAACATTTGATTTATCCAAGGTTTTACTGTACCCCAAACTTCTGTAGGACTTTTTTTATCTTGTAAACGGTGTTGGAGCCACAAAAGCATTACAAGGGGACAATGAAATTCTGTTGTGACTGGCTATGACCTAAACCATGTGGCACTTAGAATTCTCTACCAGATCCTCCACCAGGTCATAGACGTTACAGAGCATTTAACATTTATACAGTGCTGGTAGGAAATCCCATATCCATTTTATACACCATGTCCTTGCCAGTCTGTGTGGCTGTAGTTGTCCCAAAACATTGTGTCCCCTCCTCGGCCCATGAATTGAGCAATGTAAATAGAAAATAACGAGCCCACTGTTTTATGGCCCTTCACTTACTACACCGTTGCATCAAGAGGCTATTATCGTGTGATTTAATGGCAATGAGTTATCAGTGTGTTCTAAGATAAACACTTAATTTGCCAGAGGCAATAAAATCCCTTTGTTTGCCCAATGGGAGAAGATGGTTCCAAATACCAAGGCCTATGTCTTTCTTCAAAGTTACTGTAGGCACTTGCACACCCTGAATGGAAGACACGATACCTGGTGCTCTTTGGTAGAGGCACGGCCACCTCAATGCTGCATAGAAGTAGAAAAATCCAAGGCACTCAGGATATAGCAAGCAAGGAACACAGGAAGTGAGCAACGTTTCGGGGTCACACCCCTTTGTCAAGCCAAACAAAGGGGTGTGACCCCGAAACGTTGCTCACTTCCGTAATAAACGTGCAAGGTGTTCCTTGCTTGCTATATCCTGAGTGCCTTGGATTTTTCTACTTCTATGTCTTTCTTCCCCTGACTGCTTTGATTCTGCAATACAAGCTACTTATAGATATAAAGTCACTTTAAAGCAGTGACCCCAACCAGTAACTTGTGAGCAACCCCTTGGATGTTGCTCTCATGGTCCTCAAAGCAGGTGCTTATTTGTGAATACCAATCTTGAAAGCAAGTTTTAATTGCATAAAACTAAGTTTAGTGCCAAATAGAGCCTTTTGTAGGCAGCCTGTCTACATAGTGGCTACCACATAGCCAATCACAGCCCTTATTTACACCCAAGAGACTTGTTCATGCCTGTGTTGCTCCCCAACTCTTTTTACATTTGAATGTGGCTCACGGGTAAAAAAGGTTGGGACCCCTGCTTCAAAGTACAGTGTTTGTGATATTTTCTTAACTCTTTGCATCTTTAAGTTCATCCTTTGTTGAAATCCCAGAATCAGAGCAATAGGAAGATGTCCAGGGCTGCTGGGAGTACAACAAATGGAGGCAACCTTTACCTATCTCTAAATCCAAGAAGATCAGAGCATGACCTAAACAGCATAGGCAAGGAAATAATGTGAACAATCTGAGATATGTTATTGTTATTGTAAGGGAAAAAGAACCAAAGGATGGGGATGAAGAAGGCTTGGGAGATGGAGGTGCTACATTTCTGTAACGATGAAAAGGAAAACCGAATCTGGTTAAGGTGAGAAGGACTGAAAGGAGCCAAAAAAGCCCTACACCAGCAATTACATGCAAAGTGAAGCCTTCAGAAATCAGAAGGTATTTACTTGTCTCATGCCATACACATAGCACTGCCTAGATTACAAAAATGAGAGTTTTAGTTCTCCCATAATGCATCATGGGAGGAGACATGTAAATCACTCCTTTATGTCCCCTTGGCTATGCATTCAGAATCGTTGGTTTATAGTGATGGGCGAATCTCCCGTGATTCGATTCGCCGGCAAAAATTCGTGAAACAAGTCGCGGGACGCTTTTGACGCGCGTCTCGTCAAAAACGACGCGCGACTCGTTTTTTCGGCTTTTCGGTGATTCGCGAATTTATTCGCCGGCGGCAAATCGCGGGAATTCGCCGCGAATTTGGCCCTGGCGAATAAATTTGCCCATCACTATTGGTTTATAGCACAGATACAGCCTTATGGTTCAGAGCCATATATCCAAACTTGCAGATCTCATCAGTGCAAGATATTGGAACATGGCTTCTGAAGCCATGTTCCAATATCTTGCACTGATGAAACCTTCTGAAGTCTCCAGGCCAATCCTTTCTAAATCTGGACCATAGGGAGGCATGCTTAAGGCTTGGTGCACCATATTATTGAAGCACATGTTTTCTGGAGAACATCAGGTCCCAAGTATTCTGGCTTTATTTAACTACAGGGGAATATCTATGCTGGTTTTTGTCTTATAGTATCTCTCACTACAGGCTATGAGCAAACTGTTAGGGATGTTCTTGCTAAATTGTAGCGACTGAAGGCTGCAGGTTGGGAAACTCTGGTGTGAACCTTCTTGTTTTACCTTCTCTGTCTTGCTATGCCAAAACCTGCCTTCCCCAAGTCATTATGCCTACAAGTCTTGTCTTTCAGATTTCCATTAGGCTTCTTTGAGGGGCCCAAGTCAGTCTATTTACACTCTGGCATGCAAGCCAATACCAGAATAGTCCCAAATGGGCCCCAGGATGGTGGGACTAGTCTACTTTAAAAGACAAACCATAAGAACAGTTCTTTCTACTATAGCAATTCTCTTCTGCTGTGGAAATCTGATAACGTAGCCATTACCTTGGGCTGCATTGCTTAATGACTGTAGGGTAGTGGGTGTATACCCACGGGGATGTTGTGACACACAGTGTGACATTATGACAGATGGCCACTATTAAACACTGTTTAAAGGTCATCAGTGAGACCTAATTTTAGTCATACTTTCCCTTTTTTCCCTTCTTGTGGGAATAATATCTATTCCAGGCATCAAGGTGGGATATCATCAAGATAACAGCATGGACCTTTGCAGCTATTTCTGGCACAGAAACTTCCAACTACTCCAATTATAACAAGAATAAACAAGGTTGAATACATATCTACAATGACCGATTAGATGGGAGATATTGTTCAGGACTACAGATATGCCTTGGGACAGTACATGGCGAGTTTTCAGGTGTTTGGCAAGACCAAAGAACCTTCCTTATACGGTGGCAACGAGCTTGCGGCTATGTACACTGAATAGAGAATTAAATGGCATTTAGTTCACCTGTGCCAGGAGGGCAGTGCCATAATAACTACAGACACATTAACTCTCTCCTAAACTTTAAATATTGACCCATTCTGTGCCCCAGAGAGGAGTCAGGAGCTTGTTTCTGGTTTCCTTCTCTCTCCACCTTGCTGTTTATTCTCCTTCTCTTCTGATACCACCCTAGCAGTGAAAGGGTTTTCTATCAGGTGACTTATTATTTTTTTTAGAGCTGTGTGTGTGGTGGATCTATCTCCTGTCTGCTAAATGGGGCAGAAACTCTCATTGTGCCAAGGGAGGCAGAGTTGTGTGCTTCCGGAGTGAACCAGTCAACACCATCTGCCCTTGGGTCGACTCACTCCATCCACTGCCCTAAAGTGTCCCCCTCCCCTCTCAGCTGTCCTGCCTGAAAGGTACTTTATTAAGCAATCTGGTTTTACCTATCTAAAAGGTTTCTGCACTACCACAGATGTGAACTGGCAGCACCCTTTTAAATGAACCGGTGTATTTATGTTTTTTTTTTTAAATAAATGCTGTTGAGGTTATTGTAGAATCCAGGAACTAAATTTAGAAAACAAAATAAAGAATAACTGAGAATGCTGGGAGCTGTAGTTCACACCAGCTCTGGACCTTTTGTCCATCTTATCCTGCAGTTTAAACTCAGCAGAACCCTTAACAGCATTAAGATGGTATAGAACAAAGACAACAGAATAGTATTTTGTAGTACTAGCCAGTTTAGTAGGGATGTATTCTATAGGTGCAGAACTAGTGAGAAAATGTGACATTAGCACTAGTTTGGTTCTCATTTCAGTGGTTTGTTCTGCCACTGATGACCAAGTCATGAGCTTATTGGCTCATTAATAGGATCAAATTAATGGATTCCCAAAACAACATTGGCTGGAGTCATCCATGCACTGCTCAAGCGAGATGGAAAGACTTGTTGGCTGACAATTTGGTGAATTTGGTTCTCTACTGATGGTTCCTCAAAGGCCCCTATAGTTAAAAGATCTTTTAACCCACTGCCTCAGCAGAACGTGGCCTGGTGTACCCCCAGTTTTGTTGGGGTTGTGTTTGGGGAATGAGCTCTCACTTGTGAGTACTTGCCTTCTGCTTGATATAAAAATGGTTTCTTTGTCAGTAATTGTATAAAGCTTAGACTCGTAGTATCTTATAGAGTTCCCAAGGGCCCCCAGTTCTTTTTAACCAGTGAGTTACATTCAATTGGGGAGCAAAACTAAAAAGAAAAATGTTGGTGGGTTGTGCCAAATAAGGGTTGTGATTGGACATTTGGTATGCCCTTTGTGGACTGGCAGCTTACAGGAGGCTTTGTTTAGCAGTTCGCCTGTTTTTTTGGCAACCAAAACTTGCCTCCAAGTCTGGATTTCAAAAAGGCCACTGGGAGCACCATCCACGGGGTTGGTGAGCAAAATGCTGCTCATGAGCCACTGGTTGGGGATCACTGTACTTTACAGTGTTTCTCTATAAAAGGCAGCAGGGAAAGCTGGAAAAGAATAGCCTCAATGGGGTCCACACAGTGAGCTGCCCGTTGCCTTCGCAATCATTTTAGTCCTCCTAAAGTTGGAAGCTGTTACTGTTGGTGTTGGCCATACACCAAAAGGAAGCACTTCAACTACTTCAAAGAAGAAGGGGATAGAAATCTGCTTCCTACTCAACTAGTCATAAAGGTTCATGGAATTGATGTTCATGAAGCACCTTGGTGATATTATTTATTTGCAATATAGGGTGCTTATGCTTATAATGAATTGTGCTGTTGTGCTATTGGGTTTAGTTGTATGTGGTTTCCATAGGGGAACCCTAAGATCTACACCAGCTTGGAGACACACACATTGTAGGTTTTTGTTAAAGGGATTGGGAAAACATGTTTTTTTCAAAACACATCAGTTAATAGTGCTGCTCCAGTAGAATTCTGCACTGAAATCCATTTCTCAAAAGAGCAAACAGATTTTTTTATATTCAGTTTTGAAATCTGACATGGGGCTAGACATTTTGTCAATTTCCCAGCTGCCCCTGGTCATGTGACTTGTGCCAGCACTTTAGGAGGGAACTGCTTTCTGGCAGGCTGTTGTTTTTCCTTCTCAATGTAACTGAATAGTACGCAGTGGGACATGGATTTTACTATTGAGTGCTGTTCTTAGATCTACCAGGCAGCTGTTATCTTGTGTTAAGGAGCTGTTATCTGGTTATCTTCCCATTGTTCTGTTGTTAGGCTGCTGGGTGGCGGAAAGGGAGGGGGTGATATCACTCCAACTTGCAGTACAGCAGCACCAGTCTGAAGTGTATCAGAGCACCAGTCACATGACTTGGGGCAGCTGGGAAATTGACAATATGTCTAGCCCCATGTCAGATTTCAAAATGAAATATAAAAAAATCTATTTGCTCTTTTGAGAAATGGATTTCAATGCAGAATTCTTCTGGAACAGCACTATTAACTGGTGCATTTTGGAAAAAATTTTTTTTCCCATGACAGTATCCCTTTAAGACTTGGGCCTATGGTGCATCTGCTTTCTGTTCTTCTCTTTGTTTTTGACTGTTTTATATTGAGGCAATAATGTATCCATATTTTTGCTTTGTGGGCAAACTGTGTTAATAATTCAATAAGCTCTAATTTCCTCTAATTAAATCCATGCTCATACTTTACACACAACAAACACGTATTGAGGCTTCTGATTCCGACCATTGAATGACTCAGCCTAAAAATCCAGTCTTTGAATGACCAATACTATGCATGTGCACAAACCTGCATTGTCCTAAGACAAAAAGACGATCATGTGGGTATGTACTAAGGGAGATTTATATTATAACTGTTAATTGGATTGAATGGGTATTTGCATATTTGTTTTAAATGATATGTCACCGCCAACCATTGACTGTATGGAGAAGAATATTGCGTCCATTGTCTAGGTGACATATTAAATGGCAAGGAAAGAAAACCAAGGTGTTAAGAAAAAATATTTTATAAGAAGAGTAGATGGCTTTCTATAGGAATCTCTGCAGACTTGGCAACCGCCAAGACTGAAGGAAGGAAAGTTCCCCACCATTTATTATCATTTATTTTTGGAGAAATTGTAGCTCGAGAGGTCACATGAGCTGATTGACCATGGTCCATGGGGGTGGATTGAAAATAGGATGGGTACAAAAAGAGACACTTGAGGTACCCCAACTGAAAGAGACCAAATTGATGAAATAGGTTGGATCCAAAACAGACCCTTGAGGTACCCCAACTGAGAGAGACCAAGGTGATGAAAAAGGCTGGATCCAAAAACAGACCCGTGAGTTACTTCAACTGAGAGAGGCCAATGTGATGAAATAGTGTTGGTCCAAAAACAGACACTTGAGGTACCACAACTGAGAGTGGCCAAGGTGATGAAATAGATTGGGTCCAAAAACAGACACTTGACGTACAGCAACTGAATGAAGTCAAGGTGATGAAATAGATTGGGTACAAAAACAGACACTTGACGTACAGCAACTGAATGAAGTCAAGGTGATGAAATAGATTGGGTCCAAAAACAGACCCTTGATGTACAGCAACTGAAAATGACCAAGGTGATGAGATTGGGTCCAAAAACAGACCCTTGAGGTACCCCAACTGAAAGAAGCCAAGGCGATGAAATAGATTGGGTCCAAAAACAGACCCTTGAGGTACCCCAAATGAGAGAGACTAAAGTGATGATGTGGGGTTCTTCATGGTTAAGGGCAGTTAGAATTCCATGTAGATACAGGTGGTGAATGATCTTTTAGTTGGGACATGAAGTACATCCTAATGGGTAAAGTTCTAATATGTTCTTTATGCCCAGATAATATCATGTTACCATAAGTAGAAAGAAGACTTTTTCAACAGCATAGCAAGGGTGTTAGTGTAAGGGTTTGTATTTCTTTCTATCCTGTACCCAGAGAAGGAGTCACCAATTTGTTGGTGGGTTCAGAAGGTGACCCCCTATGATCTGTGGTGGTTATTGGATTTTGTGGCTTGTTGGCAGTATCATTTTAAATTTTAGGAGGGCCAAACATAGCTGATTTGCCCTTTCCCTAGCCTACCTTATTACTGTATATTTAATTTAGATAGAGGGGTGGCAGTCTGTAACTGATGGTTAATCCATCGATTTGAGTCTGCTGATGCATTGATCGCCTAGCTTGGAGTTGACTAACTAAGGCATCTTGGATTAATCCAGTGATCACTGCTTTATATAATAACTCTGGGTGTTATTAAATCTAGAAATGCTCATCCTTGTCCAATCATCACTAGCATAGCCATAAACCACGTCCTTCCAGATGCCGAGCTTTGGTGGCAAACATTGAGTAAAATATTGACATCCCAGGCTCCCTAATTTAAAGCATCACTTTAGCTTGTACCCTGATGGAGAATTAACCTTTCCACCGCTCCCACCTCTGCCTCGGGAATCACCACTTAACATACATTTTTCTTTGATTCCGATAAGATAAGAAATCTCCGAGCAAGACGTTAATGCGAGAGAACATCCGAGGGAATCGATCTAATCTGCGCAAGGCTTGTTCCGGAACTTTCTGAGGCATTGATCAGGGCTCCAGAGCTTGTTGACACAAGATAAGGCTGGGAAGGGACCAAGTGAATTTGCAGATGAGCTCTGTGTACATAGGGAGCAAATTCCCAACACACCCACCCACGCCGTTTAGTGCACTAAATATGTGTTATTTGGGCTGAGAAACGCTGGTTATAATGTTTAATCAAGTATTTTGAAAAAAAAAAAAGTGTTTTAATAGAAATTTATCACCAAAAAATATAAATTTAGAGTGCCCATTGGATAAGGTTACTTTGTATTTAGATCAGGATTGCGGTTATTGTTTTAGCAGAATGGGAAGTCTTTGTGCCGGGCCAAGGCTTCCATTTAGGCTGCACAGCTTCCAATGCCCATTGATTTCCCGTTGAAGTGGCGCCCCCTTCTGACTGTGCTTCTTCTACACAACCTTAGTTCTGTCGAATGTGAATACATTCAGATGATTGGCATACCTCCCTCCTGCCCAGTTTTTAGAGGGGCAGTGCCTCTTTTGACAGCTCAATCCGCTGTCCCTAGTTTGTACCCGTTTTTCTTTGTACTGAACAGCCAGAAAGATAATCAAAGTTTCTAACTTAATTGGCTTTTGGCAGAGAGCCCAGAACTGCCAGGAGGTTCAAATAAGTAATTGTAACAAGAAAAGAAAACAGGTCCCTTAGGAAAAGTTAGACTTGACAGCTTAAAGGGCAATTCACCTTTATTAGTTAAAACTGTAATAACTGGAAAAAAAAATCACAGGAATATGTTCAAACTTTCATAACCTGAAAAATTTGTACAATGAACATGGTAATTAGGGGGCATGGCCACAAAAATGGGTGTGGTCAAAATAATTTACCACATTACAAGCTCCAACTTTTTTTGTCCTTTTTATTTCCAAAATGTTGGGGGGTATGAATCTATCAATATATATTTTTATATATATATTTACCTACCTAGTTATTATATTTCTATTTATCTATCTAGTTATTTTCTATATAGTAATTAACTATCTATTTATTGATAGTGATGGGCGAATGTATTCGCCAGGGGCGAATTCCCGCAATTCGCAGCTGGCGAATAAATCCAGAGAAATTTCGCCTGGAAAATATTAGCCGAAAAAACGAGTCGCGCGTTGTTTTTGACGTGACGTGACGAAAACGAAGCGACACGCGTCGAAGTTGAACTGATGCGCGTCACATGCGTGCCGAGACTCATTTCGCGAATTTTTTTCCCCTTCGCGAATTTTTCGCCGAAGCGAAACTGGGTAGATTCGCCCATCACTATTTATTGATCTATCGTCCAGCTATCTAGTTATTATCTATCTATTATCTATCATCTATATAATTATCTATCATCTATCTATTTATCTTTCTTTCTATCTATTATCTACCTATCTATCATTTATTGATCTATCTATTTATCTATCTAGTTATTATCTATCTGTCTATCATCTATCTATCTAGCTATTATTGACTTATTTATTGATCATCTATCTATCTGCTATTATCCACCCATCCTATCTCTCTATCTATCATCTATCATCTGTCTATCATATCTATCTATCTATCTATCTATCTATCATCTATCTATATTTCTATCTATCTATCTATCTATTATCTATCTATCTATCTATCTATCTATCTATCTATCTATCTATATATCAATCAATCTAGTTATCCTCTATCTCTTTGTTGAGACAGACACATGGCTGAGCATTCACACAGCAGAGGGCACCCAATAACCACGGTCTCTGAAGAGTAACCAAACAGTAAAAATGGGAAAACGGAAGTCTGATCTTTAACTATTACATCTTTTAAGTGCTCCACTCTGTATCCAGCAGAATAGGGCACTGACCCACTCCTTCTGGCTGTGAGATAGGAATTCAGAGTAGAGCCCGGCGATTTAAACAGGAGAAGAAATGTTTCATGGAATAAAGTGATTTCTCTCTTTCCCCATTTAGAAAATACAGTTACGAAGGCCAACCAGTACAGCCCGGTTGGTGTTTACTTTAGAAGTGTCACTGGTTTCTCATATGATTTTATAGATTTAATTCAAGGATAAATGTGCAGGTCTTATTCCATTTATGCTGAACTATCCTATACTGAGTTTCTTTTTCCAGTTCCATATAAACCCCTATAACTCCTCTTAATGCTCCACATAACCCTCCCTATAACTCCTCTTATGCTACTTATAACCCTCCCTATAACTCCTCCAATTGCTCCATATAAACCTCTCTATAACTTCTCCTCTTGCTCTATATAACCTCCCAATAACTCCTCCTATTGCTCCATATAACCCTCCCTATAACTCCACCCATTGCTCCATGTAACCCTCCCTATAACTCCTCCTATTGCTCCATATAACCCTCCCTATAACGCCTCCTATTGCTCCATGTAACCCTCCCTATAACTCCTCCTATTGCTCCATATAACCCTCCCTATAACTCCTCTTATGCTACTTATATCGCTGACGATACTCAGATCTGTTTCTCATCTCCTGATCTCAACCCAGAACTCCTAACTCGTGTCTCCTCCTGCCTGTCCGATATCTCTACCTGGATTTCGCAACGGTACCTTAAATTAAACCTCTGGTTCTCTTTCCTCCAACTAACACCAGAAACATCCCTGAAGTATCCATCATATTTAGCCCTGGGGTTATCCTAGATTCTGCCCTGTCATTCACTTCTTATATCCAGTCACTTATTAAGTCATGTCACTTCCACCTAAGGAACATATCCAAAATACAATCATTTATCACCCAATGATATTGCCAAAATTCTTATTCACTCTCTCGTCATATCACGTCTAGACTATTGTAACTCTCTCTTAATTGGCCTTCCCCTCCAGAGACTGTCACCTCTCCAGTCCATAATGAACACTGCCGCGAGGCTTATACACCTCAGCAACCGCTCCTCCTCTGCCATACCATTCTGCCAATCCCTCCACTGGCTTCCATTACCCTTCAGAATTAAATTCAAATTAATGACCCTGACATTCAAAGCACTTTATAACTCTGCCCCTCCCTACATCTCTGAACTCATCTGTAAATACTCACCCAACTGCCTACTACGCTCCTCTACTGACCTGCTACTCAACGCTTCTCTCATTACCTCCTCACATGCTCGCATTCAAGACTTTGCAAGGGCTACTCCCCTCCTCTGGAATTCTCTCCCATGGTCTGTCCAACTTTCTCCCAACCTTTCTGCTTTCAAAAAATCTCTTAAAACGCACTTCTTTAGAGAAGCCTACCCTCACTCTTAACTACCCAATGCAATACTACATACAGTACCACATCTCTCACTCACTTAATTTGATCTTGCCCATTCCCACACCTTATGTATAACTCCCTTACCTTTAGATTGTAAGCTCTTTCTGTATAGGGCCTTCCTCACCTTTTGTCCCGGCATTGATTGTGATTGTACGTAACTCCATATGTATGTAATTCATGTGATTTTGTTGTATAAACACATTTACTTTAAAGCGCTACGCAATATGTTGGCGCTATAGAAATACATGTTAATAATAATAATAATGCAGAAAATTATAGAAATTTGCACAAAGATGACTCTCTAAGTTGAGTAAGAAATACTTTCAAAGGAAACATAGGAAACAAATCAAGAGATAAAATAATTATACATTCGCCTGTTAAAAGTTATTTGAAAAAATATCAAAGGATGGTGTAGTTGTGCTTTAATTTCCCTAGTGGGCAAACAGTTGGTCTCTGTGTGCTGTTTAGCAAAGAATAAAAGCTCCAGATGATGGTACTCTGGCTGGAAGGGATGGTTGACAGCTGGAGAAAGAAATGATGAATGGCCACATTACTTAGCAATGTGATCTTTAAACAATTACACTCCACATATCACCATTATACAATTAGCAGAACAAAGGAAGGGTAATTAACGGATAAATAATTGAGTGTGGTTTCTCCTACAAACAAAACAGAAGTGTGCGCACCCAACGGGAAGCATTTAGGAGTTATGAACTTTTTGCATTCTACATACCTTGGTGCAATCAGTATAAATTACCTATTACAATAGACCCTTACAGGCCTCATGGACCCTATTATTTCCACTTCATCCAGTATGTTGCTGTGTCTATGTCACCCTTCCTGGCATTGACTTAAATGGCATCCATCCTTGTGGATTTATGACCTAAAATGCTTCCCGTTATATTAGTGTTGGTGCATAAAAAATAGTTACATTTTAATTTGGTAATTGAATTAGAAATGATGGATACCTGGTGCCTCACCCATCCTACCCACCACTTCTCTGTTTTTTTCTGTCTGTCTAATGGTCTCCATTCCTCCTTGACCCTTGAAAACTAATCCACGGTAGTGATCACTATGATGGGGCTTAAATTCTTGGCCTGCTCAAATGACCATTTGATAGGCTTCTTGCTTGGATCAGCTGGTAAGACACTGGATGCTGACTTTACAGGAACTTGGAGAAAAAAAAGATATTTCAGGTTCCGATAGTGCAGGTTCGATGTTGTCCCCTTCTCCTTCAGACCTTTAGTAGACTTCAAACGTTTAAATGGAAATGGAGCTTTAAGCAAATATCTTTCCATTTTAATTCTAAGACCAATTGTAAAATTGCACTCACAATATAATCATTAAATTCCGCATAAAACATCAAAGCCCCCACTCCGCCAAATATCGGGTCAACAGTAAGGTGTAATTGCCGGAACTTGACTTGGGGCATCTGGGAAATTGACAATATGTCTAGCCCCATGTCAGATTTCAAAATGAAATATAAAAAAAAATCTGTTTGTTCTTTTGAGAAATGGATTTCAGTGCAGAATTCTTCTGGAACAGCACTATTAACTGATGTGTTTTGAAAAATTTTTTTTTCCCCATGACAGGATCCCTTTAAATTGAAGGTATTAGCACGTGGAGCCCGTCTTCTGTATATGAGACGCATATCATTGAGCTATTTCTATTTAGTTCATACATTTCCACCTTTCAAGCTGTTCATCATGACCTCTTCAATTCCAAACCCTAGGGTGTGCTCAGTAAGTATAACCCTTTATGGCACTGTGCTTTCTATCAGTGGCGTTACCTATGCAATGCCCCATATTGATGAGCATACACTTAAATTAACAGAATTCATTGGGGGCAAATTTATACTGTATGTCCAATGACATTAGAATACTGGGTCTCCCATCTGCTATACTTTCCATATATTCACATGGTGGGTGTAAGAATAAATATCATGCAGGAAGTACCCTGACCTGGAATGTTTACTCTCCTTCAATTTGCCTTGTACAGACTATGCTGCCTTCATGTTCCCATATTAAGTCACAGAATAATTTCCTGCAACTCTTCTTCTTCTTATGACCCGTCCTCTTTAGTCATTTAGTCAGATCCAACAATTGTCAGGAAGAGCCTCAGTCATTCTGGTGCCTGACAGTTGCTACTCCCCAATCACAGCCAGTTCTGTTAGACGGTTGGCAGGAGACACCCTTGGGTTTCACACCATAGTAGGGTGGGGGCAAGGGGAATCCACTATTGAAAACGTATCCTACTTGTTACCTCTGATCATAAATCAACGAGTTCATGCTAACAAAACTGATTATTAGTAGGGGGAAAAGTCTATAAGCGTGGACATGTATGTACGCTTCATCAGTTGTGTTTGTAGAAAGACAAGGAGGTTTCAACCAGATTGGAAGATTTTCCAGCTTCTTTATACAAACAGATAATGTGAGTGGATATCCATTTAAACCTTCAGTATCTTATCTGGACATACAACGCTGGAGTTATGGAAAGGTCACATGTACCCGGAGCTTGGACGGCAGCACCTTTGTGCTCAAAAAATAATACAATTTTTTCTTCTACCTTAGACTTTAACTGTTCTCATTAAAGCCTGAGAAGTCTGTTAATTTAAATATGTTTATTTTTTTATATAAATATATATGAGGCAGGGTTTAGCACCATGTGTCCATACCCCGTGAAGAGAAGCACAATAATAGGTTGGCCACAATAGCATATAAGGTAAATTTGGAGCTCTAGTTCTTTCCCATAGTTTAATTTGTCCACCCACACAATTTGTGATTACTCTATAAAATGCCTCCTATTGCTCAATATAATGCCCCCTATAACTCCTCCTAAGGTTCGATATATATCTCTCCTTATAACACCTCCTATTCTTTATATAACTACTCAACATAATGCCTCCTGTTCCTCTATAAATATTCTAGCTATAACTCTTATTGTTCTATATAACATTCTAACAACTCTAATTCTTATTCAGTTCATCTCTTGTTATAATTCCACTTCTGTGGACAGGTATCTATACCCTAAGATGATCCTATGTACCCCAATTTGATTAGGCTTTTAGTCTCATTTTGACCTCACTGCCCCCCAGTCTAGACATATATTTCACTTTGAGGGTCAGTTTTGATAGACCCCCATTTGATCCTATTGTAGTTATGTGCAAACTGAAAGTATACTCAGTGTTAAGTTGGGACATTGACAGATGGGAAAGCTGCAGGAGATGCAGCTCACTTAATATTTTATATATGTGTTTCGTCTGTCATACTTGATAGAACTGAACAAGCATCTATGGCTACATCAAGCAGGTCAAAAGCTCCACCTTTAGTAATTTCTCCTAATTCCTTCTCTTCAATGTGAACATCTCAGTCATCAGTTCTATGCCTCTCCAAGCCTTCACCATCCCAAATCTCTTCTTCTCATCTACTGAATTCTTGTGCAAGTCACATAAGGTTCTTTCCAGGTTTGGAAACCCATCTTTTTAATGACGCCCCATCACCTCGTCTTGCCCAGTCTACTTTAGTCAACTACTGCTCCTTGTTACTTCTTACTCTTGGTGCACCTTTGGTTTAGAAGCTCCTATCCCTCCATGTGTGCCAGTTTATATACATGTTTTTCCCACATCATTACACTGAGTAATGGAAAGGGGTGCTTTATAAATATATAACAACAATATTGGCAATTTTCGAATCTTTTCTAAATCTTAAAGTTTTTTCTGGCCACAACTAGGTACTAAAAAATTAGACTTTCAGTTACACTTTCAAAGGTGTGAGGGCAGGACAGAGGGATGTTCATTTCTTCTGCCTGACAAACTGTCCCTTTGCTTGGAAAAGGCAGTAATTTTATTTCTTCTTCCTTCTGTATAAATCTCATGGCTGGCAGTGGAGACATTAAGTATCCAAGGCCCATTTATAAATAACATTTTTGACATGGAACCTCTTAGCCCTCAGGGTTAGTGACAAATCTCATCAAATAAGTCAATTACTCTGCCTTTTCATGGGCCGATACATCATTAAAACTGAATAAAATGAGACATATCTCTTGCCCAGATATCCTTGTTTTCCTATTATCTATAATGGAAACAAAGTCTAGGTGAAACCCAGCGAGCATTTAAAGAGACAGCAGTCAATGTCTTAATGGTAGTTCAGGGATAAAAAAAAAGGACCTTATGACAATGACATGTCTGAAATCAAACTACAGCCTGTGAGCTGTTGAAATTACAACTCCCATCATATACACCGATTTGGTAACACTCGGACACCCCTGGATTAAGGACAGTGACATATTTAAGGGCAAATCTGCTCGATACCCTGGTGAGATGCCCTAGTCAATGTGTGGGCATTATATAATGCATTGTAGATGGGCATTATACAAATGACAGCTCTATATTGTCCTCTCATGACCCCGATAGTGTACGCAACTTGTTAACACAAACTATATGAATGAGCTCAAGTAAAATAGAGGGGTGTATATTTTTCTTTATGATTTTGGTAAAAGATTGGGCTTAACTTTTTTCTTAACAACACACTATTTTGGCTGCTAGGGGGAAAGGGAGTGACCAACAAGTCACATGGCTGAAGCCACCTGGGAAACTAAGAACATGTCTACCTCTATGTCAGATTTCAAAATCAAATATAAAAAAATCTGTTTGCTCTTTTAAAAAATACATTTAGGACTCTGCTGGGGGAGTGCTAATAGCTGATGCATTATATTTTCTTGTAACATGATCCCTTTAAGTAATATTTGGCATTGACCCACAAGGGTTTAGTGACTTTCATCCTTAAATGACACAGTGGCCCACTATATAAAGTGGCACAGGAATTAAAACCGTGGCTAAACAGTCTCAAATGACAAAGTGACTCTAAAGTATGAAATGGTCCAACATAATATCAATTGTTCCAATCGTACACCCTGGCCCTCCAGAATTAGGCATCCCTCTGATAAAAAACTGATAAAAAAAACATCATAAAATGTTTTTATCTGTTTTTTTTATCAGTTTCTCTGCTGAATCTTTTTTTTGATTAATTTTTTGGACTTACTAAGTTTTTTCTAATGAAGTTTGCCTAATGAATATTGAGGGACTGTGATGGACTGTGCATTTATAATGATGAACTTTACATTTAAAATGATTGGCCGATGGACTTGGAATTTATTTTTCATTTTTATTTTTAAAATTTTTTTGTACTTTTTCACCGCTCACACTGTTTTCTACTATAGTATTTATTATTACAATTTTTTATTATTATTTATTTATTATTACAATTATTTTAATGGCCTGTTGCGCACTTGGAACTTAAATATTGAATTTTAAAGTAAATGAATTATTTAATTATTTAATTAGCTAATTAATGCTAAGCACACCCACTTCACAGGTCACGTGACCTGCTTAAGATTTAAATGTTCACTTGCACCATATGTCTGTATGCTTGATAAAGGGGATTAGCCCGAAACGTTGCATGCTGCATTCATAATAAACGAGCAAGGTTTTACCTGCCAGCTATTCCTGTGTGCCGGTGATTTGCTTTTCAGCATAATATAACACATTGACCCACACCATTAAATGACATAAAACACTCTTGTATAACGGTGGATTTGTTTGAGACTTGTGCAGGAATATGACATATTGAAGGTCAAAAAGATATCTTTAGAAAACCTTGATGACCTCCATAACTCTATAACACGTGCCTCCAAAAGTTTAGCTATGGTTTATCTAAGGATGTATTTAATAAATAAAACCCATCGGTATCTTTAGAAAACCTTGATGACCTCCATAACTCTATAACACGTGCCTCCAAAAGTTTAGCTATGGTTTATCTAAGGATGTATTTAATAAATAAAACCCATCGGATATGCAGAAGGCTGGGAGATGTCATGACTTGTAGAGCCAAGATCTATTTACACTAATCAGATGTCTAAAGCGATGGCTTACAGATGAGGCCTCAGCTTCCCATCTCACACTTTCATTTTGCCATAAAGACATTACAAACTATAGAAGTTTTGTAATAAGATC
The DNA here is from genome assembly GCA_024363595.1 of Xenopus borealis. Lineage (NCBI taxonomy): Eukaryota > Metazoa > Chordata > Amphibia > Anura > Pipidae > Xenopus > Xenopus borealis. The sequence continues at coordinate 5,503,489 of CM044447.1, read as the reverse complement.
ACTAACAGTTTGAAAGGTTAGCACACAGCTTTATTTCACGCAATGGCCGCTTAAGTCGGATAAATGTCCCGGGAATGGAATGGTGGTTTGCAGGAGCTGGCGAGAGGACAGATAAATGGCTTGAGTATATTCCAAGCTGAGTATTATTTAATAATGCTACCCCATCCTTCCTCTATTATCCATTATAAAATATTTCCTGATGGCAAGACACTGAAGCCAAGATTATAGATTGATCCCTAAGGAGAGATTTGTCAATGAGCTACGTGCTATCGGATTCAAGATGAGAAATTCAACTTGTACTGACCACGAGGAACTCCCAGCCCTTATGCAGCAGCTACTTCTAATGGGCATCATCAAGTCTTGGCTTAGTCTTTGCTCAGAAGCACTGCAAAAAATTATTATATTTCTGTAATCTATAGGATTTGAGACCTAAAACCATAGGTCAACCATTGGCCAGCCCATCAGAAGTCTGTAGTTTGGTTCCTTTATTGCTGGGACACCAACAGCACTTTATTCTTGTAATTGATGAAACCTTGCAATTTTTGTTTTATTCTTGGAGAAGGGTTAGCAGACATGACTGAAAGTATGGATCCCAAGTTTTCCTAAGAAATAATTTTCTTTGTCTTGAAGAGTGCTCTGTTCATATATATATATATATATATATATATATATATATCTGTATGTCGGTCCAGTAGGTGCACATTAGGGCTGATGAAGGTCTTAATGGAGCCATTGGCTCATTTATAATGTATTCTTTGACTTGCTGGAAGTCCCATGGTGTTCATGCTGTAGCTCTGAGTAACTGTAAAGGGGGGGGTCCAAGTATACAAGTGACAGCCAAAGGGTATAACTGGTTGGGGGTCAGTATAAAAGCCAGGTGGTTGTGTAGTTGCTGGATAAAAAAAATCTGTGACGTTTATGGCGTAGAACCAGTTAGGGCAGTGTCAGACTAGGGGGTCCAGGGTCCAGGCCGGCTCAGGGCCTCCCACCATAAGCTTCACCTCCTCTAAATGCCATCCCTGGAAGTGCCCTTGCCTGCAGTTCTCAGTATAGGGAGCAGGTCAGGGGGTCAACGTGGCTGTTGGGACCACTAGATTTTTTTTACAGTGTCCCACTGACTCAGCCCGACCCTGGTGTAGTGTCTGTGTATGTTATGAGAATGGCGAGGGTCACTGAGGTTGCATTAATATTTTTGGGTCAGTGGACAATGCATGCAAGTCAATATGGCTAGGCCACAAATAAGAAGAAATAAAGTTGTTACTGTCAGTTAGAAGAAATCTCTGGATATAGGTCAGAGTATGAACAGTGTGTATGTGGTTGTCAATATAACAATATTTAATATTATTATTATCATTATATTTTAAACCAACTACATACAGTGTGTTGAAGAGAGGAGCATGAGTAGTTTTATCGCTTGCAAAAGGGCAATATAGATAATGTCTAAAATGGGTTCAGCCATAAAACTTTAAGATTACATATCTCGTGGAAGAACAAACAAATGTACACAAATATAAAAAACAGACACCTGTCATTTCTACGTCCTGCTAAAATTACCTCCCATACAAATGTTATTTTCAGACCCCCCCCAAAAAAAAATCACAACTCATCCAATGAGTCCATGCATGTCCCCAAAATAAACGAGAACAATTGCGTTGTAAAAGGCAGATGATGATGTCATGTCTCTAAAGGTTAATAGACAATCTTCTCCGCTCCCACGCACACTTTTTACCCATTGGAACCTCACAATAAGCAAAACATTGATCAATTTAGGGATGAGTGAGTATCTGGTATTAAGAGATGAAGCAGGAACGTTTGGGGAGTAGGAGGGGCTGTCTTACTTCTCCAGTATCCACAAGAGATATAAAGCCATTGATGAGGAACACACAACAGATTCTTCTGAGCAGCCTACACAGACAGAGAGAGAGAGAGGGATTGAGGACTAATTGTACATCCCTACCTGACTGCAACTCTCTTCCCTTCCATCACGCAGTGAGTATCTGATCTTTATATAACCAATCTCAACCTCTCCATCTTCATTCTTTTCAATTGCTCTCAAGGGATACGCATCTCCTGGAGGTTTTAGATCAGGGTGTAGAATTAACAATAAGGCAATGTTCAATGACTGACAATACCATACAATATCATCATTACATTAGAAATGATCATTTCCATTTTGCATAGAGGTCTAGCACTATCCCATTCACAGGTGTAACTTGAAAGAACTTAACCGCTTTCCCAGGACTCAGAATTCCATCACAACATAAAGACATCTGAATTGGAAACATGAATGCCAACTGTTGGGTTTTGGTCAGACTGGACATAATAATATAAACTTTATAAAACGTTTGACCATTAATATCTGTAAATTTACTATAAATTTGCCCCAAAGATACCTGCTTAAATATAAGCAAGAAAGCTGGACTGAAGCAGGAGATTCCTAGGTGTAAAGCTAAAAGACAAGTAGGACTAGACTGCAAGCTCTGTTGGACAGTGGGATTAATAAAAATACAATTATCATTCCTCTTATATCTACAATTTTCACTATTACAGAAAAATTTTCCAAGGTGATTTGTCAGTTGGGGCCCTCATGGTGTCTATGCCCTCAATATAAATCTCTATAGACACGGGGTAGATTTATTTGAGGAAGAGAGAGCAAAGGCGTAGTCTATGGGACTTTATTTTGCTCCTTTTATTAGAACGTTCTGCATTTCTAGCTTGGTGTTTAATGCAATACAAAGGATGCAGTTTTTTTATTGTGCAGTTGACTTGTCGGAGTATTTCATTCTATTTTTGCTTCGTAAAAACACATAGAACTGGAATATTATGATGACTGATGGGAAGAACTTAGCAGCTCTGCCTAAACACTTTAGAGAAGTTTCTGCTCGACGGCTACTCAGATACTGTATCAACCCAATTTGTAAAGGTGCCAAAGCACTTCAATGTTCATGTAGCATTAAGTATTCACTGTAAATGGTTACAGGCTTCTTATTTGTGGTGTCCACAACTAAATATTTAGTTCCCACTCATAATATGAATAATAAGGAAACCAGGCAGAATCATATGCCATCTACCCTGGTTGTTGTAGGAACTTCTTAGCTTAGCCTCCCCACATCTAAAATAAAATCCACCTATGCCTTCAATCCTTTTGTTCTTCAAAGTTTCCTTCAATAATAACATTTCTGTTAATGGCTTTCTCTAATTATTCCTCAGCCACTGAGGATTTGGTTTCAGACCAATGGTGTCTTCACAGGACAGTGCTGATGAGGTGCTTGCATACTTGTCTCCTGGTAGTATTATAGGAAGATAGTATGAAGGGGTAATAGGAAATGTTAGAAAGAGTGCTGTGTAGAGGGATTATCAAAATGTAAGGTTTAGCAATGTGGGAGGTTTTGGAGCAACAGATGTAGGGAGGGTTATATGGAACAGTAGTTTCTAACGGTATAAAGAGTAATAGGAGGATAATAGAGAGATGTTAATTGGAGTAATACGAGGAGGTATCAAGCAAGTATATACATAGTAAGATGAATAGTTATAGAATATATATATTATATGTATATATATATATATATATATATATATATATATATATATATATATATATATATATATATATATATAGGTTTATATTGAGCAACAAGGGGGATTTCAGGAGCCTTTTATGGAGCAATAAGAGTTGTAAGGAGGTTTATATAGACCAGTGATCCCCAACCAGTAGCTCGCGAGCAACATGTTGCTCTCCAATCCCTTGGATGTTGCTCCCAGTGGGCTCAGAGCAGGTGTTTATTTTGGATTTCCAGGCTTGGAGGCAAGTTTTGGTTTCATAAAAACAGGTGCACTGCCAAACAGAACCTCAGTGTAGAACATTTTTCATGCTTGTGTTGCTCCCCAACTCCTTTTACTTCTGAATGTTGCTCACAGGTTCAAAAGGTTGGGGATCCCTGATATAGAGTAATAAGAGTTATAGTGGGCAATGGGACATGGAGCAATAGGAGGAGTTATAGGGAGGGTTTTATGGAGCAATAGGAGGAGCAATATTTACATGGAGAGATAGGAGGAGTTATTGGGAGGGTTATATGGAACAATATGAGGAGCTATAGGGAGAGTTATATGGAGCAATAGGAGTTATAGGGAGGGCTATATGAGCAATAGGAGGCGTTACAGGAAGGGTTATATGGAGCAATAGGAGCATTTATAGGGAGCTGTGTTATGAAGCAATATGGGATTGATATGGGATTTTGGAAGATTCAACAATATGAGGAAGAGTTATAAGGAGCAGTTATATGGTATATATAGGAGAAGTTCTGCATGAAACATTACATCATATTTAGCACTTTAATTATAATGGAGGTACAATACAGTATGTGATCAAAGAAGCAGATAAGGAAAAGAGACATGGGACAATAGCATCTACTGTACAGTGCTATCTAGATAAAAAAAGGTATAGTTCATCAATAGGTTAGAAAGGTTCTAGAGCAAGAGGTTATATAGACTAGTTAAAGATGAAGGCAGAGGTTTTAGGGAACAAGAGTTCCAAAGAGGTAAAATGGAACAAATCTATTATTGTCTAACCCACAAGGTACCGTGCTTCTTTACATTAGAATATCATAAGATAATTGGCTAATGGATGTTAAAATGGAAAGACAGAATGGAAACAACCCTGAAAATTATATTATTAAATATCACCAGATAAGTACACAGTGCTGAGAAAGATTGGAAGGCAGATGGTTCTGGTGGTTTCTTTGCAGATAAAATGAAGCTCATTCCATACATTGCAGTGAGGGACATCACAATAAGGACTTGCATGTACTCAGTTATCTTGTTCTTCTCCACCAGATGGTGAACTCCATGAAGCTCTGTCCGATGAATGTGGCTGTGGCAGTGTGTGCATTGATATGTTTGGGCATGGTAGTACAAGGGTATCCTACAAAACCAGAAAATCCTGGAAATGATGTATCACCCGAAGAGAGGGCAAACTATCTGACTGCACTGAGGCATTATATTAACCTGGTAACAAGACAAAGGTAGGTCTATTAACTACTAATAACTGTTAAAAATTATCCTTATAGAAATTCATTCCTATAACTCCTCCTCTGTATAAACCATGAATGCACTGAATCTTTATAGGTCCCTGAAGGCCTTACCTTGAATTAAGAAGGATATTAATGAGCTGGAGAGAATGCAGAAACTAAAAAGATAAAAGAGTGAAAAATTAAACTATGAGGAAGGACTATCAAGGTTGGGGTTGTTTTTTCTGGAGATGCTTGCGAGGGGACACGATTATTCTTTACGTTTACATTAGGGGTCATTATAGACAGGTAGCAGGGAAGTTTCTTCCCATAGATAAGATCAAAAAAACAGAGACCCCCCTCAGAGGAACTGAACTTCCAATTTAAGCAGTGCAGATGGTTCTTCACAATGAGGGCAGTGATGTTGGGGAATGTCCTCCCGGTTGATGTTGTGATTCTGTTATATTAATGCTCCATATAACCCTCCCTATGTCTCCTCCTATTGCTCCATATAACCCTCCTAATAACTCCTCCTATTGCTCCATATATCCCTCCATATAACTGAGCCAGTAACCCTTCTAATAACTCCTAATAAGAGCTGTAACTGTTTTGGTCGTAGATATGGGAAGAGAGACAGCCCAGCTGATAGTCTTCTGTTGGACCTTCTTACTGGGGACTTTGAAAAGTACAATAGCAGATCAAGGTAAGAACTACCTAAATACAACATGAGCACAGGTGAAAGAGTAAAAAGAGAGAAAGAGGTCAACGAAATATTTGTTAGTAACACGTCAAAGCAAATAAAGGTCTAGGTCAATGCTCTTGGTCTTGTAATCCAATCTTACATCTCACATATAAATGTTAACTTCTGGTTGGTTGCTATTGATTACTGGGCCTGGAGAAAACTCTACACCAATTATTAAACATTTTCCAGGGGGTGGGATCTATATGAATTTACATTTGAATGCATGTTCCATTGTCCTCATGGTGGAGCAGTGATTGCAACTATATTAGCAATGCAAAAAATATCAAGGGACAGAAACTCACGCTTGAGTGAGTTTACTCCAGTTGTCCAAAAACATAGCACAGTCATTCATGCTTCTAATGCAACTGACCATGTGACTATAATGGGGACGAGAGTGGGAAGCCATGGGACCTTAGAAAGTAAGCTCCATGGGTGCAGGGATTTATGTGAATGATGAATAATCCAGCTGAAGTCTCTGACTCCTGTGCTCTCTGTCTCTCTCTAGGTTTGATGACTCTTCCTACAATTGGTGACCAATCAACACATCTGCCCTTCTCTTGACAGCTGCCCATTCCCTTCTTTTTAATGTATCAATTATTTTTACATCACAATGCATTTGGATGGACCCCGTGTCACATGTCCCTCCCCAGCAGGGTGTGAAGAGCAGGTTGCGATGCCCTTGCGAGATGAAATGTGCGTGAGTGTGTGTGTCCACGTGTGGGTGACTTTATGTGTGTCTTTGTGTGCCTCTCCCTTGACACAAAGTCCATGATGTTTGGCAGTGAATGCCACTGTTTCCAGAATTAAAAGCAAGTTTAATGAAACTAATACTGGTTTGGATATGTTTTTATTAATATGTAAATATTCAAGTTCTGACCTTCTGGGTTTGAACAATGAGCATGGGAAACCGTGGGAAATCTAAGCACTTTTTTTCCCTTGAACAATAAAGCCTTGGACCTCTGTTAGCTTTGATGTTTCTTGTATGGGCTAAAGGAGCAGAATCGTGCATATTTATGCTCTTGCAACATAATTCATCTTCTGGGTTTCTTATGGTGAGACTATGGTCCTTCCCCAGCTTTATGGCCACCTCCCGAGGACTCTTTAATTGTAGAGAAGCCTGTACATTTATTTGATATATGACGTGGAAACTCATTATGCTTGAAAAGATCCTCATTTCACCGAATACTCAATAAGATGATGTTTACCCACTGGATTTTAACACTTTCCATGACTGAGATTAGAAGAATTATGGAAACAGCCTATTGCTATGTATATTTTTGTTTTCTGTACTGCAACCCATGGAACCTTGGAAGAGCTTGATAATTATACAAAATACACATATTCCCATAATCCTATTTATCAGGAAGTATATGCACCTTCCCATATAGACATATGCACAATTCCTTCTTTGGTACTTACCTGCAGGTACAGGACATACATTTCTTGGTGTTGTTGGGAGAGATCACAGCCTGGTAGCTACCATAAAATCAGATGTAAATTAGTTCATTAAGTGATATGGTCTAGCACTGCATGTAGCACTGATAATTTCTCTTTTAGCTCTTGCCTTGGAGTACAGTATAATATGTGGAACTAATTTCATTTGAAACAAAGGAGAATGTTATTTTTGCTTGTGGAGGTTAGTCATGGTCCTCTTTTTCCAAGACAGCTTACATTCCCCCTTTATAATATGGCAGGGACAACAATATTCCTTTCAGAAATAAAACTTTGTGGCAGCAGAATGCCATGCATACCATTAAGTGTGGAGATATAGAACATTACAGACCAAGTGAAGGCCCATGTGTTTTATGTGGTCCTCAAAGTGATTTCTATGGACCATGGACTCAATATGGTTCTTTGTATGACCATGTCAGTATATAGCCCAGCTCATGAATATCTATTTGTATTGGATAAATCACCCACTTATATGTACAAATGTAGAAAGCACTGATGTTAAACACAATATTTATATTGGAAAATGATTGTGAACCCACAATATGCCCGTCTTTATCTAATAATATCCGATAATTTGCCCTGAAGGGGCAATAAGAAAGCTGCATCAGAATCATTTATTTCCAAATCATAGTCAGCAAGATAATTCCATTACTCACCAGAGTGATGCCCCTGGGGTGATAAATCCAGATATTACTGAACACACTCTTGAAATAGGAAAATAGTGACAGATTTTGTGTATATTCTGGTCATTTTTCCTACTGAATGGTATTTTTTTTGGGTAGGTGAGAGAATCAAAGCTGGTGAATTTTCTTTTATTTTGTAAGCAACATCATCTGTCAGGAGATGCAAGTAACTGTCTGTATTCCCCACACTGAACATAGAGAAGAGGGAGAAAGCAGAGGAACCAACCTGGTTAGGGTTGGATGGGTTAAAAGGAGCCAAAAAGCCTTTCACAAAGCAAGACATGTAGTTAATACTCATTTGCACCAAACTTTCACATCTGGTCCTTCCCTAAAACAAGGATCTGTTTGTACATTTTCCTTTTGTTCCTGAAAACCAAACATTCCTTACAAAAACTTTTCTCACCATACTACCAGCCTCACCACCAGCCCACATCTCCTGGTCCTTTAAACCTTGAATTTTAGTTTCAGAACTGTCATTCCTCACAACAATCCACATTTCTTATTTAATCATTTTCTTAAACGTCCTTACCATATCCTAATTACCCCTGTCTTTTTACGTTCCATTTTCAATATTATCTTCTTGAGCTCTTGTTATGCAACAGGTTGACTTCTTATCATTACTTTCAATAACAGACACTCCAAAACTTAATTTTTTCTCTCATCAAAACAAATCTTCCCATTGTTGATATCTGAATAAAGAAGTTTGATGGTGAACAACACAGTGCCTAAATACTGTAAATTAGAACACTACAATTATCAAGAGATTGAGACATTACTGTATCTCCTATCTGCGTCCCAGAAGGGCAATTTCTATTGATTATAATGTGATTGTTTTGGAGAGATTATTGAGGGTAATTGATTTGTAAATCTGCCCCATATTTATTAATCATTTGTCTTTCATTCCTTATTTTAGACTTTATTAAATCCATACCATTCCAAGTGAATAAAGTTCACAAGTCACAAAACCTGACTTGCTATTGCCAAACCTGTCCAATAAACTGCTTGGCATACTGGGAAGTAAAGGTGATGGAGGTTGGATAGTGGATAGAGGAAGTAAATTGTGCTCTTATCATTAAGGCTAGTAAATAATACACTGGGTGCCAATTTTATTGATAGTAAAGAAAAATAATCGCTCCTGTTATTTATTCCAAGTGAAGTTGGAAACCCTTTGAAGGCAAAGTCTACAGGGCAGACTTTGGTTGTGTTATATGTGCCAGAACAATTCTGATCTGTCAATCCCTCAAAATCCCCAAAAATCTTGACGTGTCAATCTGAGCAGTTCATCTACGGAAATGGTCTTAAAAGTATAACTGACATTATGGCCAACTAATCCAACTTGATCATAACATTGGATTGACCACAACATTGGATTTCCTATACTGTAATAAAAATATTTTTCTTGTTGTTGTTGATCACATGCGATATCTCCTGTTGGGTTTGTATGCAGTTTTTTCTAGTTAGCTAGTACCTACTGCATACGCCACAAATGCCACCTGGTGGGCAAACTATGGTGCTGCATCAGGTAAGGCTGATACATGGATGGACCTAGTGTTCAAACCAGCAACTTTATATTCAGGAGGAGCTACTGTAATGCCTTATTAAGACAACAAATTTTGTTCTCAGCTGTTTCTTGTTTTAATTAAACTTGGAACTATTCTATCTTGCATTATTCTCCCTTAAGCACCCTTCCCAATCCTCTTGTGTCTTCCCTTCTGACCCCACATATCTTATAGGAACAAAGCCTTTTAACTATAGGGATTCTGCTCAAGTCATTTCACATACAAACCATCCCACCAGCATGAAGAAAGGTGTGGGGCATAGCAGAAAGAGGCAAGCCATATCAGGGAAGAGTTTGAGTAGATCTGGGAAATATATTACTATTGTGGGGTGGAAACTGTACTACCTGACAAAGGGAGAGTTTTCATTAAGAGTCATTGTTCTTGGCACCATTAGGTGATGCTATGAACTACAATTCTTTGTGTTTCATAACTTTTATTGGAGCTCTTGTGATGTCCAAGCACCTCAACAACAACAGTGCTACTGCAAATAAAGAGTAAACTGGGGTGCCTGGGCTTACAGTTTGTTTTGTTTGTAGAACTGATAATTCAATGCTAAGTGCAATATATCTATACAAAAATATGAATACACACAGCTACAAAGCGCTCACATAAACTCAGGATACAGACACATAAGGTGCCATGTGTATCTTCTACCCCAGTGTTCAGAGAAAGGTCTTCTCCTCATGTGCAAGCACCAGCTACCTCAGCACTTACCGCTTATTCAGAGGCCTAGGAGAACAACAAGTTTTATCTAAAGCCAGCAATGGGATTACCTATCATTTTATCATAGAATGTCAAAGCCATTACCTTTAAAAGGGGTTGGGTGCTAATTAATAATAACCTTACTGTGCCTTCATCTACTTTGGCTTCTAGACGTACACATCGCTGACCTACAATTTATTGACCCCTTTACAGAAGCACCTTGAGCGGAGAAGGGTAGGGTAGTATTTCTACTTATTTCTTGGGCAATTTCCATCACATCAAATGCATCTTCATACATAACTGAATTTGGGATTCAGTCCCAATATCCAGCAACAAAATACAGAAGTGCATTGTTTTATGTGTCCTAATTCTTCCGTTTGTTGGTCCTGCAATGTTACAAAACAAGGGCACTGTATCTTTTTCTTTCCAGACAAGTAGAATCTCAGCCATATTGGCGTCTATGCTTGGGCTTTATCAACTGTAAACGGTCAGCTTATTTCAGAGGTAATGCGCAGCTGTTTAACTGTAAAGGTGACATGTTGACAAGTAGCAAGGGGGAACACGGATAGAGGCTACCCACGAAACGGTGGTGACTAAAAAGTGGGAAGGGCCTCAAAGCCGGATAAAAACAACATTGTTTTTCCAGGGTCAATCAGACACCATTAGAAGCGAACTCGTCAAGGTAAGAGCTCCCCTCGTTTGTCCCACATAACATTCCCTTTACTCTGGGCTAAAAGTGCAAAGTGTAAAACCTTGGGAAAGTGTTGAGTTGCATATTTAAATGTCCATTTTTCTTCCATTGCCTGATAGGATTAGGCAGGTGTGTGAGGAATCTGGGACAAAACAGACATTCTCTCATAAAGTCACCAACATTAGTTCAGCTCAGTTTAAACAAGTTGAGACCATTAAAACTTTTTAAATTCTGGATAAAACCCTTTCTGTTTTTGTAACTACACAAAAGAAATGACCTGGCTCTTTAGAAACAGCAGAAACTTAAGTCTCCAGGCTGTGATATCAGAATTGAAATCATCCACTGTTCAATGTATAATTAAAACTTTTAATTACCATTCACTCATTATACGTTTGCTCTCCAGTTTTCACCAGAGCATAGCCTACTTGAAAATTCATCCCGTCATGGAGTGTTAGAGGTCAAACATATTTATGGAAATATGAACAATTTTAGAAGACCTTGTGTCATCTCAGTTGGATTGTAAATAAGGAAATGCAGTGGGGAAGGAATATTAAATTCTAGACTCTACTGCCTCAGACCAGTGAGTTTGGATTAAGCAACACACACTATACGACCAACGTTGCAAGAGGCAGCATTTTTGGTCAAAGTCCTAAGTCTGAGTCTTTTTGTATCTCTTGAACTTGAACCCCAAGTTCATAAAAGTTAGTGTCAAAGACTCTTTGAACAGGACCATTGATTTTGTTAAATTCTCTTGGTTTTATAAAGGTGATTTAATGAACATTTTATTTGCTCGATTTGCAAACACATATATACCCACACAAGGTTAGCCTTGATACTGGAACTGCTTTTATTGGAGGAAAACAGGCTTTACCTTTCAAAAGTACAATTTATATCATTGGCTACTTAGAGCAAACACCAATTTGACATGATTAATCTGTATTCAGAAGCAAAACAGAGCCACGCTTGTGTGACTGTAGACTTGCAGATAAGTAAAATGGTAAATGGCTCGATGGTATGAAGCGAAACTAAAGCCAAAACAGATTAATCTTCAAGTCTTCATACCAAATAAAAGGAAAAATATAACTAAATATTTCTGGGTGACTCTTCCAGAAGCTCAGCATCTATATAAATATTGTACCATTACTGGGCTTCTTAAACTATGGGTTCCCATGCTCATGGTGGGTCTTTTAGATCACTTAATGCAGTAAAATATTCTACAATAGAATAAAAACTCAGAACATCAGATGTCAGCAGAGCCTTTAGATGTCTATACAAATGTATACTGCTATGTGTCTTTTCTGGGCAAATGGCAACATATCTGTTTAGTACTAGTTTTTAGCTTGGTGTCTTAAGTGGCCACATGATTTCTGTCCTTAAAAAAGGTCACCTAATGGAGAAAAATAATAAAAAGAGATTTAATGAGCTGAACTAATGAGAGAACACATGACCATCAGATGAAGAGCAGCTGCTCATTGTGCTGACTCTACTGAAAGATGCAGAATATGGAATCAGGACCACAAATAAACTTAATGTCTGTGAGAAAAGGTGAAACTGTTTTAGAAAGATGGTTTATACAGGAGAAAGAAAGAATGGGAGTAGACATTAAGAAGGTCACAGTCAATGTAACATTTTGGTCTTGTTCTTTTGGAAACAATTGAAGTCAAGCTAAACCTTCCACCGTTCTACTGCAGATGTCCTCCCTTCTCAGAAAATTCTTGGTTTTTTTCTTCATCATTTTGGCTGTGAGGTTTGAGTGCTCTGCAGCTCCCAGTGAACCCATGCATCCAGGAGATCAAGCATCCCCAGAGCAACTGGCCAAGTATTATGAAGACTGGTGGCAGTATATAACTTTTATCACTCGCCCCAGGTAGGTGAAGAGCTCCATTCTAATATCATTTAGATTTAATACCCAAAAATCTAAACTCCTACCTCCTACACTGCCTACAATTAATAACCTTGTTTCCCTTGAATGACATCAACATATGTGCCTTTATCCATTGTTCTACTACATCCATTGTCCACCAATCTGTATTACTATCACTGTACATCAATATATTAGGGCACCTTAGAATTTATAGGAAGCTCAGGATCTGTACTGGGGAAAAAACATGGAATAAAAATGGAAGAACTCTTTTGAGCTAGAAAAAGAAAATAAATAGAAAATAAGCTTGAAAGTAGGGATTCATTAAATTCAATTAGTCTTGTGCTTCCACAAATATGGCTAAATATCAAGCCAAATCTCAATTTGATTTCTATATTAAGATTTGACTAGTAAGAGAATATGACATCTGTTGGGATGAACACTAAGAAGTCTTTCAAAAAGTACCCTGATGCTGATGAGTCTTAAATCAGATCTAAGATTAATCATGGTTCCCAAATGCTTGTTCCAATGATTGCCTTGATATGATCGCCAGGTGAGAATAATATTCTGGTAAGAAACCATTTGCCTATTCATGTTTATACATATTTATATTTCACGCTTTGGTTTGTACCATTTTTCTTCTTTTTCTTAAAGGAGAAGGAATCCCTTAAAAATGAATAGGACTTAAAATGTTTTATATACTGAACTAATTGCATGAGGCTAAAGTCTCAGCTTGTCAATAGCAGCAATGATCCAGGACTTGAAACTTGTCACAGGGGGTCACCATCTTGGAAAGTGTCTGTGACACTCACATGCTCAGTGGGCTCTGAGCAGCTGTTGAGTTCAGCGAGTGAATTAGCGCAAGCGATTCCTCATTGCAGCACATGGAAGAGAGGAAGAAGGCAGTTCAGGGAGATTAAATCTACTCGATTCTGCTTGTCTGCCCCTACCCTTAAAGGGGAATTCAACCCCCCCTGCGCTAACCCCCACCCCCGGTAGGCATAGATTGGTACTTTCTTAGACATCTAAAAGATCTTGGAATGTATCACTGTTTCTCCTGTACTATTCTTTTTAGATTTGGAAAGAGATGGGAAGAACCTGGGGTAGAAAACAGTCACAGCTTCCAATAGTGGATGGTGAGTAACGTCAGTTGTTGGCTGTTGGTATGCCATGATGATTATACTATACTAATACTATTTTAATCTTGGCTCCTGCCTGCTTGCTTAACCTATAGTACCTACAACTATATCTCTATCTTTGTTTCTCCCACAATCAGGTCTTACTTCCCAAAGAAACCCACAAATTTGTTCCACTGGAACTTTCTTGGTTCACTTCTTGTGTACCTGTCCTGAATTTGTTCCATCGGAACGTTTGCTTCTTCTCTCATCTTCATATTCTGTTCAATTCAGCTTTGCTTTCTTCTTATCTTTAGAAGATCCAAGAGAATAAAGAACCCAGTAGGAGAATGATCGTCTTGCTTTTAGGAGACTGCAGTGGAACATGCTGAATGGAGATCTTTTTGTCTTTGAAATATACCCATCTTGCAGAGCTGTGTAAAGTAAATGACTGTTTCCCTGGTGATCTGTGTAATAAAACCCAATTACAGTCTATTGTCCGACGTGTGTTTTATACAGGGTAACTAGTGAAAGAACAGAAACAAACATTAGATTTAGGTCCGACTGTCTGACTTATGGACCCCCAAAACTAAAGGCTTGTCCAAAATTATTGTCACTAACAAGACATGGCCTAGCTGTTGAAGAACAGTTATTCTTGCTCTCCTACAAACTCCTGGAAGTGAAGTCTAATTACATGGAGATAGAGTAGAGGATGAGCAATTTTAAAAGCCATTGCTCTAGAATGATGTTTAAATTCAGCCGATTCAGGGTTTTCTGCCCATTTACATGAAACATCAGCAAATTGAACAACCACATGATATATTTGGTGCCACAGGGGCTGTTCCCTTACGCATTTACAGAATAACTTTTGTATGAGAAAAACATAATATACTTAATATGTATACTAACATCCTTACTCAGGCTCTATAGGCAGGTGTCTACTCAAACTCTTGGAGCCCCCCACCCAAAGCACTTAATAAGGGGTTTATATGTCTTAAACTTGTGTATGTGGTTCCAGTACTGATGCAGTGGAATCCACAGACCTGACCAACCTCCTCAATGGAGTCAAAGCTGCTACTGGCCTACTTTCACAGCCCTTGAATATAATGTTACATACAAAAATACAGCCAATGCAACCAGTATAAAAGGGGCCCTGCTCAGTATAGCTTAAAATCAGCAACTGTTGTACTACACCTTCCAACATCCTTTATACCCAGGGAGGAGGTTTTATTTTAGAAGGCTTTCCATGGAGGCCTCAAGCTTGTAACTTTATTCTTATATATAGTTAGTTGTTCTCCTTTTTTTTGGGAAGCCAAGCTTCTGTTAAGCTTTATTATTCTTCATCAATAAAACACAGAATCTCATGTCACTGGGTAGCGCCCTGATAAGCTTATCTTTTTTGGAGAACGCTATATCTAAAGTAAGAATTCAGACTAGGCTTTCAGAATCCCAATATGCTCCCATATTTGCATCTTTATTACACTGGAAGAGAATACATGTGGTGCAGTGAGACACTGCTTGAATCCAGTGCCAGTGTTGTCCCTCACAGTACCCCCTACAAACACCCTTTCATGTTGGTGGGCCCTAGTGCTGGCGCTGCCCCTTTAAAAGCCAGCAGCATCTAAGCTGAGCCACAGCTGGGCGATAGGAGAGCTATCGGGACCTTGGCACCCCAGGCCCTTACTATCCTGCCATCCACACTGAGAGGGTAGGTGTGCACAATACGGCTATATTCCTAGATATATCTATATACATGCAGTGTGCATACCCTGTGCTTGTGCATAGGGAACACAGACATTAGATGTGCGTGCGTACTTATGTATATGTGCCATTGTATACATGTAAACAGGTGTGTTTCTATGTATTTCTGTCCTTCTGCGTTTTCAGCTTTATCTGTATATGTTATAAACACTTCTCTATATTCTAGCCTTTCTATATATATATATATATATATCTAGCACATACTAGACATGCACACGCCAACTGTATGTCATATATGGGTGACTGCCCCTACGTCAGTTGTAGAAAATATACTGTGTTAATGCTTGCACGTTTGGGATCTGACTCTGGCCTTGAGGAATATAAAAAAGGGCCTATTAATTAGGAGACATATTGCACTGAAGATGGGTGCTGGTCCCTCCCTGCTAATCTCTACGACTCATTAGGGACAGGCACCTGCCAAGTTCACCTCATTAGTCCAAAGTCCAAGGTTTGTAAGATAGCTGAACACACGGCAAATTAATTGGGCTGAAATTACGATGGCAGTACTTTCAATGCCAGGGCCTTTTTTTTTTAATCCCTCACTAAATTAAAGTTTCCACCTTTTTATAACACAATAAAGCCCCGTGTTGCATGGCTATTTTGCTGTAAGTAAGGAGAACTTCTACATGGCCTTGTATTTTGCCTCTACAGGGTGTGAATTGTGTGGGTGTTGTTCAGTGAGGCAGGAATGCTACAATTTAAATAAAAGGTGCCTTGCTAAATTTTAATTGGTTGCCACTCCAGACAAATGTGTACAACAAGTCATCAGGGCAATATTAATGTGGAACAGTGCTATGAAATATGTTGGCGCTATATAAATACATGTTTATAATAATAATTATCATGAAAATAAAAATTTAATATAGGCTTCATCAAACTGAAATAAGACATTTTCTAAATATAATCAATTAAAAATGTTGTATTGTTTCTGAAATAATTACATTTATCGTCACTATTCCTCTCTCAGCATCTGTTTCTCTTCATTCTGTCTTCATTCAGGAGTTGGGTGTTAGATATTCATTGACAGTTACATCCAATATATCTTATAGGGGGGCTCCTTTTACCTAGAAGATGTATTAGAGCTCACTCTATTAAACTCACCAGACATCATGTCTCTCTACATGCAGCAGTTGGGTGTCAGATATTCATTGTTACATCCAATATATCTTATAGGGGGGCTCCTTTTGCCTAGAAGATGTATTAGAGCTCACTCTATTAAACTCACCAGACATCATGTCTCTCTACATGCAGCAGCTGGGTGTCAGATATTCATTGTTACATCCAATATATCTTATAGGGGGGCTCCTTTTGCCTAGAAGATGTATTAGAGCTCATTCTATTAATGTTAGATTTTGTATGTACTGGAATCAGTTATTTGAGTGAGTTCTAATACTGTACATCTGCTAGGAAAGGAGCCCCCTATAAGATATATTGGATCTAAATGCATCAGTTAATAGTAATATTTAATTTTGAAATCTGACATGGGGCTAGACATATTGTCAATTTCTCAGCTGCCCCAAGTCATGTGATTTGTGCTCTGATAAACTTCAGTGACTCTTTACTGCAAGTTGGAGTGATATCACCCCCTCCCCTTTCCCCACCCAGCAGCCTAACTACAGACCAATGGGAAGGTAACCAGATAACAGCTCCCTAACACAAGATAACAGCTGCCTGGTAGATCTAAGAACAACACTCAATAGTAAAACCCATGTCCCACTGCGTACTATTCAGTTACATTGAGAAGGAAAAACAACAGCCTGCCAGAAAGCAGTTCCCTTCTAAAGTGCTGGCACAAGTCACATGACTTGGGGCAGCTGGGAAATTGACAATATGTCTAGCCCCATGTCAGATTTCAAAACTGAATATGAAAAAAATCTGTTTGCTCTTTTGAGAAATGGATTTCAGTGCAGAAGTCTACTGGAGAAGCTCTATTAACTGATGCGTTTACAAAAAAAAAAAAACATGTTTTCCCATGACAGTTTCCCTTTAATAATCAGAAGCAATGTAGAATATTTAATTGTATTTAGAAAGTTTCTTATTTCCGTCTTAATTATATTAAATTTAAATTTTCGCAATAGATCCCCTTTAAGACTACATCAAAGATGTAGAAGACATAATAGAACCCAATCTAGGGAAGCCTAGGGAACAGCAGAGAGTCGTACTTGCAACACTGTCAAATCGGATCAGGAAGTCCAAGAGAAGATTTCCAGGGGTCGGGAACTGTAACATCTCGGAATCTGCAAGGAATTGTGTATAAAGGTTGCCCCGGAGCTTACAGAATCCTTAGAAAAGCAGAGTTAAGCATTTAACACACAATCCACTTCTAGTGTTAAGATGATTTGGGAATAATCCTATGCAGGTTCTTGCACAAGTTATTCATTGTATTTGCAATGCATTTGCCTCACTTCGTTGCTTCTGACTGGTAGTGTCTGGATCTCACTAATATGCTCCAACTAGAGGCCTCATAATAGTGCTCACTCTTTGACTGGAACAACTCACCTTAAAATACTATTTTAGTATGGCCTACACAGTGGTATTTATTCAGAAACAGCCTGCATATAGGCAAAGGCCTCAGCATGAAGTTGTAAGATGGTGACTGTTTTTTCATACCTCTGTTTTCTTCAGGAAACCAAGGATCTCTTGGACCACTCTCCATTTGTAGTATTCTCCCACTGTTACACCCCATACACATTCTATTCTCTTCTGGAAATCTCTTGGGTCGCCAATGCCTGTTGCTCTGCCTTCCCACAATTCAGACCCTGGTAAGTACAGATAATCACAAATAACTTTAAATCTCTCTCTACTTTTACTCAGTGGTACTCACGATTCTCCCTTGTTATTGTCTTACAATGCCACTCACAGTACTCTCTCCATTCTCCCTCTATAATCTGTCACTTACTTCAGACAGTTTTCTTCCTCACTACTACTCACTACTATCACACTAATCATTACTCTCACTATGCCTTACACTCTGGCTCATCACGGTCACGCTATTATTCAGTTCAAAATGGTCACATTTGTAACTTCTTCTCATGACTTGTACTCACCACTTGTCATTACAAATTACAGCTCCACCATCACCAGTGGTTGAACCCCCTTTTATTTTTCAACAATTCCTCCTCCCTACTGCTCACAGCTCTCCTCTTTACTACTCATGACTCTGCATCTTTCTCTCTTATATTTCTCCCTCATTTCTAGTAGAAATACCTCCTTGCAATGGCTCACAGCTCTCTTCTTTACTATTACTTTACTACTCTTTACTACTCATGGCTCTGCCTCATTCTCACTTATTTTTCAATCTCATTACATCTTCCAGTTCTCCCAAACTACTGCACAAAGGTATCTATAATACTCCCATTTGTGCTTTTATTCTTCTCTCTTGCTGCAACTCCCAGGCATCTCTACTACTCCCATCTCTGCTTCACATTTACTATCTCTCTTCACTACTTCTCACAGCTCTCACTTGTGCTTCTCCATCATACTCCTAAAAGATGTATCTCACCACTGCAGACAGTTATGGTACTACTCCAATCTCTGCTCTTTATTCTTGTCTCTCATCACTACTCACAGTGTACACACAGTATACTCACAGCTCTGCCTCTCAACCCCTTACTTTACTCTTACCCTTGCTCGTTGAGTAAACTATACATACCAGCTACACTTACAATCATAGTTAAAGCAAAATGTGTCTTTATACAGTACAACTGTGCTTGTAGTGTGCGATTAATCATTTGTGTAACACAGATTTAATTTGGGCCCTATTTCTTCCTTTCTCTTATGCCTTTAATCCCATTATCTCAGCAATGTCCCATGTCCCCTTGTGCTGCTTGGCCTTTACTTTCCTGGTTTTTTTGTTTCTCTTTCCTTTTCACTTACAGTATCTGCCCCTCTTGATCACACCCTGTTGTTATTTTCATTTTTGTTCTTTGTTCCTACAACAGATTGGTTATCTAGCCTCATCTCATTGAGGTGATAATATCCACTCGGGGTGTATTTAAGACATAATTTCACGTTACCGTTAAAAATGGTAATTAGGTTTTTTTTACACTTTATGCCAGTAATGCCATGGCTTTAGTTGACACCCCTGCTTCTCTGCATTTTCTCACTTGTTCTAGGCATATACATTTTATGCTAGACCCCAATTCTTTCTGACAGTTCACCCCTCCCCCCCCCCATTCAGTCTAATGAAGCAGAGCTTGGATGCAGGCTCACAATAATTAATCTGCTCTTGTTAACCTGCCCAACGTGTGACTTGCATATACATGTTACAGGAAAGCACTCAGACATTGAATAGCTGAATATTCATTTATTTCAATTTAATTTCTGCTCTCTCTCTCTATATATATTATAAATAGACTCTGTATAGGTCTCAAAGCTGTAGAGGGGGTTAACATTCCCAGCATCCCGGCTGGTACCCATACTGTGTAATCCAGGGTTACCATGGAAACTGGAGAGAGTGATGCTCTGAGAGCACAAGCCTTAAAAGGGCACACATGAGGAGACGAGGATAAGCTGATGAGGAATAGGCAGATGGAAAAGTAGGACCTCCCTGCTTCTACCCAGGCCCCCTGGATATGGAACATTTTGGCTGCAACCAACCAGGGTAAAGCCTGGGGACTATCCTTTCTTTTATTGGTTAAAGAGCTATCTCATATTTAACCCCCTAGAGGTTACTTTCTAAAGGGCTATTTTTCCCTGTAGCGACCTCTGTTTGGGTGAAGTGACTGTATCTGCATGGTTATCCTGCTTCTTTTCTTCTGCAGTCATTATTCCCGGGAATCATCTGCCTGGGAATAACTGTGTTGGGATGGGGAGGGCGTGAGATGGAGAGAGACAGAGAGATAGAGACAGGAGAGCAGAAGGCAGTGAAGGGGAAAGAAGAGCAGCCAGCAGGGAAAGCGAGAGAAGAAAATGAACTGGTACTGATCCTGCAGGAAAAGCCTGGGAAACTCTAGGAAGAAGTGGCAATATATTGGGGAGACTAAGGGAGGGTTTCCTAGGCTATAGGTATTGGTTTCACAATGGGAAGCCCAATAAGCGGGGTATCTGGGGGGGTTTCCCTGGACTCAGCAGAGGAGCTGGAAATACACAAAGAAGGTAACTTACTGTCAATCAACCTGCCTACCACCGATCCCCAAATATACCTTATACTGAAAGCCACTACCCCTTATGCCTCTTACCTGCCTTGTACAACCCCAACTGTTCCCAGTGTTAAATGTCAACAGAAAACATTTTCCTCTTCTTCTACCCACAACCACAACCCACTGAGTTCCTTTGTCTTCCCTGTATACCCAATGCATCCACAGTGCCAGCCTCAACTGCCAGTCTGCCTTTTGCTCTGTATTATTCAATATATTCTAGACATTCAGTGCAACAAATACCCTCTCTTAGCCCTTAATCATTGTAAAATAGCTATATTATCCTTGTAGAGACCACAGCAATCTTGTAGTCACTATAAATATATTAGACATCACACAGTGTCTTTGAGCCATATGGACATTATATTCCCTTATTGCTCACTATCATTCTGCCCATGGAAGGCTGTACATTAATTGCATTGCTATTATGTTTGTTACTGGATTCACAATCAGCTATTAAATTCCAGATGTAAAGCAATTACATCTTTATCTTGCCAGTACCTGAGCTTTTGCTGGGAGGGTATACACAGTCTATTGGTGAGGACCACCTACGGAGTGGTGGATGCCATTAAATGTTTCGTTTTAGCTTTGTTAATCCCATCATATCATCCAACCCAACTCCTCCTGCTCTATAGTGGAGCTAAAAGTTGTTTTGACTTCACATTTAAAATAAGGGTTGGACATTACAAATAGTATCATGCTATAAAGACATGATATAGTGGTGCCTTCTTGTTATTAATCCCCACGCTTGTTGTTTCAGGGTGTATCCAATGATTTTGCTCATTTCCAGATAGCACTAATCCAACAAATAAATGTTTAAGTGTCCCCTAAGATAGGAACCAAAAGTGGCCCTCCAAGGTAGTTTTATGTCCCTCTGCCTATGAGCCCCATAACTGCTGTGTAAAACATCATCAAATTGATATAATTTGACCCACAAACATGTAGTTTCCCAACTAACTGGCCCACAACATGTAAAGAATTGGACAGCACTGCTCTAAGCCATGCAGCTTTAGCTATCCACTTTTAAAACATCTAACTATAACACTTTATCTTTCTGTTAACAGCCACTTGGTACTTAGATACAAGCACTACAATCTATTCTACCCACTAACCTTTACTACATGACTCAACCCCCCTTTTTCTGTCATGAAGTAATGGCCTGTTATTCTGGTACCCTGTCCATCGCCCAACTGAAAAACAGCAGGTCCAGGAAACAATCTGAAATCTCTAACTCTTTGATGTTCTTGACTTGTCTCACAGCCATGCAGCGGGTCTTACACAATCTGTCGGACCTTCCTCCTTCTTCAGATCTGGATCTGATTTTCCTCAAAGGAATCATGGAGAGTCCAAAGGTGAGCCAACTTGCAAAAAGAACTTAGAATGTTTGTAGAGTTCACGGGTTTGAGACAAAGACATAATTAGAGAGGGAGTGTGTGTGTTTGTGACCACTGATCTTCCAGGATCAAAAAATCAGGAGAAGAGGGCAATGTAATATCCAAAAAAACCAAAGGGTGATTGGAAATGTGGGTAGTGTGGCCAATTAGTCTTTTACACATGTTATTCTTTTTGTTTTTCATCCCTATTTCTTTTTCTGTTTTTTTCACACACTATCTAGGCTCACGAATGCTTGGAGGAGACCCGTCTGGAAGCTGTGAGAGAAAATAATCTGCAACTGGTACAGGAGATTCTGCAAGATATGGCAGGAGTAAGAGACACAAGTGATATAGCAGCTGAGCTGCAGGGAATCCTTCAAGAACCCCACTTTCAGGTATGACAATTTTTTGTTTCTTGATAGAAAGCTGCTCATGTCTAAATAGATAAAAGGCACATGGACCTAAAGCACAATGGGGGGGGGCTTCCCTTATCTAACTACACTTTGTCTTAGCTTTGGTAAGTTCTGCCTTGTGCCTTTGACGAGGATGCATTTTTGGGAGAGCGGATTTGCTTCTCTTTCATATACTACCATCCTCAGGATTAGCTGACCCATTGGAGTTAAGGTCAAGAAGTGATTAGATGGTACTGAAGGTTCAGATTTGCTACATGTTCTGTTGAAAATTATGCATTACTCCATACTGAGGAAGAATGTACTTGCATTAATAAAGTTAGTATATTGACCTTTGATGCATTTTATAGCCTATTTCACTTGTCGTCTCATTAATTGACCAACAATTGTTGAGTGTGTGGTGTAGCTTAAGATGCATTCACTTAATACAAAAAGACGAGTCTGATGATGATCCACTATTGGCTTCATATTGGTGCATTAAACCATGCTGCTCTGCTCATGTAATCTATACTGTGCACATTTACAGCCAATAAACATATCTCTCATTGACTAGGCAATGGGATCAATTGAATATTGCCCTTAGGGCGAAGGAAAAATAGATAGTGAAGTTTATGCATCAGGGCAACTGTTGAAACAACTATAGTCCCTGAATAATTCTTGACTGTATGTCTGTGCACTGCTGTGGTAGGCCAGTATATTAAGGGTAATTTACAAATGCAGCCGCAAGCTTGGTTGTACCAAAATATTGATAAATCTTGGTGCTTTTCATGAAGGCACTTGTGTCCAATCACACACCTTGCATTTGCACCAAGCCATTGAGTCTGTCCTAACTTTTCCACTGAATCATGCCCAAGTGCACCTATGGCTGTTGGAGAACCCTGGAGCTTCACCACCCTAGATCTGGCCCTGGAGCTTCCCCACCCTGGAGATCCACCACCCTGAATCTGGCCCTGGAGATCCACCACCCTGAATCTGGCCCTGGAGTTTCACCACCCTGAATCTGGCCCTGGAGATCCACCACCCTGAATCTGGCCCTGGAGCTCCACCACCCTGAATCTGGGGATAATTATATGGTTCCCACAACAGGTTGTGTCAACAGGAGCAGCAGTCACACTGATGCCATTTTTACGACGGACAGAACCTCAACAAATGTCAGCAGCAACTTGCATGGGGTTTGAAAACATGCACACGTGAACTGAGCTTGTTATGACACATTGGATGGTGCAATTGTGGTGGAATTGAGGGATAGAATGCTACACCGTTGGTAAAAACATGCTAAGTAGTACCCTTTTCTTCTTCAATGACCTTTGAACATTTTAAACCTGTTGTCAAGGAAGGAGGACCGGAATGTTTGTGTATCTAAAATCAATGTATCTAACCATAGTGCTGCCAATACCATTGAGCTGTTTCTCTTTGTTTATCCTTTTCTGACCTATTCTCCCCATAGCATCCAGATGCACATATAGTGTAAATTGTCACTTATTTTCATTTCTTTTCTGCATTTTACATTTTCATTGTGTCCCTTTGCATTTCATATCTCTTAAAAATGGCTGCATAATTTGTTCTCCTGGTAATTTAAAGTTAGTTTATTCTTCCTTTTGGAATTCAAACCCCTCTTTGCCTGTTCCAGTCCCTGTTACAGACTCACGATTCTGTTGCTTCAAAAAATTACGAGACACCTCCTCCCAGCCCAATGATGGACCCAACCCTGAGTAACCAGCCAGTCCCACCTGATGCGGTGCGTATGGTGGGAATAAGAAAGAGCGCCGGAGAGCACCTGGTAAGTTGGTATGCTTTCTTACCCTATAGTATAATTGGAACCACATTGGTTAATTGTTCTGTAAGACACCAGGGATCAGTGATTTTTGCCTGGTATAGATTTGTAGTGAAATTTGTGTTTTCTTGAGTACATTTTGCTCAAGAAACAAAACAGAGAGAAAAAAATGCCCATTGGTTTCAGTTGTATATGGACAAAAAATGATTATTCCAAAAATATGGATATTTGAAAGCCACATGCTAAATTTGTTTGTCTGTTACTCATGCAGGGGGTGACATTCCGTGTAGAAGGTGGCGAGCTTGTGATTGCACGTATTCTGCACGGTGGGGTCATTGATCAGCAGGGCCTCCTGCATGTAGGGGATGTGATCCGGGAAGTGAATGGAAGAGAAGTGGGCAGCGACCCACAGGCTTTGCAAGAGATGCTCCGAGAGGCCAGCGGCAGCGTGGTGCTGAAAATACTACCCAGCTATCAGGAGCAGCATCCTCTGCGGCAGGTATCCTTATAGAATGGACATTTTCCTTTGACAGTTACCCTTAACTAGAGAATCAACACCTTTTTTAAGATTCAGTGAGTGCCGAGCATTTGATCAGTCTCAAAAGTTATGTCCAACACAAATATCTTTGTTACAAGGTTTGGTAGTCCCTAAGGACCTTATTTGTACCTAGAAGCTTTGCCCCCTTCTCTACAAACATCAATTTTTGATGATAGATTTGCACCATTGGCACTAATGAGCTTACTGATTGGTTTAGACCAGTTCTGTTCACATAAAAGTCCTGTGTTCGCATGTATGAAATTCCTTATAATTAATGTTAATACTTTTGCAGGTGTTTGTTAAGTGTCACTTCAGCTATGATCCTTCCAGTGACAGTCTGATCCCCTGTAAAGAGGCTGGCTTGGCTTTCAAAGCTGGAGACCTTCTTCAGATCGTTAATCAAGAGGATCCCAACTGGTGGCAGGTGGGGTAATGGATATATATATATATATGTATATATATATAAAACATATATAAATCTCTTTCTCTTTTCAAATTGTTATTGTTCCTCAGGCCTGTCTGGTGAAGGGTGGTACTGCAGGTTTGATCCCCAGCCAGTTACTGGAGGAGAAGAGGAAAGCGTTTGTAAAACGCGATGGGGAATTCACTCCAAACTCCAGTTAGTAATTTCCAAAATTAAAAGTATTTTGTGGTTGGCGGTCTGTACATGAAGTAGACGGCATTGTATGAATTCCAATGTCTGTGATATCTTCTTTAAAAGAGCAATATACCTCTAAACATGGTTCAATGAATAGGGTTATTAGAATATGTAAACCTCAAATAAAAAAGTAAAATAGCTCAGGATGTTCTTCTAGGCACTTTTGCAATTTACGTTAATTTAACTTGTTTTTTTCGTTTCAGAGCAATCAACTTTTTTATTATCTGCCAATATAATGACCTGCTGGTCAGTTGCTCTGACTCTCCGGTTGGAGAGAGCTATGTGCAAAAGGAAAACAGATACATATTCTGTTCATGCTCACCAACCAAATCACATAGCCTTGTGTATTTGCTTTCCAGTCTGTAGGCACACTAGGGGTTATTTCTGAAGATTCTGGAAAAGAACCCTAAGTGGTGTAAGAGCATGCCCCTTACAAGCCACCCAGTGTAGTACGAATAAAAGCATTATGCAATTGTAACTGTGAATAACATAGCACCAATGTTAATATTCAATATTATGTGCCCATAGGTGCTCTATGTGGAAGTATTGGTGGAAAGAAAAAGAAGAGGATTATGTATGTAACAACAAAAAATGCTGGTAAGTTATACGTCTTTCAGTCTTTGCACCCTGGCCTGACTTGAATACCCACCAGGATCAAAGCACATGGTAAAACATAGAAAATGACAGTATCCTGGACATCTCACTCACAGCAGATCACATATCAAGGCTTGCAGTTACTCATCAGTAAAAAGACAGAAAAAAAATCAGCTCTAAAGCATTTACATAACTACAATTATGACCTTCTTTCGGTAGAGTTTGACCGCCACGAGTTACTGATCTATGAGGAGGTTGCACGTATGCCCCCATTTCGTAGGAAGACTCTCATCTTAATCGGCGCTCAGGGTGTGGGGAGACGGAGCTTGAAGAACAAACTGCTGACTTCTGACTCTTCAAGATATGGCACCACAATCCCATGTGAGTCTAACTCCTTTTCCTCATTAGTCAAGGCAAGGGCTTCCCTAATTCTGGACATACACATACTGTATCATCTAGGTCTGCCAGCTGTCTCATTAGAGCCAACTTAGAGTAGGATCTTGCCAGTCTTCTGCAGTCATCTGAGCTGACCAAGTGGCCAAATAATGTCCAGTTGGTCCTTAAATGTCAACATTGTTGTTTGTGGTTATTTTTTTAAAGTGCTTATTTGGCCAATGGGAGAATAATTCCTGTGAAGTCCTTGGAAGAGATAATCTTGTTTGTGTTAGTCTGTTAATACCCTTTGCATCATTTGCCCACAGACACTTCTCGTAAGAGAAAAGAAGGTGAGTGGGATGGCCAGTCATATTCCTTTGTGACCCGGTCAGAGATGGAACAGGACATCAAGGCTGGTCGATATCTGGAGCATGGGGAGTACGAGGGAAATCTATATGGCACCAAAATCAGTTCAATCCAGGAAGTGGTGGCATCAGGAAAAATGTGTGTGCTGGATGTCAATCCACAGGTCTGTGAACAATGAAGCAACCCAAGGGTGAACATTACCTGAGGTTGAAACAGATAACATTATTTTATTGAAAACTGCTTGGTATTATATATATATATATGCTATGGCAAAATAAAAATTTATTTCCCCTTTGTTGACATAGAGTTGGAGTTTTCTACTGAGAGTAACAGGAACCAGAATAGCCCACATTGCTGTCTAACTATCTGGACTTCTGTGAATAAACTGAATTTTTGTCCCTTAGGCTGTGAAAGTTCTCCGGACAGCCGAATTTGTACCTTATGTGGTATTTGTTGGGGCCCCAGACTTCCAGACTCTAAAATCAAACAATCTGTCGGCGGTAGAGGTGGGAATTACAAACAAGCAGTTGACTGTGAGTATAATGTCTCAAGTACTTCCACATTCACTATCTAGGATCTGCTTGCGATCCATCCCAAACTCTCCTCACTCTCTCTCTAAACTGTCTTCTTCTATAACCACATAGGATACTGAGCTTCTACGCATTGTGGAAGAGAGCGAGCGTCTCCAGCAAGCTTATGGGCATTACTTCGATCTTACTTTGGTCAACTACGATCTGGATCAGACATTCCAGGAACTGCAGGAGGCTCTGGAGAAGCTGAACTCTGAGCCGCAGTGGGTTCCAGTCAGCTGGGTTTATTGAACCTCAAAGTTCTAATTTTCTCAGTTTAACAACAGAAAGGGCACATATATATATATATATATATATATATATATATATATATATATATATATATATATATATATAGGTCCTGTCCTTAATAATTAATATTTGTACAGAGGTTTCACATAATGATTATTTTCCCATTCTCTAAGCTGGAAAGAGACACATCTGTAGAACTAAAAATCCTAGGTGACTTAACTAAGAGGAGCTTGGGGTTTGTCCTATATATCTTATCCTATATTTTCATATTCATATATCTGGAATTTTCCAAATCCACCCAAATCGTCCTGCCTCAAGAGGCAGAGGGGATGCTTCTCCTTAATTCCTTGAATTCAGGCTGGGCGAGGGGGGCACAGCAAAGGGGGAACCGTTATCATTATAAAAAAATAAAAAGTGTCACCTGACTCAAGGTCCTCACTTTGCCTCATGGCTTGTACCACATCATAGAGACAATATGTCATTTGTAATAATTAATGCACTTAGAAATAATATGAATTACACAAAGGGCACCATTTTGCAACAAACCAAAATATTCCCGATGACCATTACCAAGACACCAGACAAAAATGTAAATATTACTGTTTTCTATAGATCTGTAGATCTATAACGCTTGTGTTTAGCTTTGTGGTAGAGCATCCAGGCTTCATATTACCCAAAGGATTCTTCAGGAGTCAATTTATGAGCACATAACAACAGCTCATTGGACCACGTATGGAAGCAAAATCACCATGCTGCCACTCTATAGCAGCTGGGGCTGTTCGGAAATTGCCATTGGTGATAGTTCACTTTAGTCCAAGTGTGATCTGGTGGCACTTCACTGGTCCCGGGCTGAGGCAAAAAAACATCAGATTAGCCTTATTTGGCCTACCCCACTGACTAAATCGATTTGTTGAGGGTGATTTTACAGTACACTGTATTGTAGATTTTGCTTAAAGCATACAAGATGCTTGGTTAAAAACCCCTGATATTGATGCAGATACCAGAAGTGATATGTGATTTTTACATCTTAGATACAATTTGTGATCTATGTATGATATATGTACTGTGGTGCTACAGGCAGGTAAATAATGTGGGTTCTATTTAGGACAATTGTTAAAATGATGTATTACTATATGGGACTATATTGTTATGAGGTAATGTTTTCCCATGTATAGAAATGTATTGTAGCCAATAAGTAGTGGGCATTTACTCTACACTATATGGTCAAAAGAAGTGGGACAACTGCCTGGAAAAGGCATTCCCAAACCAAAGTCTATTAATATGGAGTTGCTCCTCCCTTGTGTTTCTTCTCTTCTGTAAAGGCTTTCTTCAAGATGTTGGAATATTGTTGATAGGATTTGCTGACATTCGGCCTCATCACATCTAGTAAGGTTGGGAGGTAACGTTGCAGATCATGACTGGTTAAAGTCAGAGTTCCAATTCCTCTCAAAAATGTTCAGTTGGGTTCTTTACAGCAAACCCATTTGTTATAGTAGACCTGGCTTTGTGCATAGGGGTGTTATTTTGTTGAAACTGGAAAAAAGCTTTTCCCAAACTGTTTCCACAAGGTAGACAGTCAAGATTATCACACTGTAGGCTTGAGATTTGCTTTCAGTAGAACAGAGGAGCCTGGCTCAAATCATAGAACATAGCCCTAAACCATTATTCCTCCTCCACCACCAAACTTTAGTGTTGGCATTTTGCATTCCGGTTACAATTTTTTCCTTGCATCTGCCGAATCCAGACTTTTCTGTCAAGACTTTCAAATGATGAAATGACATTTATCAATCCAGAGCACTTTAGAGTTCAATGATGGTGGACTTAACACCATTCCAGCTCTCCCTTGCTATTGCACATGGTAATGTTATGTTTTAAGCCTAGTTCTTGAGCCTCTGTAGACAGGTTGAAACGCAACAAAGATTGTTCAGATCCTTTCAAAGATTGTTCAGATCCTTTCAGCCATATACATTAGTGTACATCTGGACCAGTGCAACTCAGCAATGGAAGAAAACACTCAAGCAATTGCAGTGGGTTACTTCAGTTTACCAATTCACAAACTTTGATTAGTTTTCTGTTTGTTTAGTCATTTTAAAACCTCCAGCTACATTTAAGTCTGGATTCAGAATCTAATATCCCTGCCAGTGGTCCCAGAACAATCTACCTGGGTCTACATCTACCGTACTTGACTGTTAGTTAAACAAGACAATGGTGTTTTCCAGTGATAGGCATACCTATGTATTTGTGTGAATATTTTAGATTTTATATTTTCCATTGATATAATTAAAGACAATTGTTTCTGTAGGAATGTATTGTTTCTGTAGGAATGTGATTTTGTAGTGTGGATACTTCACTGTAGGCTTTTCACGCCTAAGGTCAGAAAACCCAACATGATGTGGTTTTCTATTCACAGCATAACACTGCCAAATATTTGTGATATATTATAAGTGGACCCAATACCTCCCAGAGTGTAATTAGCATTTTCTCCTTGTAGCATTTTATGTTGTATATTTCAGATTTAAATAAAAAGTTATATATCTCTATAGTATGAAATGACAGAACATTGTTTTTGTTTTCTTTGTGGGTGGTCTGGATCCTTTGGTTTATCAGTTTGTGGTTTGTAGTTGAGACACCTGCTGGCGCTTGCCAGGAATGACAAGGTCCTTATGAAATTATATTCCCTTTAAAAGTCACCACTCCATCTGACCACAGAAGCAAAACAAAAATTATATTCCGGCAGTGTTAAAAATATACATTTTTTTCAAATCCACCCTGTGTAATGGAAGGAAAATCCCCTTAATCGTGCATAGATATAACATTTTGTGGCTTTATACCACTGCTCTGTCAGGAGCACAAATGTCCTGCATTTATAAAGACCATAAAAATAACAATAGTTTTCTGATCCAGCAGCCATTATCCAAGAATAGAAATGAACTTCGGCTCATTTGAGCCACAAGGCCTGCTGTAACATTACAAAAGCAACTCATTAAAGTCCAGCATTTGTTTGCACATGTAGCAGTGCCCAGATAATAAACAGAAGTCCAATAAAAAAAAAAAAAGGTGCAGCAATACAAGGCAGAGTCTCTGAATGTTTAGGTGTTTTTGGTATCATATCCACAAACCTTGTGGAAATCAGTCAGAGACTATAGGAAAGAGAGAGAGAGATTTAACAACAATGGAATGGAATCAACTAGACAATACTTCAAAACATATTGCTGGTTTCATCCTTCAAAATGAAGGTAAGAAAACACAGGGTAAATGGGTGTCTTTAAACAGCACTATGGTTCTGCCCAACCCAATTATCTTCTCTATATTTGCCCTGACTACCTCAAGGAAGTTGCTGGTTGATTTGAAATGTCTTCCATGCCTTAGTTCTCTACATTGGACTTGGATCTTGAAACTTTCCTAGAAAACGTCTTCTGAAAATGTAATCTGTAGGGCGGGGGTCCTTAACCTTTTTACCTGGGATAAACATTCCCATGTGAAGAGAGTTGAGGAGCAATGTAAGTAGAACAAGCATAAACACGGTCCTGGGTGACACAAAACAAGTGCTCTGAGAGCTACAATACTATTTGGCAGTAAATCGGGTTTAATGCAACCAAAATTAAAAATTCCTGGCTTTGAGGCCACTGAGAGCAACATCCAAGAGTTTGGTGAGCAACTGCGCTAAGGATCCAAAAGAAATCTGAAAGTCCCCAACCTCAACTGGATTCTCCATAATTTCTACTCTTAAAGTAACAGTTAAAGTTGGGCTGTGCTAGCCGTGGTTGCAGGAGGAGGCGGCAATGTATAAGAGGTGATTATTGTATAATTGGAGTCACCACACTGTGGAAGACTGGTAGCAGTAATAGATATGATTTGTTAAATGATTAATCCATGGGAATTCCCTTATGGAGAAAGAACCTTTGTCCACTCGAACCCTGTGACAGGAATATTTGCTAAACCACAGCTTGATGACGTCGATCTTGACTCTTTGTTCTGTGAGTTCTTACAGTCCCATAGTGTGCCAGGCTCTCTAATTTGAATGACTGTGTATAAGTAGCACATTTATGGTATATTACACATTGCTTAGGAGTTGTGTTATAGTATTAAGTGATACTGGTGCTTTGAGGGCTTCTATTGTTCCTGCCCTGGCTGGGTCTGTAGATGTGGTTCTATCATGGCAAGAGCATGGCATATGGCCTGTTCAGCCTTACAGGTCACAGATAAAAGAATGAGAGACAAAGTCCGATGCCAAGGTAAGTGCTTAGTGCCGATTGGGTTTCCTCTATATATGTGTGAGTATAGATCCAATTAAAGCTTTTTAGAGATTTTTCTTCTCTAGGAATTAAAGGGAAAGGGCAGACCGGCAAATTCCAGCTTGGCAGGCACACAGGCAACAAAAGCTCAGAACAACAACCCCACACCTATTCATTTCTATGGTGATCTCCTGGACCCATGTATGCACTTATGGATCAGGTGACTACTGCAGTGCATGCAACAACTGCTTGGACCATGAGTGCACCAGCGGCTCTAGTCTTCGAAAATACTCGGCGTCCATTTAAAGGGCACCAATCATACCTAAAATGATTTACTAAGTAAATACAATATGTGAAAGTTCAAGAAATCCGATTTTTAAAACAGTTAGAATTGTTTGTATAATGTAAATGATCAGCTCACTATACCTTCTGCAAAATCTCCCCTATCTCCACTGCAGTTCTAGCTGAGGCAGCCATCTTGGATTTCACTGACTCCTCCTACCTATATCTTCACAGCCAACTGTAGCTCTGAAATCTCGCACATGCTCAGTTGAAATTCCTTGCTTGCCTAATAAACCTTCTAAGCTATTTTGAAATCTGCCAAACTTCTGTGTTAGTGCTGCCACCTTGTGGAAGTTGCTGTGTGCACTTCTCTTGATACTTCTAGAGTTTACTAAAGCTAGGCATTCTGGGTAGCTCATTTGCATGTTGCAGTCAGTGACAAAGAATGGGATTTTTTTAAAAATTCAGTTTTTTTCAAAAAACTGTACATGTAGTTTGATTAAACATGTTTAGGTTGTACTGGTCACGTTGTTAATATGTGTTTGAATTTGGCTATTAGAGGCAAAACAATCCTGTTGGGTTTATTTAATGTTTAAATGTTAAATGTTTAAATTATTATTTTTATATTATTATTATTTTTATACATTTTTAAGTAGGCAATGTATGGAGATCTGAATTCCCTAATCTGGAAAGCCCCAGAGCATTGGATAATACAACCCTTTAAGGTTAAGCCCTCCTGCTCTGTTACCCTTATGATATGAAATTCCATTGTCTTGAAGGGGGAAAGTCACATTGTGTCCCATCAAGTTCCCAACCACTTCTGCACTTGCTTGTTAAAGTGTTTAGCAGTGGTCTGGCGGGAGAGGTACATGGCGGCTGCTCTGTGCTGTTCTCAAACGGATTCTGTATCTGGATTTAATCATTGTGACGAAGAGACTTAAAAGGCAAATAAAGAAGAAAATGGATTGAGACACACAAACTTATCCCAGGATGTGCCCATAATGATGTATCCCCATCCCAGTAGCACCCAGGCAGTGGTGCATAAATGATAATAATCAGCAAAAGGATCATATAGTAAACAGTGTTGGCCAACTTTGTGTTTTCAATTTGTAGAGTTAAAGGTTTACTCAATTTTGCACTAAATTTCCTTGCATCCCCAAAGAAAGGCTTGCTGGGAGTCCAGTGGTAATTGTCTATTTTGTATGATACTATATATATAAATCTAAGGGCTGACGTGACTTGCTCAACCCTCATCTCATATTGAGTGATTGTTATACAGTACACACACACCACTGCAAATATATATAAAATGTCAGATTTGTTTAAATTTGTATCCTTTATTTTCAGGCAGTAAGCACCACGTTGTCCTCTTCTGTTATATTATATCGTCTTCATTCTATTTGTTCTCCCAGAAATACCCTAAACCTCATGTGAGAGGCCCATATACTTCCCCCTACATCTCCTGTTTTCGCCTTCTAATGTTTCTTTTATACTTTTCTTACTACTCAATATCATCATATTGCCACATCATATTACCCTTAGCAGTTTTAACTATTATTCCTTTAAGTGCTTCCTATAATTATTCCCTATAGTTCCTCTACTATTCCTATTACTCTTCCCTATATGTTCTCTGATTGATCCATGCTTCTACTGTCCATATAACCTCTAAACGCTTTTTGCTTCCTAAAGCTCAACCTAAAACTATTTCTACTTCGTATAACCATCCCTATAACTCCTCCTATTGCTCCATACAACTCTTCCTTTTGCTCCATATAACACTCCCGATAACTCCTCCTTTTCCTCCATATAACTCCTCCTTTTGCTCCATATAACACTCTCTATAACTCCTCCTTTTGCTCCATATAACCCTCCCTATAACTCCTCCTTTTGCTCCATATAACACTCTCTATAACTCCTCCTTTTGCTCCATATAACCCTCAGTATAACTCCTCCTTTTGCTCCATATAACACTCTCTATAACTCCTCCTTTTGCTGCATATAACACTCCCTATAACTCCTCCTTTTGCTGCATATAACCTCCCTATAACTCTTCCTATTGCTCCATATAACCCTCCCTATAACTCCTCCTTTTGCTGCATATAACACTCCCTATAACTCCTCCTACTGCTCCATATAACCTCCCTATAACTCTTCCTATTGCTCCATATAAGACTCTCTATAACTCCTCCTTTTGCTGCATATAACACTCCCTATAACTCCTCCTTTTTCTGCATATAACCTCCCTATAACTCTTCCTATTGCTCCATATAACACTCCCTATAACTCCTCCTTTTGCTGCATATAACCCTCCCTATAACTCTTCCTATTGCTCCATATAACCCTCCCTATAACTCCTCCTTTTGCTGCATATAACACTCCCTTTAACTCCTCCTATTGCTCCATATAACACTCTCTATAACTCCTCCTTTTGCTCCATATAACACTCCCTATAACTCCTCCTTTTGCTGCATATAACTCCCTATAACTCTTCCTATTGCTCCATATAACCCTGCCTTCCTTTGATACTACAGTACTTCATTTTCCATTAAGTGCCCCCACATGACACCTCCTGTTGTGCGGTATAATTACTACTTTTCACTCTTGTTCTTCCTGTGATTTCTTATGAAGCTCATTATGACACTTCCACAAATTCTCATTATGCTCCACTCATGTTTCCTAACACTGCAGCCGGTCCATCATCTGTGCCTAAGCTCAAATGAAATGACCTCTCTTGTGGGCGCCACATTCAGCAAAGTCCTGGGTCAGCTTTCTCCTTGCCTGAGGGAAGATATTCCTAGGTCCTGGATGACACTGTGGTAGGAAGGGGGACTGCCATCACTGGGAGGGTAAAGGAAAGGTTTAGATGTTACCTAGTGGAAGAGAAACAGGAATATTTAGAATTAAGAATTTCTAATCACCTCCAGAAATGCAGGGACTAGATTACAAATGAGGGGCCTCAAGCAATGGATCAAGAATAAAACCCAATTAGTGCTACAGAAAGGAAAAGACCAAACAAAAAATAGTTTCAGGTGCCACCTGACCCAAAACATTTTAAAAAGGCCATCTATTTTACAGCCACAACTCAAGCTGGACTCTATCAGAATCTCCACTAAATCTCCACTAAACTATTGCAATATGCATACATTAGAATGGGTTGGGGGTCCATAACTTTCGGATTGAGGCTGCGCTTTAAAAAAGAAAATGGGGAGCTACTGGCATGTATATGGGCAAAAACTACATTCCTTCCAACTGATATCTGTCTGGAGAGATAATGGAGCTCACAGAGGTGGATTATGCAGGAGAGCAAAACTGAGATTTAGCAGGGCAGCAACAGTTCAGAGAGACTATAGAGAAATACAAGATAATCATTGCATAGAGGGATTATGTAGGATAATAATTGGAGGACAGATTGAAAACCATTGCAAAGGCTCTGAAGTACCCCACACACTTACTTCACTATAGGGCGGTGGTTCCCACATATCTCTCATGGGTATTCCTCCTGGAGATGGAGATGGGGGTGCAGAACGAGACTGAGACTGGCATCCGTTATTACAGATCCCGCAGAGACAGAGCACAGAGAACACTACCAGCATGCATATAAACAGGGGCCTGGTGAGAGGGAGCATAGACAGGATTAGCAAACACATAGGCAGAGGTCTGGGTTGGGTGGGCAAGTGGGATTGAGCCAGTGTCGGACTGGGACACCAGGGGCCCACCCAAAAACCTTAGAACAGGGGCCCACCCAAAAACCTTACACCAAGGGCCCACCTAAAAACCTTAGACTAAGGTCCCACCCAAAAACCTTAGGCCAGGGGCCCACTCAAAAACCTTAGACTAAGGGCTCACCCAAAAACCTTAGACCAAGGGCCCAACCAAAAACCTTAGACCAGGGGCCCACCCAAAAACCTTAGACTAGGGGCCCAACCAAAAACCTTAGACTAAGGGCCCACCCAAAAACCTTAGACTAAGGGCCCACCCAAAAACCTTAGACCAAGGGCCCAACCAAAAACCTTAGACCAAGGGCCCAACCAAAAACCTTAGACCAGGGGCCCAACCAAAAACCTTAGACTAGGGGCCCAACCAAAAACCTTAGACTAGGGGCCCAACCAAAAACCTTAGGCCAAGGGCCTACCAAAAAACCTTAGACCAGGGGCCAACTCTCAGTACAATTATCCTTCCTCTCCTCACTCAACCTCTATTCTCCTAGTTTCTTTTCTTTACATGCTATAATCTATTATTCCAGCTATTAGCATCTTTGTTCTCATAGAAATAGGGAATGGCCATGAAATAGGCTAAATGTTTGGCAGCATGAGGGCCCACTGACACCTTGGCCCACTGGGAGTTTTCCTGGTATCCCGGTGGGCCAGTCCGACACTGGATTGAGCATGGACAGGACACCGGGGAATGTTTAGGACCATTGAATGGAACATATGTAATTTGTGTTGCCATAATTTCATTCAAAAGCAAAATCCCATTCCATTGGATAAGATATTAAGATTGTGACCTTCCACAGGCTGTCACATTCAACTCCCAGCACCCTTTCCCAGCTGGTGTCTTGCTAACAGAATTCTCAAGCATTTTTATGGGTGCAACAATATCCCTTTCCATTCAAATGAAGTGACCGCAATATACGTGGCGCAGAACAAGCACATAGCATTACCCACCCATACCAACTGTAGTCCAGGTAGGTTTTAGACTCAGGTTCACAGCAATAAGTTCCTTCCAGGCATCTGTACAATATACATGGTTAAATGATCAGAAATGTCACATGGTGTAACTGGCAGAATCAGCAGGATGATGGAGAAATAGGAAGAGTAATAGGGAGAGAAACTGTAGAGATACATGTAAAGATAAAGGGGCTAGATTAAATTAGACATGGAGTAGTAAAAGATATAATTGTACGGTTTCTTAAACTTATACTTACTCTGAAACACTGCAACGTGGCACCTGGAAGAGAAACAAACAACAAAAGTACAATAATCTTATTCATTATATCCCATCTTATCATCCCATTGATGATTTTCAAAGGTTTGAAATAATGGTGTTAAATAATGTATAAACAGAAAAGAATACACCATAGTAAATAAGCTTCAGGCACTGCTTCATGTTTGCGGCACTGTGGATATATAATGTCCCAGCCGTAATTGGGATTTGCTTGGAAAAGATCTCATGGAGTTAGTGGCTTCAGCAATGAGCCATAATAGAAGCCATAGACAAATACAAGATCCTCTGCACTCAACCCATTATCAATAAATTAAGGACATTTAATCATTTTCCCCTATATGTAATATAAGGCACTAAGTTTGCCCAGGGGCAGTAACACTTGGCAACCAATAAGATGCTTGCATTTAAACAGGTGACTAGTGAATGCTACCTGCTGATTGGTTGCTATAGGTTACTGCCCTAGGGCAAACTTAGTGCCTTTTATTACATAACCCCTATAGTGCCTTAAGCTAGTAAATATGCCATACCCTTTAAACAAAACAATTGTTTGTCCATATATCGCAATATATTTAAGCTGGCCAAAGTCATCCCATATCTGGCCAGTCCTACGCTCAACTAGGAATTCCATTGCTTCATTATACATTTTATTAAGGGACTAAATTTTACCTGCAACTTACTTGAAGCTTTCAAAGTAAAACTCCCAAACACACTTGGTTGCCCTTTTATTGGCCCCAGTGGCTATAGTCGGGTGATCCCACTGGGGTCAATAAATTTGTATTGTATTTGTATTGTGAATTTTGTGGTCATTGCACCCCCGCTTAATGTTTTTAAAAATTAGTGGTGAGCACAACTTTCCCTTGTTTGTTATAGTCCATACTAGAACCCGCCGATGGCAGTTTATAGGGCAACGATTAGACGGCCTTTAGATCATGTTAGTTATTATTTCTACCGGAACTACAGTTGTCTACTACCCACTTATCTGCTAGTACTACGGCCGCTGTGTTTTTATACTGGAGTTTGTCCTGACTTTGTTATTTTATAACTTTGAATTGTCCTGTTGTTCAGCACTATTACATGTTACACTTCATGCACCCCTGAGCACCTACAGTACCTTTACCTAGTCCTCTTTGATACGTTTAGCTCACCCGCATGATGCAAGTGCAAAGATTAATGTGTTGTTCACCTAGTAACATATTTATTGGTAATTAGATTCATTTTGAAGTGTTGTGGGCCCGGGGACAAATGTCAGTCACAACTGCTTGTTATACGTCTAAGCATCTCCACAGGCTTTACATGGGTGAGCAGTACTAGTAGAAACGTCCAACCTGATGTGCAGTTTAGATTAAAGAAACCTTGTGGTACCTGGGAGAAAAGTGAGACCCTTTATATAAAAGGCCAAAATAATGACCCCTACATCATTACTGCCTCTGCTCTCCTGATGGCTTCTCTGTTTAGAGCAGGGTTGTCCAACTACAGACCCAGTGGACTTCTTTGAGTAACATAGATGGAGCAAGCTTTGTTGGACATCACACCGCTAACAAAGTGCACAAGGTAAAGTCAATAGCTCAGGTTGACTACGGCATCTAGGGTGTGGGTCTTTTCTACTAGGGATGCACCGAATCTACAATTTTAGGTCGAATCCCAAAACCCTTGTGAAAGATTTGACCGAATACCAAACCGATCCCTAATTTGCATAAGTAAGTTATGGAAACAAGGGGGAAAGAACTGCGCGTGGAGTGCACGGTTAAGAATTTTTTATTTCCTTGTTTGTGTGACTGAACAAATACTTCTGAAAAAGGTTGAATCTTGGTCGCATCCCAAACAGAATCCTGTATTTGGTGCATCCCTAGTTTCTAGTAGAACATTTTCTCTGTTTCTCTTAAATCAGTGATCCCCAACCAGTAGCTCGTGAGTAACATGTTGCTCTCCAACCCCTTGGATGTTGCTCCCAGTGGCCTCAAAGCAGGTGCTTATTTTTGAATTCCAGGCTTGGAGGCAAGTTTTGGTTGTATAAAAACCAGGTGAACTGCCAAACAGAGCCTCAATGTATATTGACAATCCCCAAAATGGGCTACAAAATGACCAATCACAGCACTTATTTGGCACCCCAAGAACATTTTTCATGCTAGTGTTCCTCCCTAACTCCTTTTACCTCTGAATGTTGCTCACAGGTTCAAAAGGTTGGGGATCCCTGTCTTAAATCGTCTAAAGTAGGTCTCTAGCACATGGTGCCCCATTGGAAAAAGCTAATACTTTTTATATGGAGGGACATGGTAAGACATCTGAAACAAAGGTCTAGATCAGTGATCCTCAAACTTGGCCCTCCAGCTGTTAAGGAACTACAAGTCCCACAATGCAATGAAGGAGTCTGACAGCCACAGTCAGGCAAATGCATTGTGGGACTTGTAGTTCCTTAACAGCTGGATGGCCAAGTTTGAGGATCACTGATCTAGACCTTTGTTTCAGATGTCTTACCATGTCCCTCCATATAAAAAGTATTAGCTTTTTCCAATGGGGCACCATGTGCTAGAGACCTACTTTAGACGATTTAAGACAGGGATCCCCAACCTTTTGAACCTGTGAGCAACATTCAGAGGTAAAAGGAGTTAGGGAGGAACACAAGTTTGAGGATCACTGGTCTAGATAAAGTTAACAACCAAAAAAAAGCCAAAAACAGACTTATAGGATGTTAACTGCATAACATCTGATTAAATATCAGGTGATAATAGGCCACTACAACAACCCAGTCCACTTCCTGGTAAACCCATCTTCTGAGGTCTGTGATTTGTGGCTGTCTTGTCGAAATCAAGACCTTTGGGATGTTTGTACAAACATGGGTGGAATAGCTTTGACCCGTGCTTCATTGGATCCACCAAATGCTCAGCGTGACAAGCCCAGAAGACTGGGATAATTTAAAAATAAATTTTTCAATCACATACAGTTGCTATGCAACGTTCTACACACATCAATGCTGCCTAAAAAAAAAAACAAGACTGTGTTGTGAAAATCTATAAGGTGACAGAAAAAAAATGCTGTATAATATTATGAAGCAATGACTATGACAGTAATTGCCTTTATGTAATATAAATCTGCCAGACAGAACCCCGTAGGGACCCGGTGGTCTTGTTCTACTGGCAGAGATTATGGCCTAGGACATAACAAACCTGTACAAGAGAAGCCCAGGCTTAAATGACAACTGACTACAAACAGCCCATGATGTCTTTCTTCTTCATGAAAATCCCAGTATTTACATTGATATCTTGTGCATGGAAAGTGACATGTATATCAGGCAGTAACCATAGAGTCAACTAATGAGGGCTTAATCAACACTCTATAAATGGTGTCATATGTCATAATGTCACATTGTTGCTGCGAGCAGATCCGTCTATTTTCCCAAGTGTAATGGTAGAATCAATTCCATAAACACACTGTAATTTACCCAGTTTGTCAGGGCAATGCCTGCCAGTCACGGGCAAAGAATAATGTCTTGGTGGAGGAGGAATGTCTACCAGCATCCAGCATGTAGGGCCCCCACAGAGAGATAGAACAACAGTAATGCTTTGTTTCATTGTAAACCTTCTTCCTGTGTCCAGAGTAAATATTTGATGTATTATTCCATGATAGCGTATTCTACACTGAGGATAGCCCACATCAGCGAACTATAACTCCCAACATGCCAGTGGTAAAAGTAATAAAGAGACTCTATACAACCAGAACAAAGAAATGGATAACAAGGAACCAGCGCTGGTTTATGGCAGGGCCCACGCCATGAGAAGGACAAGAGCAGATAAAAGTACAACGTACATGTTGTGTTACATAGTATAGACATTGTAATCATACACATCAGACTGTATTATTATGCATTAGGGGGCTCCCACCCATTGTAAGTGTATATTTGTGATATATTGAGTAAGTGCCTAAGGGCTGCCACTTCTTACCGCTTTGATGACTTGTATAAAGCAATTGGATAGGAAACTGATGTAGACTTTCTTGCACTGAGAGCAGTCAGCCATGTGTATCAGATTTCTTCCTCTTCCACCTGCTCTTCACTTAATACTATCCTTCCTCCTCCTTCTCTCAGTAACTTTCTTTTTCTGCTGCTGTCACCATACATCTCCTCTCAAGCCTTTCTTTCCCTCACATTCTCCCCATTTCCGCCCCCATCTCTCCACCCCTCTCATTCCTCCCTTTGCTTCAGGTCTCCACCCTCGTTCCCAGTCTGACCTTCTCCCAATCTCAGACTGTCGCTGCCTTGTTGTCTTTGTTGGTCGGGGTTTCACCTTGCCTCATTCTCCGTACAACCTCCCCTTTCCCTCCCATTGTCTCTCCTGATAATTATTATACAGACTTTCTCCTTCTCTCCACTCCTTTTCCTGAGCATGCTGTTGGTTATAATATTCAATATGCCACATTAATGAGGATATTACCATGCCAAGGGCATGAGACCCCAAAACAAATATACTTTCTGTCTTGCCCAAAAACCGATCCCAATCCTTCCAAGATGTAAAGCAAACCTGACATATCTTGGCCAACATCTGAACTAAAACACCCAACTTCTTCTGTTGATTGTAGTCAGAGTCGGACTTGGTTTGTGTGAGCCCTCCAGGAATCCTTGGACTATTCATCAGAAAATTACTCTTTTCTCTATTGTTTACTCCATCTCCTATTCCCTACCCTTGTCTTCTCATATTCCTCTAATTTTACTTTGTGCCTAGTCTCATTAATTCTTTCTTAATACCTTTCGTCTCACACCACCCCAGCTTTCTGTTTTCTAGTCTCCAGTAATAGCACCTCTGTGCACTAGTTTGTTACACCAATAAGAACACCCCCTTTTCACTAATGTCATCACCGTGTTTAGTGAAGTGGCAGCGGATATCACAGAATCTAGAGGTTCTTCGTCCTTTTTTTTTTTTTTTTGGTGATCATGGCAGTGTGTCGGCAGGTATAGACAGCACGGCGGGCAGCCATTGTCCACTCTGCTGTTTGCTAATGTCTGAGGACATTCGTTACATTTTCTATACATCATGGGTGATGAGAATGTAGCTTAGGATCTACCAGTAAGATCTTGAGTTGGTGACCCCTAGATAGGGTTGCCACCTTTTCCTGAAAAAAATACCGGCCTTCCTATATATTTATTTTTTTTTTCTTATAAATAACATTGGGATCAGCTATCAAAAATACCGGCCAAGCCGGTAAAATACCGGCAAGGTGGCAACCCTACCCTTAGATCACCAGCAATGCCCACAAGCAGCTTCATTAGATCACATATTTGGATACCTCCCATTATTTTAATTATCTTAATTGCTGTTAATATATTATCTGCTTTCTCTCAGTTTATTATAAGTACATGACATTTCTGCACGGCAGTGTACCAACTGAGCTGGGTAGACCATGATGAAATAAGTACATCAGTTAGGTCTGGGCACCACTGTTATTTGCCGTTTAGCCTGCAGTTATGGCAGTTGTGGCAGTTAGAGAGACCTGTGTATAGCAAGGTAACTGCAGAGCTTTATAAAGAGACACTTGTTCATTTATTACACATGGGCCCAGCTGTTTGAAGCTTTACATATCCACTGGATGGCAGCATTTTACCATTTATTCATTTTGACCATTTTTTATGTCTAAGGGAGGGGATCTGTTTCCCTGAACTGTAGCAAATGATCAGTACAAGCCCTAGCCCTGATTCCAAGTAATTCTACATTTCCACTATGTAATGGTCCTTCTATTAAAAATAGATGATCGGGGGACAACTGTAAAAGTGCCAAACAATAGGAGTACATGTAATTAACCTATTGCCCATTTCCAGTCTACTGGACCATGCCCAGATATGTTCCAACACCATCTGCAACATCTGAAAATGAAAGCTTCAAACATTGCAATGGGGTCACTGTGATCCCTGTGTTTTACATGGGGTTTCATGGGCAGGTCATTCCTCTATATGAAAAGCAAATGAATGAAAGGGCTTCTGACCACCCCATCTCCAGTTTTAACCTGAAAGGATCAAGATGGTCCTACTTTCAGGTGTGTCATATTAGATGTATGGGCCACTTTTAAGCGGGTCCCAACATTCATTTAAAACAGGGGTGTCCAAACTTTTGGCTTCGAGGGCCACATTGGAAGAAGAAAAAGTGTCTGTGGGCCACACATGAAATACACAAACACTATTGATTTGTAAAAGTAAAGAAAATACACATAGAAAAGGACAATACCAGTTGGATAACCAGATGGAGCTATATACTGGAATATGGGACACCTGGATATTAAATAGACTTATTATATTATTATTATTATTAATAACTGGGCAATGGGCAGAGCCC
Organism: Xenopus borealis; assembly: GCA_024363595.1. Lineage (NCBI taxonomy): Eukaryota > Metazoa > Chordata > Amphibia > Anura > Pipidae > Xenopus > Xenopus borealis. The sequence continues at coordinate 5,460,092 of CM044447.1, read as the reverse complement.
CCCATCTCCTATATCCTTTGCAACATGACGTTTTCTCGAGAACTGAAAGTTTGAAGCTGGGCCGCATTCATATCCATCCTGGGCCGTATTCATATCCATCCTGGGCCGCATTCATA
>CM044447.1:5427428-5454091 GCA_024363595.1 Xenopus borealis | reverse complement strand
GCAAGGGCCTATAGGTGGCCAGGGGTTAGAAAAAAAAAAAAAACACACACACATTTGTGTTCAGTAGAACTGAACTTGCGACTTCAAGACTTCAACTTTGGCTCCTTTTGTGAGTCTGGGTCTTTTCGCTGCTACATGACTTCAACTTTGGCTTCTTTCTTGACTTTGGTTCTTTTTGCTGATTCGGGACTTTGGCTGTTCAGCACTCCGGCTCTTCAGGACTACAGCAGAGGTGGCACAGCTTTGGCACTGTCAAGCATGACATCTGCACATACGCACATAATCCACATGGGCGTGGAACACAAGGAAAAGAGCGAACGGCGCCGGCGCAGCAAGGGGAGTGGGGGGCCTGAGGGGGCCCTGGACAGCAGTCCTGGTGGGCCCCTGCCCCCCCAGTCTGACTGTGCTGGTAGGCAGCAAATGTCTCACTGTGTAAATTCTGAGCTTTGACTTTAAGTACATATTGCTCAATATTATTTATAATACATTGTTTATGTGACCAGGTTGAAGGGAATGGTTTTATAATTGTATTGTTCCACTGCATTTGTACTTTATAAATAAGGAACTGCTTTTAGAAGCCACTTAATCATTCATTCTGATGTTAGAGATGAGTTATAATGACAACTCTTCTACAGAGAATTTTTATCATCGGATTAGGATTAACTGAAAACTAAGAGGTAAATTACATGGCAGACTGCTTTTCAGCCACTATTTTGGATTTGGCCGAATCCTTTGTCCGAATACCGAACTGAACCCTAATTTTCAGATGGATTTGGCCGAATCCTTCTGCCCAGCCGAATCCTAATTTGCATGTGCAAATTAGGGGTAAGAAGGGGAAAACTTTTGTTACTTCCTTGTTTTGTGACAAAAACTCACATGATTTTCCAACTCCCCAGCCCTAATTTGCACATGCAAATTAGGATTCGGTTCGGCTGGGGAGAACGATTCGGCCGAATCCGATCCTGCTGAAAAAGGCTGAATCCTGGCCAAATCCTGAACTGAATCCTGGACTGACAGGCCTCCACTTAAGCAGGACAGACTATGGTGAAATAGCCCACCCACAGAACTGCAGTCACAGCTCACTGCTTAAGCTGCAAGGTTTATTATCAGGAGAATTGAAATTTTACATTTAGTACAAATGCAGCTTGCCAGCTAAAAGTTACTATACACATAAGCAAGACTTGTTACTGTTTTTGGAAGAATTATCCCCAGGCTTTCCATGGCGTGAAGAGAGCACACTATGATCTTCAGAGCCCTAATAATGATTCCCTTTTCTTCCTCACACTGACACTGCCTGCCCCAGAGGTTTTGTATTTTATTTGTCATTTTGTATTTTATTTGTCATAAGCCTGTCCTTCCATCCCTCTGCTTCTGACTGCACAACTTTCTCCCTCACACACTGCAGCTTCCTTCCTGCACAGCCCAGTGGGCGGAGACTCCTCCCCATCCCTCACTCCCTGTGCCCAGAAGTTTCCAGTCAGTCAGTCAGTCAGTCAGTCACTTCTCTGGGGAACATGAGGTATCCAATACGTGCCCATATTTACAGCACGGATAGGGTGTAGAAAGCACTTTCCCAAATGGAACACCAAATACAAACCTTCAGCCATTTATGACTGTATGTGGGGGTTACAATCTCAATCCTCATCATATTCTCACACATTATGGACAATTTTATCAGGGGCCACGTATGGTAACCTGCAGGGCCGGACTGGGAGCAAAAAGCAGCCCTGGCAAAAGTATCAAAGCAGCCCATGTATTTACGCACATGCAAAGCATGATTTATATTTCCAACCCCAAGGTTAACTAGAACTAGGGTTTATTAAGATATTTTAAGACTCCATTGCCCTATAATCCCCAGCACTATTATACATGTGCTGGAACTGACCCTTGCAACAAATATCTCCCCCTAGTTTCTATCACAACTATTCTATCTGATGAATTAGAGGCCATATACTACAGTATATTCTAAATTTTCCTTTGTGTGCCCACAGCTAGACCATAAACCCTGGCAGATAAGAGGACTTTAATTACCATGTGTATCACAGGGCCAAAGTGTGGCATAGTTGAAGAGACTAGTCTGTCTCATGCAATCAATGCTACATATCACAATGTTCCATATACAGGCTGAAGTGATTGTTCTGAGCATGGATCCTCCTGTTGCCAACATACTTATCATAAAGGATTGGGTATATAGAAAGCAACTCTAATATCACTAACTGAAGTTGGTCAGAATTCCAGGTTCCTCCCATATGCCAGTACATGTATGAGTACTAACAAATGCAGGCATCGGCTTAGCTGTGGCTGGCTATTATGGACAGCTCATTTACAATTCTAAAGTGGTTGGTCCATTTACATATTAAAGACACACCTAATTTGCATTTTTAGGTGAGCAGCCCATTCACATTTTAAAGCAACCAACCCATCGGGCATTTGCCCGAACCCACAGATTGCCAGTCCGGGCCAAACACAATGACAATTCATGACAATCAGTTACAGGGCCATTTTAAGGCCTTGGTGAGCAGGGCCAAGGGGTAGGCAGAATAGTCACATACCTAGGGTGCAAAGCTTTGGGGGTGCCAGGAATGTACCTTCTCTGTCACCTACTCCCTAGTCTGGTTCCTGCTGGCTGGCAGAGTGTGCAGCCTTTTTGCGCATGTGTGTGTCCTTTTTGGACGTGTGCGTCTATCTGGCGCTGAGAACGGCCAGGTTGCCTAGTGCACCTGTTTGGTCCGGCCCGCTGCTGTTGGGTGGGCCCTGGCCCTAGGCAAATATCCAATGTGCAGGTCCCTATTATCCTGCTATTAGTCCAAGACAAGCAAGTAAGATGACTAAAAAATGGCTAATGAGCGCCCCATTAACTCCAGACATTAACTCCAAACATTAACTCTCTATCGGCCTGTTTGCTAAAACACTTGTGAAAAAATCCAAGATGGCTGTGCATTACACAGTGAAACTCCCAGCTATCTTGGATTTTCTCTGAACAGCATTTTCTCTGTGTCAACATAGCTGGGGTGAGGAGGGCAGCAGCGGCAGCAGAAAGACAGAGTGGGCCCTGAGCAGATGCCATTTAACATTTAGTAAAGGGGTTGTTCATCTTTGAGTTAGCATGGTTTAGGGGGTGATATTCTGAGACAATTTGCAATTGGTCTTCATTCCTTATTATTTGTGGTTTTTCAGTTATTTAGCTTTTTATTCAGCAGTTTGCAATGTCAGCCATCTGGTTGCTAGGGTCCAAAATCCCCTAGCAACCATGCACTGATTTGAATGAGAGACTGGAACATGAATAGCAGAGGGCCTGAATAGAAAGATGAGTAATAAAAAGTAGCAATTTCAATACATGTGTAGCCTTACAGAGCATTTGTTTTTTTAGATGGGGTCAGTGACCCCCATTTCATAACTGGAATGGAAAGTAATAAAAAGTAGCAATACACCTGTAGCCTTACAGAGCATTTGTTTTTTAGATGGGTCAGTGACCTCCATTTGAAAGCTGGAATGGTTAAGAAGGCAAATAATTAAAAATGTAAAAAAAAATTAAAGATGAAAGCCAATTGAAAATTTGCTTATTCTATAACATACTAAGGGCTTTACTATTTTAATTTAAAAAGGGGTGACCAAACTAGAAGCCACAATTGGAGCTTATTTATTATTAAAAAAAAAACAAAAACACAATTTACAAACGGATTGGGGACTAACCCAAAAAAATAGAAAATCTGAATTGCACTTTTTTTTCCTGAAATGCTCAAATTTTTCCAATTTCTGCCCGAAAAGTCCAAAAATAGTGTGATTTTAGGGCTTATTCCAGTGCAGACCATAGAAAATTCCTTACTGACTTATTTAAAACCTCGGTAGGTCTGAGATGCCGGGGATTTTCGGATTCCATCTTCTGAAGTTTTTTCCACTAAAAATTCAGATTTTATAGTTGAAAAAAAAAACTCGAATTTCTTGAGTTTTTGGCATTTGAACTTCAATAAAAAAAACCCTAAAAGTGAACTTAAAAGTGAACCACCCCTGTAATGATCTTACTAAAACATTTAAGGGTCATTACATCAGCATATTAAAAGACTTTACTTTCAAGCTACATCAACACAAGCAAAGTAATATAATCCAGCTGTAGGAAGGAGGGGTTTTATTCCGCAATAAAAACAATGGCTCCCCCCCCCCCACACACACACCCTCAATAGCAATAATGACTTTATGAGGCTTATTTGACCCCTAATGAGGCACATCAAGAAAATCATTCTCACAACTGTTACCGGTTGTTAAGTCCTAAAATAACATTTCTATTTGTACATAATATGTAAATATTTGAAATGAGGCTTAACCACATGTTATGGAAATTCCTTGGCTAATGGTAAGTGATTTTTAAACGGCAGAGAGTAGATCCTGAGCTTTGGAAAGGAAATAATGGAAGGTTCACATGCGTACGCTTAGCACACTGTCTGCTTTCAGAAGTCCTATGATATTACTGCTCAAGTTACAGACTGAAATATTAGAACTTTTAGGGGCAAATTTACTATTATTCCCCAAAATTAGCTCGATCCAACTCGAAATTCGATAAGCATTCGACCATCGAATGCTTATCGAATTGTTTTAGGCTATCGTTTTGCTCGATATTCGATTACTCAATGAATTTGTACGATCGGATAAAATCGGAAAATTTCCTTCGAGCATCCGAAAAATTTGCACGATTCGAACGCTTCGATCGAACGAATGGTATTCGGGCAGGACTTAGTCTCAGAAGCCTATGGGGGGTTTCCCATAGGCTTCTATTAAAATTCGGTAGGTTCAATCTGGCGAAGTAGGCATTCGAACAATTTAAAAATTTTGATTCCTTCGATCATCGAATGATCGAATTATAGAATATCCGATGATCGAAGAGGACAAATTAGAATTTCCTAATATACGAAAAATTTGCACAATCGGTATTCGATCGAATTTGATAGAACTTCGATCATTTCACGCAAATTTTTTAAATTTGCCCCTTAGTCTGCTATAGCCTGGCTAATTCTAAATAACTTTTCAATTAGTCTTCTTTTTTTATACTTATTGAATTATTTGCCTTCTTCTGTCTCTTTCCAGTTCTCAAATGGGGGGGGGGGGGTCACTGACCCCATCTAAAAAACAAATGATGTATTGCTATTGATGCAAATGCTATTGCTACTTTTTGTTACTCATTTTTCTATACAGGCCCATTCCTAGTTAAATGCAGATCAAGACCTTGTTGCCATGGTAATTAGAGCGCTAGCAACCAGATTGATGAAAATGCTAACTGGAGAGCGGCTAAATAAATAACTCAAAAACCACAAATAATTAAACATGAAAACCAATTGCAAATTGTTTCAGAATTTCACTTTCTACATCATAAAAAGTTCGTTTAAAGGCAAACAACCCCTTGAAGTCTCTGTCCCCATCTCAATATATACTCTGCCCCCCTTCTATCCTGATCTGCATCTCTCATGTTAAACTGCCGAAATACCTAAACTAAAATACCGGTAATATATTATAGTTTACAGCAAAGGTGCAGCAGTTCTGCTATATTACAGAATTCTATAAATTCCAGACGTATCCTAAAGTAAATATTTTCTTCTATAAACAGATATAAATTCCACTGTAGCGAACGACGGCTGCTTTAATAGTAAAGGTTTCAGCATGCGACGGTTCGGTAAAAACTAAAAATACACAGTCTTCTTAAAATGTTTTTCCATGTGTTCTGTATTATGGAAAATGACCCCATTTCAAATTACCCAGGATAATTGAGATTTGCTATAGAGGAAATGTGATGTTTCTATATAACTTGTGCTCTCTTAGAAGACTTCTTCATGAACCCACGTGGGGCACAAAGTGGTTCATGAAACACAAAAAAAACATTCCTTGTTTACGCTTGCGCAGTGGGACTGGGGTTCGGCGAAGAGGCCAGCCTAGGGCACTGCCATTTTAAAGGGCAAGGAAAGGCAAAGAAATAAAATCCCATTTTTACTTTCTTTAATGAAAAAGAAATCTATCTCCAATATACTTTAATTTTTAAATGTGTACCGTTTTTATAAGAAACCTGACTGTATGCAGTGAAATTCTCCCTTCATTTAGTGCTTCTGGCAGGGAAACAATCACTTATGAACAGCAGGGGGAGCCCCTGCCTTACTTACCAGCCATGCAGAACTCAAGCAGACCATACTGAGCATGTGCAGTGCCAGTGTCAGACAAAGATGTATAACAAAGTTACAAGATGACAGCCCCCTGTGGCCAACTTTGAAAGCATAAATCATTTGTTTGATTAGGCTTGTGGTGCAGTAAGTTCATGTTTATGTTTAGTATACAAAATACACCATTTCTACCCTTATTCTATTTTACACTTTCCTTGCCCTTTAACGGTTACTGTAAATAATATTAATATTATCCCCTCCCCAGTTAAATTACATTTAAATTGATTTCAGGCATAACCATTTGATGCAATACCCCTTTAAGGCTTAATGATCATCTTCACGTTACACGGTTTCCGTGAACGTTACTTTTAAAATACGCGGCACATGAGTTTGGCTGCAAAAAGACCGGAATGCTGTCGGAACATTGCTCTCAATTTTAAAGCAACGCTTGTATTTGAAAAGTGTGCTTGGGTACTTTATTGCCTTGTCTTTGTTTAATACGTTCTAGAAAACTTATAATAAAAAGCAAAGTGAGGGGAAAAAAATTACTAAAATTCAAGTGACTTTGATGTTGTAGGAATATCCTCTTGAAACAATAAGAAGGCGAAGAATGAAACCGAGACAGAAACAGAGAGACGAGCACTTAGTCTGGCCACTTGTCACGGTCGGCACCCAATACCAGAACAAGTGCCAAGCACCCTGATCTCGGCTCGTGCTTCACCAGTAGTGTGGCCGCCTTTGGCTTCGGGAGAAGCCCTCAGCTACTCAGATGCCACCTGGACTTATACGAGAGGTGCAAAGCAGGAGTTCTGGCTGGCAGTGGGGCACGACTGTAAATAGAGTCTATAAGGCCAATGGTCACGGTACAGACAGGAGTTGGCAGATTCGTAGTCAGACAGGCCGGGTCGAGGCAGGTAGATAGCTAGGGTAGTCAGGCAGGCAAGGGTCAAACCGGGTAATCAATCAGAGGGGTGAGACGGAATCGGAGTCGAAGTACAGGCAGGGGTCAGAATACGGATTTCAGAATAGTCAGGAACAAGCCGGGTCAAACACAGGAGATAATACAAACAGGATACAATTCAGACGCACAAGGCTCAGAAGCACCAGGAAAAAAATCCTATCACGGGCAGTTTGCTACTGAAGGAGCTGGCCTTTTAAACCCTAATTTTCCCGCCAAAGGAGCGTCAATTACGTGCTTGCGTCAACTTCGACGCGCGTCAATAAATGGCGACGAGTCGCGAGCGTGCGCCCCTAAGATGGCGGAGAAAACCACGAGGCGGGCGTCCCCGCCGATGGTGGCGCAACAGGCGTCCCTGTTGCCCGCCAGGTAAGTTGTTTTTTCTTACACCACTCATTAGACATCAAGTACTGAAATGCTGAATATTTTCTGCTCCCTATCTCATACAAGCACAGGTATTCTGCATGCCAACGATATCACTCTATGTCATCACAGTCTAGACATATATATATAAATATATCATCGATAGACAAACACCTTAGATGTACTGTAGCAAATTCTATTACAGTAATACTTTCTATTTTCAGTTTCCTATTATTATACCCCTCCCTATTGCTTCATATAAACTCTTTCTGTTACTCTCCACTAAGGTTTGATCTGAATTCCGGCCAAAACTTCTTACGATCTTTGTTTGGCCCCTAGGGTGCAAAGGAATGAAGGAGCTTAGCCACAAACATTAAAAGATCTGATAAAAAAGTATTTCCGGAGGTTTTTGTCTAAGGGGCCGATGTACTAAATTCACGTGAAGGATTCGAAGTTCGATCGAATTTCGAAAGTAGGATTTTTTTCGTTTGGTGGAATATGTGAATTTTGGCATATTCGATCATCCGATAGGGAATGGTCGAACGATCGAATAAATTCGAATAGAGTCGAATTAACGAATATTCGATCATTCGACCAGCGAAGGATTTTGATTTTAAAGTTAAATTCGACAGATTGGACCTACCGAAGTCCTGATCGAATAGGATTTGTACGATCGAAGTCTTCGATTGTTCTAATCGTATGAATCATTCGAATGATTTATTCGTTCAGTCAAATGATTTATTCAACTGATTGAATAAATTTGTATTCGATCGTCGAATGATCGAATATCTAATAAAAGGTAGCCTAGAACTATTCGATTAACATTCGAAAATCTAATGCTAATCGAATATCGAGTAGAAACTATTTTTTTTTTTGGGGAATAATAGTAAATTTGTCCCTTAGTTTTACTATATCAGAAAGCCAGAAGAAAGTACAGGTATGGGACCCGTTATCCAGAATGCTCAGAACCCGATGAAAATGGATCTCTCTGTAATTTAGATCTCTGTACCTAAAGTCTAGTATAAAATCATGTAAACATGAAATAAATCCAATAGGCTGGTTTTGCTTCCAAGAAGGATTCATTTTAATTGTAATCAAGTACATTTTAAAAAATGGATTGTTTGGATAAAATGGAGTCTATGGGAGATGGCCATTCTGTAATTCAGAGCTTTCTGGATAATGGATCCCATACTGGATAGACATGGAGTTCACATGATGTGTAGTGGGACATTATAAACGTTTACATTTCCCTGTAATAAACACAATATGTCAGCAGGGCGACTGCAAGAAAGAGTATGGAGCTCAGTACTCGGAAATCTCTATTATAAATCCAATTCTAAATGCTGGTTGAATTTGATCTCCCACTAGAGGGCAGCAAATACTGAGTTTGGGTCAATACTGAATTCAAAAGGGTGTGTTGTTACCAGCACTGTAGGTGCGATTGTTTTCAGTTTCAAAGCTGTATTATTTTATGTTTTATATATATATATATATATATTTATTTATATTATACTGCATAGAAACATAATCTATTGAATCTGTTTGTTTGCAGCACTGTACACAAAAGAAGGCAAAGAAGATCCCAGAATTCTGGGAAAGTTTGGCATTCCAAGTACTTAAAGTCCCAAAAAGTCTCCTACAGGCCCAATACATAGTTCTATGGTATCTTACAGCAGCACCTCTGACTATTTTAAACCGGGGGGGGGGGGGGTCTGCTTACTGGACAGTCACAGGATTAAGCACTCTTAACACATTAAGGGCCGTTACACACGGGCGTTTTTACCTGCGCTCCCCTGCGGCTGAACGCAGCCAAACGCAACGCAGGTCCAAAACGCCTGTGTGTACGGGCCCTAACACATTTTCCACTTCTTTTTCCAATTTTATTTGGTTTTCAAAGCGTACTTTATGGTTGCTATCCATTCTGGCCCTAGCAACAAGACAATACCTTGTATGTTGCAATTAAGCGTGACAAAGCAAAGGCTAGAAACAAAAAGTGTATAAAAAAAAAAAATTGTATATTTGCTTTCTGGGATCCCTGGCAACCAGATGTCAATTTATCTTTCACTTTGGAGATAGAGGGAAACAGAAAGAGAATTCCAAAACCACAGAAAGAAAGAAATAGGGCCAATTGCAAAACTGCTTAAATTACTTTCATCTGCAACACATTCAGCCAAAGTGAAATGCAAACTTTTCCACTTATTTTTCTTTTCTAAATTCAGGGTTTTTTTTTTACCTCCAAAGAGGGGGAACTTCATAGGGAGCCAGTCTTGGCATATTTCAGTTTCACTTAATGGGAACAGTTTTGGATATTTTCAGGAAAAGGCACGGGCCGTCTGATGTTTTTAAAGGGCAAGGAAAGTGTAAAATAGAATAAGGGTAGAAATGGTGTATTTTGTATACTAAACATAAACATGAACTTACTGCACCACAAGCCTAATCAAACAAATGATTTATGCTTTCAAAGTTGGCCACAGGGGGCTGTCATCTTGTAACTTTGTTATACATCTTTGCAAGACCAAGACTGCGCACATGCTCAGTGTGATCTGGGCTTCTTAGGGATCGTCATAAATGATCAAAAAACAAAGCTGCTTGAGTTCTGCATGGCTGGTAAGTAAGGCAGGGGCTCCCCCTGCTGTTCATAAGTATAATTGTTTCCCTGCCAGAAGTTAGGGACCATCTGACAATTCCTATCCACAGCACTAAATGAAGGGAGAATTTCACTGCATACAGTCAGGTTTCTTATAAAAACGGTACACATTTTTTAATCAAGGTATATTGGAGATAGATTTCTTTTTCATTAAAGAATATAAAAATTGGATTTTATTTCTTTGCCTTTCTGACTCTTTCACATAGGGGTTAAAAAAACTATTGCTCTGTGAAGCTGCATTTTTATTGGTAGTGTTACTTTTTACGCTTCATCTTTCACTTTCCTTATCTTTGGGTTTCTTTTTTTCTGGATAGCTGCTGAAATTCAAAACTAGGGAGCTGTAGACCAATAATCTAAATAGTTTTATAACCGCAAATCATATAAATTGAAGCCCAAGTCGGAACAGCATTCTCATGCTAAAATTTAATTTAAAGGTGAACAACCCATTTAATATTGGACAAAGTGCTTCAGGGCCTATTTTGCATTGTTTTCATAACTTTATTTATCACTCCAGAGAAGGCATTTCAACTACTCCACGGCCCTATCATGGTGCTAGGGTTGCCACCTTTTCCTGTGGCTGAACCCGGACAGGGGGGCGGGCCCATGATGTCGGTGGGCAGGCCAGTGACGTCAGTGGGCGGACCTGTGCCGTCATAGGGCGGAGCTATGACGTCACGATTGCTGATTGGCCGATCGTGGCATCAATCAATCCAGTTTGGAAAACTGGGCAGGAAGTATTGACCCGGGCAGCCCTTCAAAATACCAGGCTGTCCGGGTCAAAACCCTACATGGTGCCACCTTTACATCACTCCAGCCAACCCTTGCCAGTGATATAAAAATATCAAATTCTAATAATAACCCTGCTCCTAACCAAAAGTTCTGCTGATGCTGCAGTGTCCATCTGTTCAAGTAGAATCTAGAGAGGCCTCTGACACTCAGAAGGCACAGGTTTATTTAGAATTATTTTTCAGAACTGCAGGTATATGGAGAAGGGGCTGTCCACCTGGCAGATTTTCAGATGGAGAAATTAGAAGGTTGGATTATAAACAGTGAGGCCCCACGCAGTGTATTTTGTCGTTGGCCCTGGCAAGGATAGATGCAATTGCTTTGTGCAGTGTATTGATTGTATACAGTGTATAATAACATTGGCCTGAAAAACTATTGATGCCACTTTTTGGCTGTGCAGCCCCTCTAAGCTAACGGATAAAGCAATCCAAATAAAGGCAGTGTCTATTTCAGCTCCGCTTTCCAGTAACCTGTTGTTTGGCCAGGACTGCTGCCGCTTTGTCTACTAAATGGTAAAACCAGAGCAATCCTCTTAAAGGGACAGTACTGGTCTCAGAACCCATAAACCAGTTGGACATCAGATTTAGTCCTTACTAACGCCGGGGTAACTTAAGGGACTCTTCAAAGAGATGAGGCTGTCAGATTCTCGTAGCTCCATCTGCAATGGACGTTTAATCTTCCAATGTCCCTTGTGGGCACCTGGATGTGACCCTTCTCGGTTCACCTGACCCTCCTTTCAGTGTTGGACTGGGACACCAGGGGCCCACTCAAAAACCTTACACCAGAGGCCCACCATAAAACCTTAGACCAGCGGCCCACTCTCAGTACTAATATTCTTCATCTCCTCAATCAATCTCTATTCTCCTAGTTTGTTTACTTTACATACTATAATCAATTATTCCATCTATTTAACCTTTTTGTTCTCATAGAAATAGGGAATGGCCATGAAATAGGCCAAAAGTTTAGCAGAATGATGGCCCACTGACACCTTGGCCCACCGGGAGTTTTCCTGGTATTCTGGTGGGCCAGTCCGACACTGCCTACTTTAGTACAGCAGCACCTAGAGTCCTGCAGCGGGTCGGGTACCCGCGGGTTACCCGCAAAATCCGGCAGTATCCTGCAGGTTGCTCGTAGAATTTCTGGGTGCGGGTATAGCAGTGGGCCGGTGGTTCTGCAGGTTGGCGGGTTGAGGGTCGGGTCGCGGATCCTCGCTATAGCGATTTTTGCTCCTTTTTCTCAGCATTTCTACTTCTGATGATGTCACATCCGGTTTAAATTGACAGCACTTCCTGTTTTACTCCTTTTTTTTCTGGTCACAGCTACTTCCGATGATGTCACTTCCGGTTTACAATGACAGCACTTCCTGATTCTTGATGGTCAGCGGGTCGCGGGTCCGGGTTGCGGATCTCGGGTTGCGGGTACGGGTCGGGTCAGGGTCCAAGCGGGTAAGAATGCGGGTCGCGGGATCCGGGTTGCGGGTACGGGTCCCAAAAAATGGACCCGCGCAGGACTCTACCAGCACCTACTTGTACCTCTACTTTTTCCAGCACCTGGACCCCAGGTGGTGTCATAAAGTGGGAAGGGCCCTGCCATTGATATAACCAAAGAGAAGGGGTACAGGGGTAGTAAAAGTCCCAGAATTCCTTAAAGAGAAACGACATATTGTAGTTGCAGAACTGCATCCATCGTATACTATCCTACAGTTACATATATATATATACTCAGTGCCATCTACTGGCTACTGGTGTGTTTCAACCGCAGAGAAACAAAAACGATTCCATCTTCCTGGCGGCAATGTGGCACAGCTGGGAGTTGGCACCTGGATTAAAAAGTGTCCTGCACTGTTGCTCCCAGCATAGATTGGTGTTTAAAGTGATACTGACACTAAAAAATGAATTTTAACATATGAATGTACATTAAATGTTACCTATAGGTCATGTTGATCCTTTTTTGCTGAGAGGTTTGTTTTTGTATATAATTGTTTGTTGAAGTTCCTAAGCCTGACTCTCTAACACTGACTGTCCCATCTCAGCCTGTTAGTTACAGTTTCTAATGCTAACGGACTCCTGCTGCACAAATATGGCAGCCCCCTCATACAGGAACATGGGGGATCAGACAGGTCATGTAAAAGCATCATACAAATACTTTATGGCAAAGTTAGAAGTAGCTTTCAAAGCCAATATTATAATAGATGTAAAAAAAAGTTTAAAGGGGTTGTTCACCTTTGAGTTAACTTTTAGTATAATGTAGAGAGTGATATTCTGAGACAATTTTCAGTTGGTTTTTATTTTTTATTGTTTGTGGTTTTTGAGTTATTTAGCTTTTTTATTCAGCAGCTCTCTAGTTTGCAGTGTCAGCAATTTGGTTTCTAGGGTACAAATTACCCTAGCAACCCTGCATTGATTTGAATAAGAGACTGGAATATGAATAGGAGAGGGACTGAATAGAATGACAAGTAATAAAAAGTAACAATAACAATACATTTGTAGCCTTACAGAGCATTTGATTTTAGATGGTGTCAGTGACCCCCATTTGAAAGCTGGAAAGAAACAGAAGAAAATTGCAAATCATTAAACAACTATGAGAAATAAATAATGAAGACCAATTGCAAAGTTTCTTAGAATTGGCCCTTCTACAATATACTAAAAGTTAACTTGAAGGTGAACCACCCCTTTAATACTGTTAAGAGTCTGTTTTGGATGGGTTTCTTAACTTTTTTTTATCACTGCAGAGAAGGCATTTCAGCTGCACCACTGCCCAATCATGATGCCACCTTTACTCCAGCCAACCATTGGCACCGATGTTATAAAATTATATTAGTAACCCTGCTCCTAACCAAAGGTTCTGCTCTTTCTGGAACTGCAACTCCCACCATCTATAACCAGTGTCTGTTGAGCTTGTAATGGAAGCTCCTATTAATATAGACATGTAAATAAAAGACACACAGGAAGATAAAGAAACCTTAAATAGAGTGTGGATTGCCTACAATAAAATATATATATTACTATATCAGCTGCTGATGACATGCCCTCTGCTATAGGACTTGGGTGTTTAATAGCACCCCCTGCAGGGCACTAACTGTCAGTGTTTCTATCCATACTATTTTGCTTTAGCTGAATATTGCATCCTCTACTGAGCATCCAACCACATTGGTGTACATGGCAGTGTCCATTGCTCCTGGGCCCACACAGTACAATTGCCTCTTCTCTTAGCTCCTCAGCTGACACAGCCCCCCAAAAATGCCTATTGTTTGCCCCCCAATCTTTCCTGATAGCTCCCAACTTTAGTGTGCCCATCCCACCTGCCCCCAAGACATGTGCCTCTGCTGCCTACCCCTAGTTCTGATCCTGAAAATTGCACCCATGAGATTTCTGGTGCAAAGCATATTGCTCTTGGGTGCAGGGGAGCCCTGCAATTTACCCCTGTAACAGGCATGCAGTAGGTAAAGTGCTTTCTGGGGGGTATCCAAGGTGGGCACTCATGCTACCCTCCAGGTTATGAATAAAACCAGGCAGAATTATTCAAAGGAAAGTTTAGCTCTTTGCATTACATTGTTGCAGTGTGCAAAGAGATGGGGGCAGCAAAGTGCAAAAAGCATACCTCCCAACTAGTGATGGGCGAATCTCCCGAGATTCGCTTCGCCGAAAAATTCGCGGATTTCCAGAGAAATTCGCGAATTGGCGAAAAATTCACGGAACGAGTCACGGGACGCTTTTCACGTTCAAAAACGTCGTGCGACTCGTTTTTCCAGCAAATTTTCGCTAAGCAAAATTTCGCTGGCGATTCGCGAATTTATTCGCCAGCGGCGAATCATGGGAATTCGGTGCGAATTCGCCCCTGGCGAATAAATTCGCCCATCACTACTCCCAACTGTCCCGTTTTCAGTGGGACAGTCCCGCTTTTGACAGTACTGTCCTTATTTTCTCTGCACTGAATAGCCAGAAAAAGAAACAACATTTCTAACTTAATTGGCTTTTGGCAGAGAGCCCAGAACAGCCATGAGGTACAAAGATACTTTGTAACAATTTTGAGATAAGCTTAAGTGATTGTAACGATTTAAATAACAAGTCCCTTGGGAGAAGTCAGACTCCCAACTTAAAGGGCACCTATCGTACAAAACAGTTACCCCCAACCAAATGTTCGTGCTGATAGAGCCTGCATTCCGGTTGGGGGTACTAGTACTTTTTTTTTTTTTTTTTAAACGCCCCCCCACCTAGGGTTGCCACCCAGCCGGTAAAACACCAGCCAAGGCCGGGGCTGGTATTACAAATTTGTAATACCACTTACCCTGCCATAATTCCAGTTAATACCTTTTTTGCTGTCTTCAGCTGATCACTCAATGTGACCCCGCCCCTATGATGTCACGCTCCACCCCTTTTGATGTCATGTCCCGCCCCTTTGTGACACCGCCCCCCCGTCGGCTGGTAAATTTTTTTACAAAAGGTGGCAACCCTACCCCCGCCAGCGCGCTCGCACCGGGAGGGAGGGGCCGCCTTGACAGTTAATGCGCGTTTGCGCCCGCATGACATCATACGCATTAAGAAAAGCTGTCACTGATGGAGCTCCCTCGCGGTGCTGGCACTGGCAGGGGGCTTTAAAAAAAAAAAAAAAAGTACTAGTACCCCAAACCGGAATGCGGGCTGTATCAGCACAAACATTTGGTTGAAGGTAACTGTTTCGTACGATAGGTGCCCTTTAAAGGGCAATTCACCTTCTTTAGCAAAACTGTAATAACACATAAAAACCACAGAAATATGTACAAACTTTTATAACCTGCCAAATGTTGTAAAATGAACATGGTAATTAGGGGGTATACGGCAAATTTTTTTGCCTCTCTTTTTATTTCCAAAATGTTGGGAGGTATGAAAAAGCTTGGCCCCTGTTTTTGCACTTTTACACATCACTCAGGGGCGTAACTACAGAGGTTGTAGGGGGGCCTAGGAGTGTGGGGGGGCCTAGGAGTGTAGGGGCCCCGGTGAGGCCCTAATTAATGAGTTGTTTTAATTTATCTTGGTAAGCTAGGCCAACTTATCAATATTTTGGGGCCCTAAATTGAATTTGCTGTGGGGCTAGTGACATCACGCTCGTTTGAATAAAGACAGCAAACTACTCCCTGTAACTGCTGCACCCGCAACTGCTGCTCCAATGGAGCAATGGCCGAAACCTTTTTGTAATTTGCAGCTTTATCATAAATTTGATAACAGGAATGAGCCCCAACTCCTTCTGTAAATGTGACCCCCCCCCCATATGGTGGTTGCCAGGTAGCACCTCAATAACTCTTCCCCTGCCAAAGGCTTACACAGTTTTCCCTTTGAGCCCCAAGCAGAAATGTGTGTTTCCATCTGCTCCACATGTGAGCAACTTCACAGCCCGGTGCTGATGTGGCAGACACAAGGATTTTGGGACCCACTCCAGACCCCTCACTTTCTCCTCCCCTCCCTGTCTGCATTGTCTCCCTGGATCCTCTGGCTGACTCTCCCTTTCTCCGTCTCTTGCTGGGAGTGGCGGGCTATGGACTCCTACACAATTTGCAATTTCTAGTTTGGGAGGGGGGGGATAACGGCTGAGGAGACAGAAGAGGAAAATAGACAAAGAAAAGAGAGTTTGTGATACTTTAGGTCTCAGATTTTAAGTTTACAGTCTTGAAAACTACATTTCCCAGCATCCTCAGCAACCCACTGCTTTCGGCTTTTATCTCCATAGCAGGGAGGGGGGTTTATTCACAAAATATAGTTGGAGAAAGGCAGATTTGTTGCATTAAATTTTGAACTAGAGTACTCAAGATGCTCAACCTTCTGCTTTACACTTTATTCCAGACTATATGGATATGAAATTGAAAAATAGATTGAAATCAGATTGGTCACATTGCATCGTGTGACTGCGTCCATTGTGACCCAAGAGATGCAGAAATTGCTCAGTGCAATAATCCATAGCAGCCATAGCAGCCAATCACCAATTAGCATTGATCAGTCAAAGGCTGAAAACAATGTTCTGATTGGTTGCCAGCTGTACCCTGTGTTAGAAAATGAGCAGGGACAAGAACCATAGCAGCCTGGCCAACAACCACAGTCCTATGAGCTAGTTAGGTGTATCCTCCAGGATAGGTTTCATTGGTTTCTATGGCACAAGCCACATGATGTTGCAGAGATCATTATCATGTTATTATAAACATGAATTTATATAGCACCAACATATTTCGTAGCGATTATTAGGACTATTGGTCCTTATTAGGGACAAGGAACAAGCTAGATGTTCAGATCCCAGAATTTAGATGCATAAAACTCCTTTTAAACGGCATGTAGAAGAAAAGCGTAATCCAGCCAATAATAGCAGCAGAGATGCATTGTTGCCTATAGTGTTCCCAGAGCATAAGAAGGAGACGAATAAAAGGAAAAGGAGCCAAGGAAACGGCTGCATTGTGGCCAGTGGGTATTTGGTTTCACAGGTGCAGGGAGTTAAAGGAGGCCTAGAGAGCAAAAAGCACTTGAAGAGTTAACAGGTTATTTCCTCCAAATTAATCCCCCCCTCTCTCTCTCTGTGGCTCTGATCACAGGATAGTCCCCAGGACAAACCATCAGAGGATCTCCATAGACTCCCTCTGTCTGCTTACACTCTGTTCTCTGCACCTCTCAGCTCTGGGCTTTACAGGTGCAGCTGAACTGCACCTCCCATCATTCTCTGCTGAGCCACTGTCTTTACCTCTATGGTCAGGTTTAGGGGGGGCTCACGTGTGCCAGGAACCCCAAGGGGGCAGAATCAATATTCAATCAGTAATAATAAAGCACATCTGCTGTTATACCACCTTTAATCAGCAGATGGCGATGATAAAGGTTCCCATTTGCCCTTCTCAGTTGGCCAGTTCTTTGTAGGCTTTTACAAAACAGATATATATGGGCCATATCTGTGTCAGTATATTACAAAGCAACACCATGAGATTATCATGTGGATATGATGGTTTTTGTGCTGCCCCACCTCCAAGAATAGAGTGTGATTACCCATGAGTCCTACTAAACCTTATAAATAATTGTCTGTTTACTATCTTGCCATTTTATCTTGTGCCATTGATTCTGCTAAACTTTATTGCTAATGATTATTCTGAACCCCCCCCCCCCTCCATGAGCGTTAATTTGTATTGTACCAAATTACCTGTTACTGGTTCCTTTAACAGCCTGGTACAAAGTAAACATGACACACTTGCGGAGTTTATAATAAAAATGAATATGGAACTGCCTGTTTTACTAGAACATGTAAATCGGAAGCATGAACAACAAATACAAACATTGGGGCATATTTACTAAGATTGGAGATAAATATCTAGAGAAATTTCTGGAGATGTTGCTAGGGTTGCCACCTGTCCGGTTTTGACCCGGACAGCCCGGTATTTTGAAGGGCTGCCCGGGTCAATGCTTCCTGTCTGGTTTTCCAAATAAGGAAAACCAGGCGGGATTAGCTTGATTGACGCCGCGGTCAATCAAGCTAATCCCGCCCGTTCATAGCTCCACCCTGTGACATCACGGGCCCGCCCACTGACATCACAGGTCCACCCCCCCCTGTCCGGCTTCAGCCACAGGGAAAGGTGGCAACCCTAGATGTTGCCCATGGCAACCAATCAGATCTTTGCTAACTTATAGGTGGCTGTTTAAATCTAATTGCTGATTGGTTGCTATGGGCAACATCTCCAGAAATCTCTCCAGATATTTATCTCCAATCTTAGTAAACATGCCCCTAAATTTGTAAAGAACAAAGTAATGCAGTTATTAACCATGTATTAACCCCTGTGGTGCACCACATATAACTGACAGTTCAGGCCTGTTTGTTGTGTAACTTTACATTGGTGTCACTTATCTGTAATCCCCGGCGTTGCATCCATGAGTTCCAGTACATTTGTAATCCATAGGGTATTCCCAGAGAGTGCAGTGTCCAACAGTTAGTCCTGGCGCTCCTTTAGGTAGAACTGGGCCAGTAACTAAGCCGGGGTGACTGATCCTAACGGGCACTGGAACCTGGGGTGTAAAATAACGGCCGGGTGGCAACCCTATAGGGGATCTCTCTCCCCCTGCTGCTGCCAGATCTGTGCCCGCTCTCTCCTTGACTTCCTGTCTTGTCTTCCTCTTTCCCAGCATTCCTCACACAGTCACATGACATCAGCCTTACTGTTTCCTGATTACCTAACACTGCCATCTGCAGGCTGGAGGTGATCTTTGCATCATCCTCATTTGTCTGTCTATTACAGTATGCAGCTAGGGTCACCACCTGGTAGAGTCCTGCAGCGGGTCGGGTACCCACGGGTTACCCGCAAAATCCCGCGGTACCCTGTGGGTTGCTCGTAGAATTTCTGGGTGTGGGTATAGAAGCGGGCCGGTGGTCCTGCAGGTTGGCGGGTTGAGGGTCGCGGATCCTCGCTATAGGGATTTTTACTCCTTTTTCTGAGCATTTCCACTACTGATGATGTCACATCCGGTTTACAATGACAGCACTTCCTGTTTTACTCCTTTTTTTCCTGATCCTGGCTACTTCCGATGATGTCACTTCCTGTTTATGATGACAGCACTTCCTGATTCTTGATGGTCAGCGGGTCGCGGGTCCGGGTTGCGGATCACGGGTTGCGGGTACGGTTCGGGTCGTGGGTCCAAGCGGGTAAAAATGCGGGTTCGGGTTCGGGTTGCGGGTTGCGGGTACGGGTCGGGTTCGGGTCCCAAAAAATGGACCTGCGCAGGACTCTACCACCTGGCCGGTATTATACCAGCTTGGCCGGTAAAAAAAATGGTTGATCCCAATGGTAATAATAGGAAAAAACCATCAATATATAGAAAGGCCGGTATTTTTTTCCAGAAAAGGTGGCAACCCTATATGCAGCAACTATTGGACCTGGGGCATACCTCCCAACTGTCCCTTTTTCGGAGGGACAGTCCCTCTTTTGACAGCTCAACCTGCAGTCCCTCATTTGTACTGGAAAGTCCCTCTTTTCTCTGCACTGAACAGCCAGAAAAAGAAACAAAGTTTAACTTAATAGGCTTTTGGCATAAAGCCAACAGCTAACAGGTGCAATTAAGATACTTTGTAACAAATTTGAGATAATAAAATAAGTAATTGTAACAGTTTAGATAAGGAGAAATATTTTCAGACTTTCACAACCTGCTAAATTTTGTAAAATGAACAAGGGGTGTGGCACAAAAATGGGTGTGGTCAAAAAATTTGCAGCACTACGTGCAGAAACATTTTTTGTCCCTCTTTTTACTTCCAAAATGTTGGGAGGTATGCCTGAGGTCCCAACTTAAATATATATATATATATATATATCAATGCAGAGCCCATCTGCTGTTGTTAAACTACACCTCCCAGAATAATCGTGCCCCTTACAAACTCAAGGCATGGGAGGGGGTTTTCCAGCCCATAAACAATACCTCACTTGTGGTCTTGTAAGAATGACGTGATTGGCTCCCTCTATTAGGCAATGGGATTGGTGTAGAAATATGGAACAATAGAGGAAAGAGATGCAGTGAGTGTTGGGGGCCCAGGAATGTAGTGGGGCCCAGAGGGAATATTGTGATTACTGTTAAACATTGTGTCTGAACATCTCTGGAATAAACATAGGACTGGGGTTTCTGTTGTACTGCAGCAAAGTTGCATCTAGACAGCCGCATACTTCCCCACAAATACCAGTTAGTTCCGACACAAGATGCCCCTGCTGATCCCATGACCCCCACAAAATGATCATCTGTGTCTGGGGGCCCCAAGGTGGAAGCAGTAAATAGCTGCAAGGACAAGAGAGATGTTTGTTGGGAGGAAAGGGGACACTGGTTTATTAGTCTGGGGGCCCCTTTTGAACCTCTTTTTTCCTGTTGTATAAAGGTAAATGCTTCCACTGAGATTCCCCCGTGTGCTGTATCTTTACATCCATAGGTCTCTTCCGCTGTCTCTTCCTTTCTCTCTCTCTCTCTGCCTACACTATTAGTCTGATCCACATAATGGCTTTCATTACCACACTCTTGCTCTTTCCTTGCACTCTCTTTATGACTTACACTCTAGGAAACACATCATTAAATGTAACTACTCGTAGCTGGCACTGGGCATTCCTACCCTCTAGACCAATGGCTCTTGAGCAACATGATGCCCACCAACCCCTTGGAAATAGCACCCAGTATCCTCAAATCAGGTGCTTATTTTTTAATTGATGTAAGAGGTTATATGTCAGGGAGACAAATGTGGCACAGGTCTTGCAGATATAAAGTGGGACTATCCAGTAAAATGGCCCTTTAGTTCAGTGGTTCTCAACCTTCCTAATGCTGCGACCCTTTAATACAGTTCCTCATGTTGTGGTGACCCCCAACCATAAAATATTAAAATATTTTCGTTGCCAGCCCAGAGCGGATTGTTAGGAAAGTATAAGAGACAGCGTGGCTAAAGGTTTGTTTTCTGTGCGTAGTGGAGCTAGGGTTGCCACCTGCCCGGTATTTTTGATGGTTGATCCCAATGTTATTAATAGGAACAAAATATAAATATATAGGAAGGCCGGTATTTTTTTCAAGAAAAGGTGGCAACCCTAAGTGCAGCAAATACTTTTTGCCACACCCCAATTACCATGTTAATTTTACAAATTTTAAATGGGCAGGGAGAGCTGTATGGCAGTCCCTACTAAGGGGATATAGAAAGTTATAGTGCAACTGGCTTCCCTACACAGATTACTGAACTACAACTCCCAGCACCAACACCCAACCTTGCCCCAGTGGGGAGAGAGATGAACCTGCTCCTGGAACCCCTTAAGGGACCCCTGTGAAAGGGTCATTCGACCCCCAAAGGGGTCCCGACCCCCAGATTGAGAACCACTGCTTTAGATGGTGATGGACCCAAAACAGAGCCACTACTAACAGCCTGAAGGACTACAGGTTGGGGAATCTTGCTATACTCTTGCTAGCCATCCCTATTATACATACATTCTTTCTTTCTTCCAAGAAAGACTTCATCTTGACCTACTTGCTCCATCTTGCCCTATTACCCATCTTATCCTACAGTCTTTTTCTGTAGATGCACCTTCTTTCCCTATTATGTCCGTGTTTACAGTATTCATGGCTACTACATGTGCTGCCTGCACAATCAAGAAGTAAATATGTAAATATTTATTGCTTCTGTACCTGATTTTCTATGTGCTCTGCTATGTCCCATAGAAGCTCATTCTTTTCATATTGGAAATAGATCTCCAAGGCATTGTCCAAAGTCCAAAAAATGGGTGCATTTAGCTATTTTTAATGTTGTGCTCTCCCTTCTAGTGTTGCAGGCATGCTGCAGTCTCAACTAGGCCTTATTGCCTGCCCTATGGACCTGCACCCCCTGATTCAGTGAAGGGGAAAGAAGCACTAAGGGAAATCCTCTTGCTCTTGCTCTTCCCCCGGCCTTTGCTAATTGACCCCTCTGATCTTAGGGTATTTCTGTGAGTCGAAGTCCAGTTGGAAGTTGAGGACCAAATGGTAGCCATTGTAAAACATCATATGTACTTTTAAAAAGGGTGCTGGAGACCCAGAGCCAATACCCCTTTGCCCTACTCTAATACACTTGATATATAGCTGCAAGGCCCCCACCATACACCTGGGTCCTGTCCCACTTATTTGAATGCAAGGCTGATGCTTTCCTCCTACAGCAAAGGAGCATTCGGGTATGGGGGGGAGGGGGCAGGGGGAGCAAATTCAGCTACTGGCAGGGCAGGAATGGGTGGTTCTACAGATGTTGGAGTTGGATACAGCGTGGAATCTGGATTCATTCCAAATCCAAGGAAACATTGAGGCTGCTGCATCATTCAGTAAAAATGTTGGAAGTTACCTCCTACCAATAGGGTTCTTATTATTATAGGGTTATAAACAACCACCAGAAGTGGAGTCCCAGTGGAGTCGGCATCTCTTCCACATATTTAAATGCTGGTTATTGGCCTGTAACCGCCATGCCAGGTGACCGTGAGAGTTGCCACTTCACCCTTTTAAAACCCTGTATAAACTCATGACTACATTAGGGAGGATTTACACAAAACACAGATGGTCAATTAATTTCCAAATACAATTAGCCTAAACCTTGTTTGTATTTTCTGACATGGTTATAAGCCTAGCAGGTCCCCTGGAATGTGTGTGAGTTGCAGTTCAGCAGGCTGTATATGCCTATATACATAGTTACACCATATGAGTAAGTTCCTACGGCATTGGAATGTCTTGTTACTCGCTGTCATGTCATAACGAATGCACAGTAAGCCTCTACATAAAAACACTAGTTATCACTCACTCCCGTTTTTCCTTTTGGAGGATCCAAGTGTTGAAACAGGTATACAGTCCAGGACTGGCCATGGGTTAAAGGACCAGTAACATAAAAAAATGAAATTATTTTAAAGTAATAAAAATATAATGCAATGTTGCCCTGCACTGGTAAAACTGCTATGTTAGCTTCAGAAACACTACTATTGTTTATATTAATAAGCTGCTGTGTAGCCATGGGGGCAGCCATTCAAAGGAGAAAAGGCTCAAGTTACACAGCAGATAAGCTCTGTAGAACATAATGTTATCTGTTATCCATTACTAATCCTGTGCTATATAGCCGTTTTTCAATTTCCGCCATTGCTACTTAGAAGCTTGTTTATATTAACCATAGTAGTGTTTCTGAAGCAACCAGATCAGTTTTAACAGCACAGGGCAACACTACATGATATTTTCTTTACCTTAAAACACTTTAATTTTTTGGTGTTACTGTTCCTTTAAAGGGAAACATTTTTTTTTTAAACGCATCAGTTAATAGTGTTGTTCCAGTAGACTTCTGTACTGAAATCAATTTCTCAAAAGAGCAAACAGATTTTTTTATATTCAGTTTTGAAATCTGACATGGGGCTAGCCATTTTGTCAATTTCCCAGCTGCCCCAGTCATGTGACTTGTGCCAGCACTTTAGGAGGGAACTGCTTTCTGGCAGGCTGTTGTTTTTCCTTCTCAATGTAACTGAATAGTATGCAGTGGGACATGGGTTTTTACTATTGAGTTCTGTTCTTAGATCTACCAGGCAGCTGTTATCTTGTTTTAGGGAGCTGTTATCTGGTTACCTTCCCATTGTTCTGTTGTTAGGCTGCTGGGTGGGGTAAAGGGAGGGGGTGATATCACTCCAACTTGCAGTACAGCAGTAAAGGGTGACCGAAGTTTATCAGAGCACAAGTCACATGACTTGGGGCAGCTGGAATATTGACAATATGTCTAGCCCCATGTCAGATTTCAAAATGAAATATAAAAAAATCTGTTTGCTCTTTTTCCCCATGACAGGATCCCTTTAAACATCTTGTGTGGAGCACTCCAACTGTGGTTGGAGTGTCTTACTACATTTATACTAGAGGTCTTTAATTTTACAAGAGACTGTGTGCAACATTAAAAAGGGCACACATGGTCTACTGTCTATTCTACAAAGCACTGACTGCATTTAGCCGCACTCCATCCAAGGGGGGATGCATGTAGGTGTCCCCCTCCCACTGTTAGGGATAGAGCCCAGTGAACAGCAAATTACTCCTACAGACTTTACAACCAGGCCTGCTGATGCCTCCAACACAAACTTGAGGCATCAGGGTGAGACCAGGGCGGTTGCAGGACACAATACAACAGATTTAAACCTATGGGCCGTAAGTTACTTTTGAGCAACTGCCAGGACTCTTTTTTTGCCACCGTCTAGACAACAATGATAGAAAAATGTAATATTGCTATCTTGCCTTACTATACTTGCAGTAGTCTTCCTACTTACAACTGCTACTGGGTATTGGTAGCTTTTATGTGGACATGTACCCAACAAGAGGCCCTGTTTGGCAGTGCATATGGTGTTTATGAAACCTTGCCTTTAAACCAAGAATTCAAAAATAAGTTCCTGCTTTAGGCCATTGTGAGCAACATCCAAGGGGTTGGTGAGCAACATGTTGCTCATGAGCCACTGGTTGGGGATCACTGGTCTAGAGGGACTAGACCTATAGTTTGGAAACCACTGCTCTATGGTATAAGTAGACCAAGCTTCATGTCCATAACTGCTGTTTGTGTCACCCTGGGAACAAAATGGCTTCCAGACTGGAGTTATGAAATAAAAGATGGAATTAATTGGCTTTCCCAAAAGCCCAGGGCCCTACATGACTCACCCTCTTAGTTAGGTCCATCATTAAAGCCTATCCCAAATGCTGTGCAGACTCCCTTGTACTGTACATGTGGCCATGGCTGGTTTCCATATTATATAGTTGTACAAATAATCAAGTCCATATGACTTCCAGATCAATTGTATCAGGCCCTGGGTCTGTCATGGATGAAAGGAGTCAGCATATTTCAAGGAGAGCAGTCTGCAGGCTCTGCACCCCTTCTGCTGGAGTCCATTCCCCGGCAAGCATTTGGTTATTATATTATATTTCTCCTTATGTGGAACTGCTAATTATACAAAAAGCTCCACACAGGCTTATTCAGGCACCACATCTTTCTACTTAACAGATTATGTTTAGCAGATGTAAGGCTGTTCATCTGCCACGCTATGCGCTTACTGGAAAAATGAAAAACCTTATCCTAAAGGAAAGGGTTATATACAATTATTTATTTTCTACTGAACACCTAAATACACAATTTCCACAATTATTGAATACAGTCTAATAGTGGAAATCCAAGACTGAACAGTAATCTCTTCACAGTGTGTAACTATAGGGAGACCAGAGTTTTATTTTTCTTGGTATACACAGATAGGAGTCAGTGTTACAGGCCCACCCTGTAGTAGTACAGAAGGCTTAGCTGTGACAATGGATTTGATGCTTAAAAGGGTGGTTCACCTTAAAGTCAACTTTTAGTTGTTAGAGGATAGCTTTTTCTAAGCAATGGTCCAACTGGCTTTCATTTTCATTAATTTTTTTTTAATTATTTACCTTTTTCCCCTGACCCATTCCAGCTTTCAAATGGGGGTCACTGACCCCATCTAAAAAAACAAATGTTTTGTAAGGCTACACATTTATTGTTAATGCTACTTTTTATTACTCATCTTTCTATTCAGGCCTCTCCCATTCATATCCCAGTCTCCCATTCAAAACAATGCATAGTTGCTAGGGTAATTTGGACCCTAGCAACTAGAGTGCTGAAACTGCAAACTGCTAAATAAAAAGCTAAATAACTCAAACACCACAAATAATAAAAAATGAAAGCCAAGTGCAAATTGTCTCACTCTCTGCATCATACTAAAAGTTGATATAAAGAGGACCAACCCATTTAAATGTGGCCCTGAGACCTGAAAGAATACACCATCAAGTATTTAGAGTTTAGCTAATTTCTAGCCTGGTCCCTATTTCTGATATCTCAGATGCCCTTTTGTTGGGTTCATAAAAATAAATTCTGTGTGTTCCGCAATTAGTGTTTTTGTAATTAGTGTTTTTGTACATTGGTTTGTGGTTGCTCAATGGAGATCAGCTTTCATAGTGCTTAAAGGGTAAGGAAAGGCAAAGAAATAAAATCCCATTTTTACATTCTTTAATGAAAAAGAAATTTATCTCCAATATACCTTGATTAAAAAATGTGTACCGTTTTTATAAGAAACCTGACTGTATGCAGTGAAATTCTCCCTTCATTTAGTGCTGTGGATAGGAATTGTCAGACGGTCCCTTACTTCTGGCAGGGAAACAATCATACTTATGAACAGCAGGGGGAGCCCCTGCATTACTTACAAGCCATGCATAACTCAAGCAGCTTAGTTTTTTTGATCATTTATGACGACCCCTAAGAAGCCCAGACCACACTGAGCATGTGTATG
>CM044447.1:5397939-5424897 GCA_024363595.1 Xenopus borealis | reverse complement strand
TGGAGGCCCATGAGACCTATTGTTCTTGGGGTGTTACTGACTCCCAGTGCGAGGGGGTGGGGGTCTCTCTAGTTGGTTGTTTTCAACCCCCTCCCCTTGGAGGGGTATGGCAGGTATGAGAGTGTTGGAGATTAAAGCTTATAAGGTGAATTTTGTTGTATGGGGCCCCGTGATTTCTAATGACAGCCCTGTCCAGGATAGTAGGCTGTGATCATACGTCAGGCTTATGCGGAATCCTGTGTCATGGAGAGAAAAGACCAACCAGGGAGGGCAGGGCAAAGAGCTCTGGGCTCCTCCTTGGTGGATCCTCTTAAAAAATGACATGTGATTTCATGGGCCACATTTGGTGGAGGGGACCACCAAAAAAAAAAAGCTGTGACCTTGTTCAGTCTGGGTATTTAATGAGTAGGATTCAGTGGTTAGTGGGAAATATTTGTGTTGCAGTGACAACATAGAACATTTAGGGCTCATAAATGCAATGTGATGAATGTGTATGAGCGATGGGTGAATCTGGGGTGTTTCGCTTTGCCAAAAAAATTTGCGAAACGCCGGCACGTCTTGTTTTGCCCCAGGCGAATAAATTCACCCATCACTAATGTGTATACAAATGAGCTCACGCAGAGCGTCACACAAGTATTTCTCAAGGCATTCCATAGCAACCATAAGTGCTTTTAAAATTCCCCGTTGCTGACATTCCCTTATCATGCCGGGTCCACACTTACCCTGCAGGAGATACAATAGTTTTTTAACTTTCCCATGCACCAATCCTCATTGCTCCGGTCCTGAAGATGAAAATTTGCATATAAAGGACATGGGAGTGATGAACGGCAGTGGGCCTAGGGGCGCCGACTATGTAAATCCGGCCCTGCCTGCCCATTCATTTGCCATCTCATAGCTACACCGACAGTGGCTTAACTGGATCTTACTGAGCCCCACTGTGAATTTGTTTTAGAGTCCCTAACATATACAGAGATTGTGCTTTTTTTACCAATATATGTGGAACTTGCCCATTAATTAGGGCCTCATGGGGCCCCCTATACCTCATGTGCCCCCCTGCAGTCTGCTTCCTCTGTAGGAATACTCCCCTTTATGCCGGTGTTCTTCACTCCTACCTTTCCCTGCCTACACGTACCTGTCTCTTGCCTCTCCTTTCCTTGTGTTTATACAGGATCCCACTTATCTACATTTCTCTCATTCTCAGCCCTCCATCCCCCCATCTGTTTCTCTGGGATAGTGTCATGATTTCTCCACATTTTTACTTTTCTGCTATTTGTCTGACTTACATTTTCCACAGTTCCTGCCAAAGCCACTTGCTTACCGCTAAGACTCAGCCATACATTAGGGCCAGAGCTCTGTGTTAACCCTAAATGCTCATGCATGCATCCTGCTGGCCTCATTTGGTATCACAACAGGCTGAGAAAACAAAGAGATGGAGAAATACATAGACCTCCAGAAAGAATGCCCTGGGCGCATTGCTGGGGTCCTGATGTCTGGCTACAAATTGAATCCTACATCCATGTATATCCTGCAGTACACAGCATGAGCAACATTGAGATGTAAAAAGAGTTGGTGAGCAATATAAGCATGAAAAAAGTCCCTCTGGGTGCCAAATAAGGGCTTTCATTGGCCATTTCTCAGATTCTACGTTGACTGTTAGCCTACAGGAGGCAGTATAACTGGGTTTTATACAACCAAAACTTGCCACCAAGCCTGGAATTAAGAAATAAGCACCTGCTTTGAAGCCACTGAGAGCAAAATCCGAGGGGTTTGTGAGGGACCTGTTGCTCCAAAGCCAGGGATTTACCCTTTTATAAATGAGATTTAGAGGCTTCTGATAATGTATTAGCAGGGCCCGCTGTCGCTTGTTGCCCCTGTCCCCTCCCTTTTATTTGCTCAAATATTTATCATGGGGACGGAGCGATGGAATTGGGACACAGGAAATTAAAATTTCTTATCCAATTTGGGTGTGGTTGGGCAGCATGCCGCCCCTTAAAATCCTGCCACCCTAGGCCCGGCCTAGGTGGCCTCTCCACAAATCCAGGCCTGAGTGTTAGTCCTAGGGAATAATGGTTGAGCACAGCATCTAAACAATCAGCCCATGCAGAATTCAGGGAAGCCATTAGACCCACACAGCATTCAAGCAAGCAGTGAGATACACGCAGAATTCAAGCAAGCAGTTAGATCCATGCAGCATTCAAGCAAGCTGTTAGATCCATCAAGCACGCAGTTGAACCCATGCATCATTCAAGCAAGCAGTTGGATTCACGCATCATTCAAGCACGCAGTTGGGTCCATGCAGCATTCAAGCAAGCAGTTTGACCCACGCAGCATTCAAGCAAGCTGTTAGATCCATGAAACATTAAAGCAAGCAGTTGGAACCATGCAGCATTTAAGCACGCAGTTAGATCCATGCAGCATTCAAGCAAGCAGTTGGATCCATGCAACATTCAAGCAAGCAGTTGGACCCATGCAGCATTTAAGCATGCAGCTAGATCCATGCAGCATTCAAGCAAGCAGTTGGATTCATGCAGCATTCAAGCAAGCTGTTAGATCCATGCAGCATTCAAGCAAGCAGTTGGACCCATGCAGCATTCAACCAAGCTGTTAGATCCATGCAGCATTCAAGCAAGCTGTTAGATCCATGTCCCTCCATTAATTTTTTTTGTGCCAGAATGGGTTGAGGGGGGCTGCATTACTAGTGCAGAGAGCACAATTTAATTGCTTTAACTTATCAGGAGAAGCTTTTTGCTGCCCCTGTTAAATTGTTGTTGAGGTGAGTTCCTCAATGTTGCCCTGAGAGCTGCTTTGCTAACTGACCCCTAGTAATTCTTGATGTATGAGTCTCTCAGTCATGAGCTGATGTTCTAGAAACATTAACACTTTTTTTTTTTTTCTGGCAAACTGCAGAGAGCTCCAAATGGGGTGTTTTTGCTTTCCTATGTAACAGGGCTGGAGGTCTGCAAGCCTGATGTGCTAATTGAAGGGCTTCACTCACATCTTTGCGTGACATGAGGATTTTATTATTATTAGAATTTGGTGCCAAGGAGTGGGATAGTGCATGATCCACCCATTGCTGGACAACAGAGCAGCTAATAACTTGCTGGGTATTATAGGGGGGCAAAAGCTTGCACTCGATGATTGCGTGTCGTCTTTTGCCCTCAACTGCTATGTAACTATGTAAAACTATGTATACGGTATATAATTAGCAGGCTGTCCTTACTTTCTTTTCAACTAACTGCTTACCAACCGATCATTGTGGTCTGGACTCATGGAGCCATGATTTCCAGTTTGAGCAGGTGCCATAAGAGCTATTACTTCACAATCACTCAGCTGGAGTGCCTGAAAGAGGTGCATGAAAGAGGTGCGCAGCAGAATCCATGCTATGTTAGCAAATACGACAGGGAAGCTGTTTTCTTTGCACTCTACCGAAAGTCTCCCAGAAAGATACAAATTAGATATTGCTTTACCTATGGTGTGTGTGTAACTTATGTAGCAGCACTCACTGTGTGTATTTTCACACTGCACGGCCCTAGCAAAATGTACCCAAACCCTTAATCATGCACACTGTGCAGGATGTATTAATATCAGCAGGAATTTCTCTTTGATACATACAGTCCAGCTGTTCCTACTCCTGGTGTACAATTGCCTTCTCCCTCAGTATTAACTCTCTCCTGAATTCTTCCTCTGGTGAACAAGTCCTAACAAAGAGCATATGTACCAAGCCTGCTCTCCTTTCACTGTCAGACAGACACGCACTAACACGCTAGCACCTGATCACAACCACTTGTGTGTCCCCTGTAACATATACTTAAAATTGCATCCATGCAGTGTTACAGACTCAGGGACATTATTATGCCCAATTATATGGTTCTTTTCTTTGCTTTAAATAAGAGGACTGCCATGACCTTAAACCATAGCCAAATGGCTAAAAGTATGTGGACAACCATTCTAATTTTTGGAACGGGCTCATTAAGCCTCATCCATCACTATATCACATACTGCTAAACTTGACAATTCCATGCTTTCAGCTTTGGGTAAGTCCCAGGTCAATCAGCATCAAAGCCCACCCTCCATTGCATATGAATGAAAGTAAATCCCACCAATTCCTTGTTTTCTGCTTTGGGGAAGGCCCTTTACCCATGGACTGCCCAAAGCCTTGACCTCAACCCATATGAACCCAACTGGGTGACATGGCCTGGCTTGCAGTTAGCAATCTAATCCATTCAACATTTGTACAGTTGAAGTGAAAGCAGGGCCACCCAGCATCAAAGCCCACCCTCCATTACATATGAATGGAAGTAAATCCCACCAATTCCTTGTTTTCTGCTTTGGGGAAGGCCCTTTACCCATGGACTGCCCAAAGCCTTGACCTCAACCCATATGAGCCCAACTAGGTAACATGGCCAGGCTTGCAGTTAAGAATCCAATACATTCAACATTGGGATGGTTGAAGTGAAACCAAAATCAAGTCACCCAGCATCAAAGCCTATCCATTACATATAAATGAAAGTAAAGCTAACCAACAAAATTGTAACATCTTAAGGAAAGCCTTTCCAAAACAGCAAAGAGAGGTACAACTTTGGGAACAAGATGGACAGTCTGGCGTCCACGTATTTTTTTGGCATGAAATGTCCTTCCCAAATCCTTAAGCAAAATTATCAATCACAATTTATGAAATCTGGGTGTTGACTAACCATAAAATAGATGAGGTTTGGGAAACTGGCATGGGAATAACTGGGTGTGACTTACTGTAGGGGGATCTCAGGCATGGCCTGGGCTGGAGCTTTGCTTAAAAAGGGGGAGCATGGATTGCTCTTGATGCAGTGTACCATTATATTGACAAGGTTTTGCACAATACACTGTATTATCTAAAGAGAGACATGCTTTAATGTTGTAATAAAGACACCTGTTGGGTCAAGGGTCGAAGCAAATGATTAGTGCTTTAATAGACACGATTTTGCGTGCATTTTGCATATGATTCTTCACATGTACGTGTATTTACATTCATATTCTTATAGCAGGCACTGTTATCCATAGAGTGAAACACACATATACACAGTACCACAATGAGCTGGCTGACTCTACACTAGCATTCCTTAAGCCCAACTCATCAGGAGCCGCCATAAAAGGACATACAGACCAGGCTTGCAGAATACTTGAATTCCTCACATTAACCCTGTACTTGTATCTGCACACAATTATGTACACAGATTAAGATACCAGCAGTGACCTTTACATATAAACATAAACATCCAAACAAAAATATGTACACCAGAATTTATCACGCATGGCACACACAAACAGAGCTGTAAATATACACAGAACTTAGGGTTTTTTGGGCAACCGAACAATTACTGAACCATTGTAATTCAGCTTTCTGGTCCTAGCTGGGTGCTCATGTGTACTGCTTGCAAATACACATTTATTTTCTGATGTTATCACCAAACAGGGTACAGTCTAGGCACTGATACATATTGTTTGCAGGTGCACCTTAAATGGCGCCTACTGCAGAAATGGAAATTCAGGAGGTTTTTAGCCATACCCATGTCTCTCCTTGTATATGCCTCTGAACCCCCACACCATGCTCCGGCATGTACTCTTGCACCCTGACCATGGGATATACCCCAAGCTTGGCTATACATATAAGAGACTAAAAAAATAGAAGGTTTCCATGTTTTATACCAAATCATCCTCTATGAAATGAAAGTTTTGAGCTATAATATCCTTAAGTACTCAGTTACAATGCTTAAGTTTGAGATAGGTCAATTCTATTGTTGTTGAAGAACTCATTGTAGACTATGTAAACCTGCCCCAAAAGTAGTGTAAGGGCATGCCTCTAATAGCTGGAATCCTGTTAGTCTACAATGAACTATAAAGTCTAAACATTAAATTGCAGTCATTAAATTGAATAGCTCTACAGTTTAGGCATACTAGAAGTTGTTGAGGTCTCTAGACATTGTTGAAGGTCTAGTTGTTGAAGGTCTCACCCTACTGGGGCCCAGAGAAGTGAAGGGGACTCAGGCTAAAGGCCAGCAAGGTTGAGTTTGGCAATGTATTTGGTGGTGAATGAATGATCATGGCACATCATGTGTACAGTGATGAATCCTATAATATATACAACTACTGAAATCTACAAAAACAAGACTAAGAAAAGCCAGGCCTTTCCTGTTTAAGTCTTGTTTCTTGACACATTAGGTCAGAACCCACTTAGTTAATAACAAACTTACAGAGTATCCCTTCCACTGCTTCAACTAACAGTTTTGGAATTTCTGCAGTCGAGGGAGGCATTAATAGATGGATAGATGCAGGAAATATTTTGGTTCTGGGTGCAGGAAAAATACAAGTAGACAATATGATTTTATTCAATTCCAGATTAGTTATAGAGGTGTTTTTATCAGAAATCTGTGTTCATGCTCTTGACTGTTGCTCACCTGCATCATTAGCTGAAGGTTAATGCAAGCCATTACAATTCTGACACCAGCAAGTTCCAACACGAGCATTCATCAAGGTGAAAGTGATCACTCCATTTATGCATCTAGCTTCAAGGCTAAGCACTGGGAATACCTTATGCAAAACATTATCACCAAACCGTGAATGTAAACATGTAGGGTCAAAGAAGGATGGGACCTTGAATGTTGGTCATTGTTATTGTATATTGAATAGGATTATAGTGTGCTTCACACACAAAAGTTGGATCTGCCAGTATAGGGTCTTCAGCAAAGTAATAACCCTGCTAAGGACACTACATTGACCAGGTTCCTCAACTAAGTGGGCTCACCAAAAATCACCTGATCAAAATAACCAATTCTGTTGTAGTTGCACTGGATTTTTTTCTCTGTGCTGCTTACACTGAATTTTGACTAAACACTGAGATCTTATCTGATGTAGACAGCTGGAAGCGGCAGTTGTAGGGGTATCAATACTGGATTATTTGGAGGTGTCAGACTGCACAGGTGAATGCAATGTTTTTTCACTTATGTCCATCATTAATTCCTCAGCCTTTCGCCTTTACAGATGAGGGTTCTTCTTTTGCGTAAGCTTTCTAGAAATGACAATCTGGGTTGATGGAAGGCACTCCCCGGTTTTTATTATTAGTGTAATTAACATTATATTAATAGGGGAGTGTCTTTCATCACCTTTATGTTCCTGACACCCAGTTAATAACACATATTTATTAAAAGCCAAATGTAGATACCTTTAATGGGAATTATATCTTACAGATAAGTGGATTTATATTCAGGGGTGTAACAATGCAACACTCCCTTCAACTGTTGGAGTATATAAGTATACTGAAGTTTCAATGAGTAGAGTTTATCTTTCCAGGCCATAAAATATTTTTTCCAGAAACAGCTAGTTGTGCTAATTTTCTAAGACATATTAAAGGTAATTTAAAAGTAAACTACTCCTTTAGAAAGAGGCAATAACTCATGGGCTCCTGTACATATTGGGTGGTATAGTGGGCCAATGGCATTGGTATATGCTATACATATAATTTTACCTTAGGGCTTTCATTGTACTTTAGAGATCTATATTATAGGGCAAAAGTATTTGTAGCTGTCAGAGCAATTTTAACGTTTCTAGCCATGGATTCTGTGATTTCTTATAAGCGCCTAATCACATAATTAACTCATTTCCTATTAGTCCCTTCATATTTCCTCTCTACAGCTCTTGAAATTTTACTATAATGCGGTGCTACTCTTAAATGGAATGTGTTCAATACTTTTCCCATAACTTATCATTTGTACAATCCTGGTGAGACAGAAATTCCTAAAGAGAAAGTTATTTTTAAGTGCTCTCATTCCTGGATTGCTGGGTGGGAGCAATAAAACTGAAAGTATTTCCATTGAATTGCATGCGCATTAAATACATGTAAAATACATACATCCCTTTGTAGTGTTAAAGTAAGTGTTGAGTACTACAGTGCAGCATTATCCCAGCAAGTCAGGTATAGGCAAAAGGGAATATATTAAATATGAACAGGTGGGGTTCCAAGGTACAAGTCCAAACATAGAGTGAGCCTATGGGAGGAACAATGATGGATGTCTGACATGTGCATGCGTTAGCTGGGCTGTAGCCCACAGCAGAGTAGGCTTCTCTATGTAGCTGTAAGAAGGAAAGAGAGAGAAAAGGATGTAATTACATCAAAAAAGGTAATTTTCCTGAGAGTGAGTTTAGGGGGAAAAAGATGAATATTGGAAAGGTGCACATATAGCAGAAACAATAAAAACAAAAAAGGAGACATTGAATAGAGTATAAACTAAAGCCAACTGTCATTAAAAAATCAAGTCCAGCTTTTTTAGTTAAAACAAATATATTGTATTTATTGTATTTTTTTTTTTGTATGTAGATCCCCTGTTTGACATCTGACTGCCAAGTCTTTAAGGAAAATCCCTGAACATACATGGGAAACCCCTAGTCTGCGACAAGAGGGATTATCAAAAGGCTGAAAAAGGGTGTCTTTATTCATTATTGAAAAATAAGAACCTAGGAAAAAGTTGGGGCAATATCTGGATGATATTGATGTTGACAAGAAATGCAATGGGTGTTCAGGCTGAAAATAAAGTAATTTGTTAGTTTAAACAAGGATTGTTTTTTATTTTTAATCTGTTTAGTCATGGTTAACCAATTCTTTTTAAAGCATTTCCAAGCTTTTACAATTACAATCAATACAGTCACCAGTTTACCTAAAGTACAGTATAATAAGCTGCTCCTTATCTTATAGCGCAACAGGCTGCAGCTGGGGGAAAGGTGAGGTTTGTTTATATGGATGATTCTTGGCCTGATGATTTATTTTTACCATTTCTGTAAGAACAAGAAGTAGAATGTGATTTTTTTTTACCACTATTTCACCTTTGGGTGCTCACTCCACGAGCTCCTCCAAGGTGGTTAAGATCGAAAAAATTCCTTTATTTCACATAGAGTAACAAAAACACCTTACGTGTTTCATGTGTGGCCACACTTATCATATCAACATAACACCTATAATTACCTATGGACACACGAAATGCATAAGGTGAACCTCCAATGAAAGCAGCGATTGTAATTGTATATAAGACCAAGTAATCGGGGTGTTCGGGGGAACTGCACCTGAACCACTTGACGTACTTGATGAGGGTCTAAACTACAACTATCCAATTGCTATACACTATGAGAGACTCTAGAGGGAATAATTAACTAATTAAGTTTGCAGCAGCTGTATTTGTTTGGGATGTGATTATTTTACCTTCAATTTCAGATTTGTGTAGTACAGGAGGCACCTATTATAAAAACATGACCCCATGCTGGTTATTGTTGGTACTGAGCCTTGATTCAATGGATTTTCCAGTTCTCTATAGCTGCAGCTGCAACCCATACATTGATAATATGGACATATCAGAACATCCACTATGCATTTTAAAGCCTGAATATGGCAACAAGACCCATGGCAATAAATGGTAATAGAACTGAGGCAAGAATAGATTCTCAACGCAGATTCCATATAGTTCCCTAGCTTGCCTTGTTATATTTATAAACTAGACTCGTTTGACACAAAAATGTAAAAAAAAAAAACCATGGTAATAAGAAGCAGATTTGTGCATTAGATCCATGGAGACAGTAAAACAGTTATGTGTTCTGAGAACATGGGGCTAAAACTTTGCACCATGTATTAAGCTGTGGCGTCTGCTTTTGTACTGCAATTTAATCTTGAACAGATTGGTAGGATCTCATGGAGAGTCATGTTTTATAGCACAGCTTTGACACAGACAGTAACAGAAAAACCTTAAAGGGATACTGCCATTGTCATAGGAAAAAAAAGTTTTTCAAAATGCATCAGTTAATAGTGCTGTTCTAGAAGAATTCTGCATTGAAATCCATTTCTCAAAAGAGCAAACAGATTTTTTTATATTTCATTTTCAAATCTGACATGGGGCTAGACATACTGTCAATTTCCCAGCTGCCCCAAGTCATGTGACTTGTGCTCTGATAAACTTCAATCACTCTTTACTGCTGTACCGCAAGTTGGAGTGATATCACCCCCTTGCCCCCAGCAGCCTAACAACAGAACAATGAGAAGGTAACCAGATAACAGCTCCCTAACACAAGATAACAGCTGCCTGGTAGATATAAGAACAACACTCAATAGTAAAACCCATGTCCCACTGCGTACTATTCAGTTACATTGAGAAGGAAAAACAACAGCCTGCCAGAAAGCAGCTGGCACAAGTCACATGACCAGGGGCAGCTGGGAAATTGACAATATGTCTAGCCCCATGTCAGATTTCAAAATTGAATATTAAAAAATCTGTTTGCTCTTTTGAGGAATGGATTTCAGTGCAGACGTCTACTGAAGCAGCACTATTAACTGATGTGTTTTGAAAAAAACATGTTTTCACATGACAGAATCCCTATAATTCTCTCTACTCTTCTCTCTACCTTGAAGAACCAGAAGGCCTTCATAGAAAACCATAGGCTTCAAATATCATAGAAGGGCATGGTGCTTATAGATCAGCAGTTGAGCCATGCTTTGTGGCAGAGATTCTAGTTTAGGACAACAGTTACAGTTCAGATCATTGTATTTGTCATCACTCCATGATTTTGAGCCCACAACAGCAGACAGATTGACATGCTGTCCCTGTATATAAGCCCTAAAACCCTTAAAAAGTTTTTGATAATGAAGATTTATATAATAATTACACATTATCAGTGGTTTTAAAGGTATTTAAATGAAATGAAAAGCAATGAAAGCAATGAAAAGCAATATCTGTCTGTTTTATCCTCTGCCCTCCTGGTCCTGAACTGTGAAGCCAAATGATTCATAGAAAGGGGCAGACAAAATACTGCTGTAATTCAAATTCAGTTGCAATTACATAACTTGAAAACCACTGAACATTAAGAATTGATGTATACTGTAAATTTGCTTAGAATTTCATTTTCTTTCATTAAGAAAAAAGTATATTTTTGAGTTTACATCCACTGTAATGTTGTCCTGTAAAACATAATTTTGCAATGATAGGAGTTTCTATGATGCCGGATTTAAGTGCTAGAGCACTAAGGAGCTCAAAAGTGCACCCCTTCTAAATGCTCTTGTGTCCGGAGAATAGAAACCTGGGGGTTAATGCAAAGCATGGAGCTTGTAGGTAGAATGCAGCCCTTCTCTGCGCAGCCTTTGCCCACAGGTGCTCTCTAAGTCGTGAGTCTGAGTGACTTGCAATTTAGGGTGGGAAAAAGTCAGATTTTCAGGCTAAAACTCATCGCAGACCACAAAATGAGATAGGGGCTAGTGATGGGCGAATCTACCCCGTTTCGCCGAAAAATTCTCTAATTTCCAGCAAAATTTGCGAAAAAATTTACGAAACGAGTCTCGAATTTATTTGCCAGTGGCGAATCGTGGGAATTCTCCGCAAATTCACCCCTGGCGAATAAATTCGCCCATCACTAATAGGGGCCTCTCCTATTGACTTATACAGGACCTCGACAGGTCTGATTTTGAATTCAGACTTTTTGCAGCATTGGGTTCATGTCTGGACTGAGAATGAAAATAGGCCCTGGCATTTCAGGTACACAGAGGCCAAAACAGCCCCCACCAGCCCATTAATAACTGACTTTCTATGGAACCTTATAGCAGCCCTTCTGGCGTTTGTCAGAACCCAAAGATTGCCAGTCTGGGCCTGACTGGGTTATAATAAATCTCTAAAGTTTTTTTTTCTTTCAAGATTTTAATATTTGGATTTTAATAAATAGTGTGAAAACATAGATTGCACCTGTGTTTTTGCACCTTATCAAACAGTGATTTTATTGCTGCACAAGAAGGTTCCTGTGTGTTTGGAAGAAATTATTGCTGAATCTTTGTCGTGTACGGCAAAGGTCTGTTAATGGTTTGCTAGTGAGATGGAATCCTCTCTATCCTCTGTGTTTTAGGAAAAAAGAGGGGGACAAGCTAGGACCTGAAAAAGCCTTCAGGCCATCAGAGAGCTGTCCTCGTGGCTCTGAGAGTGCAGTGAGGGAAAGGGGGAGGTGTGCACTCAAATTGGGCAAATATTGAGCATTTTTGTACTTCTTGGCCCGAGGATGGATAGCAGAGAATTTCCAGTAGCTTAAAAGAGCACCACAGTTTTTTTTTCCTTTCTTTGACAAGGTGACTGGAACTCCCCCCGTGACACAGGGAGCGGATGAGAAGTTCATATCTCAAGGCTGTTTCCAGTGTAGCTAATGAGTTTTATATAGGGTTCCCGTATTTAGGGATCTTCTAAGAAACCAAAATAAAAACACTGTGATTACCTACACTCTCCAAGATTTCGATGATGTTTCTGTGTAACATTTTGCAAAACCCTCTGCTGATATACAATTAAACCAATGCAAATATTGTTGACCCCAAAATGACAGCTGCACTGCTCCCTGGATTGATGGCTTCTAGGTGTTAAGTAGCCTGATGAGGTCAAGGCACCTTGTCATTATCATTTTTTATGTTTTCTGCGAAATCGCAGCTTCCCAAAATGGCATGAGACAAAGAATATGTTTTAATTGGCTATGAGAGGCTTGAAAATATAATTTCTACATTCATTCATTGCTCATTTTTAATTGCTTAGAAAGTTTTTCTTTTTGTAAATATAATTGCAATGGAAAGCAGCACTGGTATGGGATTCATTATCCGGAAACCTGTTATCCAGAAAGCTCTGAATTATAGAATGGCCATATCCCCTAGACTTCATTTTATCCAGAAAACCCCAGGTCTCAAGCATTCTGGATAACAGGTCCCATACCTGTATTTGCTCATCCCTTTCTGCACTGATGGTTTTCAATCTTGAAACAATGTAGCTGCCAAGATTCTATTTCCAACAGTGCATTGCATGATTCTTTGTACATCAGCTGCTTTCTGTGACATAGTTTCAAGAGTCAGAACCAGCAGGACAGAGAGTGGCAAGGGACAGATACAACTTATGGAATGTAAAAAAACACTTTCGAGCCATAACAGATTCATAATGAACATATAATACTTGTTTTTCATTTCATGTTTCATGTTTGTTAAAAAGGCTACAATGAAAAATCCTCATGAGGAAACTTCAGGCGACTTCGGATAACGAAGCGCCACATGCAGA
This sequence comes from Xenopus borealis, assembly GCA_024363595.1. NCBI lineage: Eukaryota > Metazoa > Chordata > Amphibia > Anura > Pipidae > Xenopus > Xenopus borealis. The sequence continues at coordinate 5,411,821 of CM044447.1, read as the reverse complement.
GTTGCCACCTTTAAGAAAACAAAATTACTGGCTAGTGGTGAGGGGCGGGAACAAAAGCTTTGGGCAATGACACAAAAGGGGCGGGGCCATGAAAAAGCATCACAAAAGAGTCAGGGCCGTGTTGCTGTGTGGCGGCCATTTTGTTTGTTTACATTCTAAACAGCACCAGCAGTTGGATGAAAGAAATTCAGAAATATGAAGGAACTGCTCTGAAAAGTAGCACAGGCAGTGACACGTATATTTTAAAGTCTGTGACGTTTTTGATGAGAATAACTTGGTGTTATTCTTTGGGAATCTTTATATTTGTTTACAATTCATATGAGTGGAAAAGATGTTCTGTCAGCATCTCGGGGGCTTACATTTCCTTCTGTTTGGTGCACAAATGTTTACAGGGTGAATTAAAATAAGCTTTGGATGGCTCTCACTTGGAAAGGGAGCCTTGGATGCCTAGTCAGGGATTAAGGAAGAAGGAGTGATGATTTATGGGTACCCAGAATCCCCTTGGAGTCTATCACTTCCGCAGACTCCATTAACAGCCAGAAGTGAGATGTGAGGGATTCACCTGGGCTGAATTTAGCAAACCAGAAACCACAGTGGCAGTTGTTCTTCATCTCCCAGGTATTCTCACATCGATTATTTATATATTTTCCATTAAAACAAAAGCCAAAAAAAGAATAGTTTGCTCCAGCAAGACTAGGGTTGCCACCTTTTCTTGAAAAAAATACCGGCCTTCCTATATATTTATCTTTTTTCCCTATAAATAACATTAGGATCAGCCAGCAAAAATACCGGCCAGGCCGGTAAAATACCGGCCAGGTGGCAACCCTAAACAAGACAGGAGCACAAGGTCCTTCTGCCATAACATGATATATTTATATATATCAATGCATATACAAGCAGTATCGTAAAAATTGCAAAATATATAGACATGGAAGGGCAGCTTTTTATCCAAACATCTTTTTTGGAAGGAAATACGGTAAGGCAAATTCACTTAATCGAGAATTTTATCCTGGGAAGGCTTCACCACACTTCTAACCGCTTAACAAATTTGCTACAACTATGCTAATTCACTAAAATGCAAAGTTGCGTCTCTGCAGTCGAACGCTGGTGAAGTTTAACTAGCTTTGATTCGTCAACACAAGCATTTCATAAAGAACTTTTGCTGAAATTTGTTTTCTGCCTAGCAAAACTTCGTTAGTACTCTTACGTTTAGGTCAGTTTGAATAGGGTGGGTTCATATAGGTCATAATATTTATTAGAGAAGTTGGTGCAAATACTTGAAGTGGCCACTTATTATTACACATGTCCAAAGAAGAAAAATAAAGATAAAAGAGATCCTCTAATACCCTTGACATGAGCCTACCTAAAAGAAGTGTGACATCAAATTGGTTACAAAAAGGCTAAAAAAAAACTTGTTACAATCCCACTTTAAAATATGAGAAAACATCAGCATTTTTTAAAAATCACTTTTATGACTTTTCATACAGGATATGATGTCACTGTCACTGACATAACATTGAGAAGGATGCAGCTTCATCTGATCAAACTCTGGAGAAAGAGGTAACGTTAAGTTAAATTTGTGAATTTTGGGAACGATGGTTCGTCTGACAAACAAATTTGCCTGGTGAAAGGGTTTGAAAATTAGTTTTAGAGGTTTCCAGTGAATTTTAACTATCAACGGCAACTTCGCCATTTAGAAAAGCTGCCCCAGTGTCTTTTCATTAGATAACAAGATTGTACTAAGTACTGATTAGGTACTTTCATGCTTCTTCCATTCTGTTTGACAAGGCTCCCATACCTCAAAGGACATGGTCGAGGGCAACATATCCTAGTACTTACATTTCAATGAAACCCTTTGACAGACACAGTCCATACATCATAGTTTTTGTGCAGAAGACTCTGCCCCCAGGCACACAAAAGAAAACAATCCCTCTACATGTAAGATTTTTATATGTGCCTGGGCAGATAGGGGGCAACCAACAGGGTTCTCCAGTTGTAACCTTCTGTCACTGGGTTACGGCATGAAGCATGCAATATATTAAATAGTTTATGCTTTGGCTTTGGACAGGTGATCTGGTGCAATTGCAAGTGTTATGAACTGAGCTTGCAGTGGAATCATAAGAATACACCATCAATGTCCATGTACCTGCACCAAGAGACCCTTAAAGAAGTCACAGGGGTATTCCATGTCTAAAAGGCAGATACAGTAGATAGTTTCAGTACGGTTTGCATGTATGGCTTGTTGGAGGACACAGTGCAATAGAAGTTATCACTTCTGCAATTGAACATTAAACTTGAATTGTTTTTCAATCTCAGTCCCTATGTTTTGACAACTGTCCCCATGCCCAGAGGCATTTCCCCTTTTTTTTAAACTGATGCAGCCTCTACCACATCTTTTGGAATGCCATTCAATGAATCCACCACTCTTACATTTCTTTCTCTCTCTGCAGATTTACTGTATATCCTAAAGCTTCATTTTCTTTCCCTGAACATTACTCACCTCCTCGGTTTCATCCCTCCCCTCCTGCCCACATGTTGTATTGCAGCTGTAATCTATAAAGCAGGACTATGCAGCCAGAATTCCTATGATGTGGAATCTGGGTCCTCCCCCCACCCTCCCCGATCTCCCTGCTGGCGGCTGGAGCAGTGACATATTATTACTTCTCCATATGTAGAAGGGGTCAGACAGACCCATGGCCAAGCTCAAGAACTTGGTGTGTTAAGTTGGGGCAGGGCTGTGCAATCACTTGCACTTTTATAAATAAGGGAAGTTTATCCTGATGTTCTGAGAAGAAAAGAAATCTAACAAATGTAGCATGTACATTATACCCTGTTGTGTACAACACTAGCACTTGCAGATTCGTACAGTAGCTATGTGTCATTTCTTTGGGCACCCGTACTTCTGTAAAAAACGGTCCGCACACACTTCTTTAGCAGTCGGGGAGTGAACCCCTTTTATTCATGCCACCTTAATCAACGTTTCAGGGGGTAGTACCTCCCTTCTTCAGGATACGGAACTTGTATCCTGAAGAAGGGAGGTACTACCCCCCGAAACGTTGATTAAGGTGGCATGAATAAAAGGGGTTCACTCCCCGACTGCTAAAGAAGTGTGTGCGGACCGTTTTTTACAGAAGTACGGTTGCTAAGGAACCCGGCAGGGTTAACGGTGGACCAGCACCATATTGCAGTACTGTGGAAGGGAGGTGTGCGGTAAGGATTTCACAATTTCTTTGGGCAGCCCAGGATTTCGTTGGCAGAAGAAAGAAAAAAATTACAGCTCCAACAATTGTTCAGAAACAAGACTGTCCATGAAGAAAAAGTAGTGTAAAAAAAAATATTTCAGGCCTCTTCCCTCATGTGCAGATTTGGAGGAACAACCTGCAAATCCACCCATGTGCAACTTTGGGGGCCACCCCGTGGTCACTGGGTTTGGTCCTATTGTTACTTCTTTAGGAGAACTGTAATAAAATGAACACATTTTGCTCCAGGTCTAGGAACCAGAACACCCCAGTCAGATGTTTGCTTTTAAAGAGGTAACCAGAAAACAGCTTCTAGGTTGCTATGGGTTACTAAAAATGCTGCAAACTTGATCGCTAACTGTTAACACCAGAGATACAGCAGTTAAATTCCTAATAGTGAGACAAACAGACAAAATAACTTGCCTCATGTGAAGGCATTGCTTATTATGTACTATGACTACAGGAATCAGTGGTCACGCACTCACACATCACTTTTGCTGGAGCTAACTTTTATTTGCTTACATTATCCTGCTGATCGTCTAAAACAATGTGAATGTCCAGTAGCAAGGATCCAATGTGCTGGAGGTGAATGTTGAGAGTTGTTGTTCAGAATGCTTGAGGGCCACTGGTTTCCCATTTTAATAGTGAGACAAATAAAACAGTGAGTTACACCCTAGGAATGAGTTAAATGTTCTCTATTCAAACATAGTTATCCTTAATTCCAATCCTGTACGCCCCTAAGTCTAAGTGTCTGCTCCTCCCAGCCCCTTCTCCTTTCCTCTTATCTATTACATTTGTTTGGCCAACTCTTTAACCCTCCTTGCACAGGATCTTCTCTCCTATACACAAGACCTTTTCTTACTTTTGCCTGATCTATTCTTTCCATGTGTTACCTTCTCTCTTTCTCAGCTTTTTATGTCTCTTTCCATTCTCCTCCCTCATTCCCCTCTATTCTCCCCCTCCTCAGTCCCTTCTGTCTATAACTCATTTCTCCCTCAATGTTTCTCCCCCTTCTCTCTCCTCTCCTGAATGATCTGGAAAGTCAGACACAGTGGAAAATGTGATGTTAAACTCTTAGTATTTAAGTACTTCCACAGGCTTACTGGAGCCCCGTCTTCCCCCTGTAGCTGGGCTTTCTGACCAGGGACCACATAACAGAGTTATCTGCAGGAGGGGGAGGTTGGTCGTACTGGGATTTTCCTGTTTACAGAGAACAACCTCCAGCATCAACCAGCAGGTTAAGTTGTAGCTGTAGAAAATTGAACTAATGCACCACAAGGTGGACATACCTGCTTTAGAAGAACAATAAGAAATGATGCCAGTAATACGGGGATATGATAAAAGGGACAATCACAGGTTTGATTGCTCAAGGACCTTTTACAGATTTAGACTAACCTGTCTGATGGCCAAAAGTTCATTATGTAGCTCTTAAAGCATCCAAATCTTTGGAACCCAACCAGTCCTATCCTCTAATAAACAGCATGACAATTCAAAAGGGGAACTGAACACATGATAGCTGAGAATGCTGGGAATAATAAATTAGGTAGCTTAAATTGAACTGTCTTTGCTTGCTCTGTAGTCTAAATACTGCTGAGGGCTTCTCTAGAAGGTAAATGGCTAAAAGTATCCAAACACATTTTTAGAAAAAAAGTAGCTGAAGACTTCATCTAACGATCCCCAGTCCCCGGTTGGAACACACTCCTTACCTCCTCCACAAGAAATGTTAGCAACAAAGACTATTATGGGAATATAGAGGTTTTGTGGTGATCACAAGAAAACTAACAAAACTTCTCAATGTGCAATTCCAAGTGCTGACTTGAGTTGTGTACAGTTCACCACCATTGGACTTTGCCTGGGCTTGGCACATGCCAGGAGAACACTATAACAACAAGATTAATGGGGAGACTACATATACTAAAGTAATTTAACCAGTATTATCGGGGGGCTGGGATCCAGATGCATTGACCCTGTGCCTCTAGTTAAGGAAATTATCTGAATACACAAAAAGTGGCAAGTTTGTGAGCTGAGGTCCTTTCTCAAGAGAGAATAGAAACATCTACATAAGCTTGGGGCTGCTTTATCAACCAATGCCCTGAAGTGCCTCAATGCAGTTGTACATAGCAGCCAATTACACTTTTGTCACCTTGAAAAGGAAAGAGCTATTACTTAGAAGGGGTTTCCAGTTGGAAAATTACTTTTATCATGTCTTTAAGGCATAAACATTGTTACAACTGGTTCTGGTTGAACATCTACAAGCAGTTCTGCAGAACAAAAGGAAGCCCTAGGTTCAATATCATTGTGTATTGCATGCTTCCAGACCTGTTCATGTATCTTGCTATATCTCTCTATGTGATTCACAAACCAGTAGCAAAGATTGCTTCAGAAATTCATTCTAAGAGTACAATTTTCAGATTGATTTCCCTGCAATTGCATTCTAAAACGAAACCTCATGCCTCAGCTAAAATGTATCCATTAGTTTAAATGGTTTCATAAGGCTGCTGGATTTGGAGAGAGATGCAGCAGCTCTAGGATGATGGACTGTTGGACTGGCCCACAGGGATACTAGGAAAACTCCCGGTGGGCCCAGGTGTCAGTGGGCCTCTTGCTTCTAACAATTTGGCCTATTTCATATTCATTCCCTATTTCTTTATGTGGAAAAAGAGGCTTAATAATGGAAGAATAGAGTATAGTAAGTAGATCTAAAATAATAGGAGAATTAAGTGACGAGAGAAGAAATAATAGTTTGGAAAGTTGGGCCCCTGGTCTAAGGTTTTCTGGTGGGCCCCTGGCATCCCAGTCCGACACTGTGCTGAGGAATTGTACTTATCGTTTTTTCAACAACATAAGTCCTCATTATGTGGGGTGTCTGGGACAGTGGCCCTCATTTTTAAATCCCAAAAGAGGTCTCTAGCATTACCCATCATTACCCATCAACCATTTGGCTTTCTTCTGTCATTTGGAAGTCAAGAACAGGTGTTTGTAAATGGACTAGTTTTAACAACAAAATCTTTATAGGGATATGACCATGAGGGCATACCGTTTCACTTCTATGTACCAAAACTGTGCATCAGCCCTATAAACTCATAGGGTCACAAGTTGCTGATTGGTCTACTGCCAATATTATGGGGCCGATTTACTAAATTCACGTGAAGGATTCGAAGTTCGACTGAATTCGATCGAATTTCAAACATAGGATTTCTTCGTTTGGTCGAATATGTGAATTTTGGCATATTCGATCATCGAATAGGGAATGGTCGAACGATCGAATACATTAGAATAGAGTCGAATGGACTAAAATTCGATCAGCGAAGGATTTTATTTTTTAAGTTTCTTCGATTGCCTACTTCGGCAGATTGGACCTACCGAATTGCAATAGAAGCCTATGGGAGCACTCCCATAGGCTTCTGAGACTAAGTCCTGATCAAATAGGATTCGTACGATCGAAGTGTTCGAACGTTCGAATCGTATGAATCATTCGAATGATCGAATGATTTATTCGTTCAGTCGACTGATCAAATAGATTTGTATTCGATCGTCGAATGATCGAATAACGAATAAAAAGTAGCCTAGAACTATTCGATTAACATTCGAAAATCAAATGCTAATTGAATATCGAGTAGAAACTAATTTTTTGGGGGAATAATAGTAAATTTGCCCCTATGTGTATGGGTGCAGACTGGACATCTCTACAGAGAAGTACAAACACAGACACACTAATACAGATACAGAGACAAAATACTAAAAAACACACACCTAAACCCTCTCTCCTGCTCCCACTAAGTTCTCCCTGATGCATGCTGATTGCAAGAGGGTGTGCAAATGGTTATTGCAAAGAGTAATTTCCCATATCCCATGAGTATCTCAAATAAGCAATGGCCTCGTTCTCCCTTCTCTAGGTAAATAAACAGAGCAGTGCACATCTGTATCTGGTTAGCACAACATCTGGCAGAGCGCAGCGCAGGTGCTGATTGCCAAGTGGGACTCAAGAACTTCTCTGAGGTGAGGTAGGAGCTACCATTTATCCTCATACCTGTGAACTTGGGGGCTGGAGATTTTCCTGGTGTATTAAAGGGCCATTGGACCCACGAATAATGACTTTAGAAATAAGTAATTGTTTTGTAAAAGAGGTGAATTTCAACACTCATGTTCTTGAGAGATGCTTTAATATTGCAGAACAGCATGTGAGCAAGCACCCCAAAGGCTGACCTTGATTAATAACCTCTGAATGATTATTATTATCCTTCTTAGAAAGTGTTATAATACTACATTCACACAGCCCGAGCCCTCCCAGCCACTGCTGCACCCCCATCCAAAGCCTTGTCTGCTCTGCTGTTTACTTTGCTTTTAAAAAATAAAGATACTGTGCACTCCCTGAAGTGGAGTGAAGGGTTGTAAATGGGGGCGACTGGCTTGTGGGCAGGTGGTGGGGCCCAACAGGATTTTTCCCAATCTCTCCTTGGGCGAGCCCAACTCTGCATTTACACCAGCCCCAACTCATGGGAAGCTTATAATTGTAAGTCCCTACTGAGATTTTATATAAATTGGGAAAAAAGACTTTTTTAAACTTACAACACCGACATTGAAACATGCTTTCCTGTTAGGAAAATTGGAAAGTTTCAGCATAATTGTATTTATTCTTTAGGCAGAAACGACCTTAGCAGACCTTAAATATAAAGTGAGAGTTGAGTGATCTTCATTGCCTGATGGCTTCTTGCTTTGTTTTGGAGGCTTTACAGTACCAAAAACCAGTACGGTCTAATGGTTTGGTATGAGTATGGTAAATGTGAGAATTACAAAGACCTAAAGAAATGCTTTTCATACTGTGGGTTGGCCTCTCCACATTGTCCGGAGGAAAGACTTAGGGAAAGAATTGAGTGGTTTGCCTGTTGGCCTGTTAGCCCAGCTTGAAGGTTAAGTAGGGTGAGGTCTGCAGTGGACAATTATTATTAGGTGTTAGGTTCATTAAGGTGTTATTGAAACTATAAATGAATGGAAGGAATTGGAATTTCAGAGCAAATGTTTGACTTGAACTGAATAAGTCTGAATTCTGCTGGCCTGAAGGACAAGATATTGACTTGATCCCACCACTAGGGCTATGACCAGAAGCCAACGTTTCTCTTGCCCAGAGCCAGTTTTATATGTGGGACCCTCTGATATACACTGAGGATGCTATGCCTTTTCATGTCATGATCAATGATGTGATCCCTTGAAGACAAAGCAGTAATAGCATACAGTTCTATAAATGAGGAGACCTATGTGCAAATATCTCTGCAAGTGTAGAGGTCATGGTATATTTAACACAAGTAACTCAAAGTTTTCTCAGATGTCACCTCTCTGAAGAGTGTGCTGTTGTGATTGGATTGTTGGAAGAGTCTATATGCCGAGAATTCCTCTACACCAGTCAGTCGAACTGAAGAAGCTGCTCCGATGGGCAGTGAAATGTCTTCATTAAATTTTCTCAGCAAGTCCAGTTGCTTTGAGTTACTTGTGTTAAATAGTACTGAGTATTGTGTCAGGGTTTCTGTTGAGACACAAAGTCCCTGAGACCCTTTAGAGCAGGGATCCCCAAACTTTTGAACCCGTGAGCAACATTCAGAAGTAAAAGGAGTCGGGGAGCAACGAAAGCATGAAAAAATGTTCTTGGGGTGCCAAAAAAGTGCTGTGGTTGGCCATTTGGTAGCCCTTATGTGGATTGTCAACCTACACCGAGGCTCTGTTTGGCAGTGCACCTGGTTTTTATACAACTAAAACTTGCCTCTAAGCCAGTAATTCAAAAATAAGCTCTTTGAGGCAACTGGGAGCAACATCTAAGGGGTTGGAGAGCAACATGTTACTCACGAGCTACTGGTTGGGGATCACTGCTTTAGAGTTACATCCTGCCCCCCCCAACTATAATTTCATGGTTAAGCAGTATGTTAAGTCCCTCTTCAGTATTTGTGCCCTGGGATCTCCTCTGTAGTCTAATCCCAGTCCTTCTAGAAATAGGTCCTATAATGAGCACTGGTTTAGAGAATGAATGGCGAGGCTGGTCCGGTAGCCCAGAATAGCCCGGGTGCGGTCAGGTTGTGGCTTAAGATTTTACAGTGTGCCGAGAATGTGTTTCTGGAAAAGAAAACAACAGGACAAATGGAGAAAGCAGAACATGATACTGTGTGTGTGTGTGTCCATTTTTGTGTGTCCATGTGTGTGCATTTGTATGTGTTTGTATCACACAAATATAAACAATCATGCAATCAGATAAGAAAAGCTTAAAGCAGCAATTCTTCAACAACAAAAAAAAATCATTAAAATAAGATATTCAATACATTTTGGGGCTGTGAAGCAAATTCATTGACAATCTGAGCCTCCTGAGAAAAAAAAAAAACAAGAAACAACGACATAAAGGTAAAAAAAAAAAAAAGGGAGCAATTTGGAATTTTTAAATCTTATGAATTTTACTTGCTCACTGCCCACAAATCTACTGTTGAAAGGTTTTTTTTCCCCCGGGATTTTATAAAATATTTGACAAAAGTGGTAAATAAAAAATAACTATAATGCAGATCAGAACTCTCATTCCCCTTTATGTCATTTAGCATTTAGATTAGTGAGAACACTGGGGGGGGGGGGGGGGGGGGGGATAAAAACATTTTAGTATATTACACCAGAGCTGTGAATATCTTTATAAAGTGTGCTTATAATGCTGCTTAGTGAGTTACTAATATCACATGATAAACTTGTGTACAACCTGTTATCCAGAATGCTTGGGACCTGGGGTTTACTGGATAATGGATCTTTCCTTAATTTGGATGTTCATGCCATAAAATTATATATACACGTGAAATTAACCCAACTGTATACCTCCCAACTGCCCCATTTATACAGGACAGTCCATTTTTTGACAGCTCAACTCGCAGTCCCTCATTTGTACTGGAAAGTCCTGTTTTTCTCTGAACAGCCAGAAAAAGAAACAAAGTTTCTAACTTAATTGGCTTTTGGGCAGAGATCCCAGAACAGCCGCAACAGCAGATTAGATACTTTTGTAATTATAACAATATAAGACAACAGGTCCCTTGGGAGAAGTTAGACTCATAGCTTAAAGGAGAAGTCAGCCTTTAATGGGGTAAACACCATGCCCCCCTCCACCCCCCGGCCTCTTCCCCCCAGGATCCATCGGCGTTTAGCAGCGTATGCGCAATAGGAGCATTTGCTGGTTCACGAAAGTTCCGAAATTTCAATCAGAAAACTTCATGACTTTCGACGCATGCGAAATGAGCACATGCACCGCTAAACGCCGTTGGATCCTGGAAGAAGACGTGCAAACTCCACGGTCAGGACCTGCGCTGAGGGGGTAAGTAGCAACTTAGGGGCATTTACCGGGGGGGGGGAAGTAGGCTGGGGGGGGAGGGGAGCTTACGGGGAGAGGGGGGCATGGCATTTACCCCATTATAGGTTGACTTCTCCTTTAAAGGGCAATTCACCTTCATTAGCAAAACTGTAATAACAGAAACAAAAACACAGAAATAAGTTCAAACTTTCATAACCTGCCAAATTTTGTAAAATGAACATGGTAATTAGGGGATGCGTCACAAAAATGGGCGTGGTCAAATAATTTGTTGTGCTAATTGCGGCAACTGTTTTATCCCTCTTTTTATTTGGGAGATATGTCAATAGGCTGGTTTTGCTTCCAATAAGGATTAATTATATCTTAGTTGGGATCAAGTACAAACTACTGTTTTATTATTACACAGAAAAAGGAAATCAGTTTTAAAACTTTGATTACTTGGATAAAATAGAGTCTATTGGAGACTGTAATTCGGATCTTTCTGGATAACAGGCTTCCGGATAATGGATACAATACCCATATTATAAAAAAATAATGTACCTTAAGCGTTCCATGACCTGTAGAAAAGCACTTGACATTTGGTCTCATGGTCCTGGAGCTCCTCTGTGACTTTTAATATCCTTATGTTTTATAATAGGGGGGTCCATTACTCCCTGTATTCAGATTTCAGTTCATCTGACTGGAAGGGTTATTTCAGTTTATCTAAGTAACTAATATGTGCTTTACAAATATTCTCAAACAATTACTTTCTCTTTCCACATTTGTCAGCAATTTTAGATGATTTTTGGAATCTCGTAAGTCTTGCATTTACATTAAGAACATTTTGCAGGTATAAGTCTGTAAAGGATTATTTCCCTGTTATATATGCAGAACTGCAGCCGTAAAGTGAGACGGGACTGTTGATGTGAGGAACACTCAAGATGGCGGCGGCCAGGGGGACCGCGTGGGCTGTCATGCGCCAGCGCGCCAATATGAAGCGGCGAAGACATGCCATTCCGGCACAGCGAATATTTGCCATTACAGCGATGCGAATACACGGCTGCGGCGAAACGTGCGCAAAGTCATCACGGTTTGGCTTTTAAAATTAGTTTTAAAAGGACGCCAGAGTCCTACATCAGTGCCCCATTATAGGTTCTACTTAGTGTTCCTGGCTGTGTTTTTGGACTGCATTTCTGATTCGACCTTTTGCCTGTATCCTGACCTTGAAACAACTCTGCCTGAACTGACCTTTGCCTGGATTCACCATTCTTTTGCCTAACCCTTCTGATACCACTTTATCTTCAACTAAGCTTCCTCCTTGGTCCGCACTTCAATCGGCGCCTTCGGGCCCTGACAGTTGCGTAACTGTTTTCGGAGGGAGTCAGTAGGTGCAGTCACATGACCATTTCTTTTTGTTGTTGTCAGTGTTCCTTTAAAGGGATCCTGTCATGGGAAATTTTTTTTTTTCCAAAATGCATCAGTTAATAGTTCTGTTCCAGAAGAATTCTGCATTGAAATGCATTTCTCAAAAAAGCTAAAGAATTTTTTATGTTTCATTTTGAAATCTGACATGGGGCTAGACATATTGTCAATTTCTCAGCTGCCCCAAGTCATGTGACTGATAAACTTCAATGACTCTTTACTGCTGTACTGCAAGTTGGAGTGATATCACCCCTCCCTTTCCCCACCCAGCAGCCTAACAACAGAACAATGGGAAGATAACCAGATAACAGCTCCCTAACACAAGATAACAGCTACCTGGTAGATCTAAGAACAGCACTCAATAGTAAAAACCCATGTCCCACTGTGTACTATTCAACAACAGCCTGCCAGAAAGCAGTTCCCTCCTAAAGTGCCGGCACAAGTCACATGACCAGGGGCAGCTGGGAAATTGACAACATGTCTAACCCCGTGTCCGATTTCAAAACTGAATATAAAAAAAATCTGTTTGCTCTTTTGACAAATGGATTTCAGTGCAGAAGTCTACTGGAGCATCACTATTAACTGATGCGTTTTTTAAAAAAAAAAAAAAACGTTTTCCCATGACAGTTTCCCTTTAAGTGAAGGCTGGGGCTTGTGCAACAGGTGAGTGTCTGTGTCATACAGCTGGAGGTTCTTTTCTCTCTGTCAGCTGGGGAAGCTTCAGACAGGACCCAGCAGTGAATGGGTTTAACTCGCCTCGGGAGAATTCCTCATTCATGTCAACTACTTCTGTTCTTTTCTGCCTCTCCAGAGAAATAATAACCAACAGCTCCTAAAATGCTCTTGTCCTGTACTCGGAGTATTTGCCCACGTCACATGTCTCAGAACTAAATCTGATAACAGTCAGATTTCCTTGGCACCATTCACCAGTTTTCCTGAATTCTTCTCCAACAACCATTTCCACTTCTCCTGGGGGGCTGAGCCATGCATCCACCACCTCTACCAAAAAAACAGCACTTTGTGTTTTTGCTCATAAATCTCCAGCCTTCCTGCTTAAAGGGATTCTGTCATGGGAAAAACATTTTTTTTTCAAAATGCATCAGTTAATAGTGCTGCTCCAGCAGAATTCTGCACTGAAATCCGTTTAAAAACTGATTTTTTTATATATAATTTTACAATGACCTGGGACAAGAAATATTGTCAGTTTCCCAGCTGCCCCAGTCATGTGACTTGTGCTCTGATAAACTTCAGTCACTCTTTACTGCTGTACTGCAAGTTGGAGTGATATCACCCCCTCCCCTTTTCCCCCGCCCAGCAGCCTAACAACAGAACAATGGAAGGTAACCAGATAACAGCTCCCTAACACAAGATAACAGCTGCCTGGTAGATCTAAGAACAACACTCAATAGTAAAACCCATGTCCCACTGTGTACTATTCAGTTACATTGAGAAGGAAAAACAACAGCCTGCCAGAAAGCAGTTCCCTCCTAAAGTGCTGGCACAAGTCACACGACATGGGGCAGCTGGGAAATTGACAAAATGTCTAGCCCCATGTCAGATTACAAAATTGAATATAAAAAATCTGTTTTCTCCTTTGAGAAATGGATTAAAGGAAAAGTAAATGTTTTTCTTTTTCTTTCTGTAAATTTGCTCTAAACAGCCCCCCAGATTAATGTACCTTAGTCCCTGCTGCAAGTCTGCTCTGGTTTCTGTGTTATCAGCAGCTTGTTTCCCTTCTTCCTGGTGCAGAGTGAAGCCCAGCCCCTTAGTTTACTGAGCAGTCCATTTGCTGCTGTTCCACAATAGAGAGGAAGAGGGAGCCAGTGTTTCATTAGTAAGCTAGTTTCCCCAAGCAAAAGCTGCTACACACACTGGTCTCTGCTATGTCATAGTATGCAAATGATCTCCTGGACTAGTCCAA
>CM044447.1:5368902-5383102 GCA_024363595.1 Xenopus borealis | reverse complement strand
CCCCCCCCCCCACATCACTTCTGCTTTCCCCTTTTGTCCCTCTTGATGAACATGGACTTGGAAAAGACTCTGGGCTGGAAACCCTTGAACACAAATATTTAGCTCTTTTTTTCTACTTCTCCCCTCCCTTTCCAATGATTTTGGCAGCTTTTCCCCTGGTCTGTGATGGGAACCAGATGATCTCCCTTTCTTTTTTTTACCTCCTTTAAACCAGATGTTGATGGAAAAACAAGGAAAAAAAAGCAGCTGTGACTGCTCTTTAAGCACTTAACCCTTTTCTGGGTTTTTTTTATTAAAGAATTGCACTTAAACACAGAGACCATTAAACAACTAGATCCAGAAATCCTGAGATCCTTCCATTTATGGACAGTTTATTTAGATGCATGTAGTCATTTGCATCATATGTTTCAGGCTTGGAAATGCTGGAATTTCACCTTCATTGCTGCTTACACTAATTAGTGCATTGTGATGACATATTTTATTTCCCCACCATTACTGTATACACTGTCATTTTCTGCCCCTGACACCCTTTTATTATTTTTCTGTCCAGTTCAAACTTCCGACTGCGTCCAGAACGGGATCAGGCATAGCAACAGAGATGTATGGAAACCCGAGGACTGCCAGATCTGCGTGTGTGACAATGGAAACATCCTTTGTGACGAAGTGATTTGCGAAGATGACGACTGCCCCAACCCCGTGATTGTACCTGGCGAATGCTGCCCCATCTGCTCTGACAATGGTAAGGGGAGGCATCTCTCATTAAATAGAAGGGATACTATGAACAGTAGGCACTAATCACACCATCATTGGTGTCTACAAAATAGAAATTCCTGGTTAAATACATTTATGTATTAGTAATGTCTGGGGCCTTATGGTAAGACATTTTACACCTATAAGGTTGCTGCCCTGTTTTCTGCAGATTTAGGACATATAAAAATATTGCACAGATGTTTAAACATATCTTTTTATTTAATCATTTTCAGATGCTCAGTATTCCGAAGTCACTGGAGTGGAGGTGAGGAGCCTATAACACAAACCTTCCCTAAAGGTGGTAGATGTATGGGGCCTTGTTTTGCCAATATCCTCATCTCTCTTACCTTACTTTCTTGTCTTTTCTTAGGGCCCCAGGGGAGACGGTGGTCCTAAGGGAGACAGAGTAAGTAATGAAGCTTTGGCTTCGTACACTGTGTAGTTAAAGGCATGCTTGGCATCATATTACAAAGTCATATTCTTCATAATTATTAATTTTGCAGACTCTGATGTATTATTAGTCCCTATGATACAGATTGTGCCCCAGAAAACTTAGCTTTTCTGTTAAAAGGATGCTTCTTTTGGGTGTGTAACCCTTGTATTGCCACCAAATGTAGAATCTACAGTACCTATTTAAATGGAACATATTCCAGGTACACTAGATTCTACTTCTGCACTACTCTCTTTTGAGTTTTCTGTTCTTTTGAGTCACTTTATGTGTCCTAATGATAACTTCACTAAGTAGTCAAGAGATGTCTAACATGTGGCACTTCCACTGAACTAAATGTCAAGTATCCATATGAAGGCATTGGTTTGTGGGCATGGTGGAAGTTGCAGGTTGAGGGTATCAAGTTGGGCACAGCCTAGTGATACATAAAAGAGAGGTTCAAGGAGGTTGCTCATGGGCCTTCATCTTCTCTATACATGACAGTCTAGGATGTACATTGCTCAGTACTGTTAGACATCACCTAGGATCTCCATGTTCAGCTCTTCTGGAAATAGTTGCCAACTAACAGCTGAAAAAATGAATAAGTGCTACAACCTGATTACTTTAAAGAGTTTATTTTATCTCATCAAAGACTTTAATAAAAAATATGAATCTGTTTTCTCTACAGGGACCTGCTGGCCCACCTGGCAGAGATGGCATTCCTGGACAACCTGGAGTTCCTGGACCTCCAGGCCCACCTGGTCCACCTGGCCTTGGCGGAGTACGTATTCCTTTTTAGTTCTTGATTGCATTACATAATAGCTCTAGTGTAACAATGTTGTGAATGAGAACTCTTTCTCTTTTCTTTACAGAACTTTGCTCCTCAAATGTCTTACGGATACGATGAGAAATCTGCTGGTATTTCCATGCCTGGTCCCATGGTGAGTTTACCTGTCCATTCACATAGCTAATTCCACATAGGCCATAGGCAACTAGACATAAGCGGTAACTAGACATAAAACCAGACATAAGCTGTACATTAAAACCTGTAGCTTTAAAATTATACTGTTTATGGTTGTATTAAGCTGAAGGGTGGTGGGGAACAAAGTTTATTTTATTAAAGCCAAAGTCTCCAAAAGAACAGTTTATGGATATATTCTGATTCCCTGTCTTATCTGTAGCTCATTGTCAACTCAGATATGTTATATTTATGATAAAAGATCAACTGAAATCTCCATGCTTGACACTCAACAGAAGTTTTAAGACTTTTAGGGTTCAGGTGCCTATTTGAGGTCCAATTTATATTCAGGGCCTTCTTAGTTGATTATAAGACTGCATTTGACATAAAATGCAGAACAGCCAATGAGCATGCGCCCAGAATCTTTACTTCAGATTGGCTCCTCCTTTTAGCCACTTTAAGCTTACTTGATTGTCGTTGTCACAGTTTTGGGAACGTCTGCTTAATGGGGCAACACAGTTTGTTGGTTTTAAGCCTGGGTCACAAAGAACTTAAACAAGCGTTCTTTTTATCATTCATGATATTTGTCAGATAGTTCCAACTCAAAGAGTAAAGATGGAAGATTTAAATAACTTTGTAGTATTTAGATGTTGTTTTTAGTAACATACAGTCAATTTCAGATGGGAAAAGAGTACAGTTTCTTTGCTTGTAGCCCAAAGCAACTCATAAAGTCGTAGACAAGCAAATGAAAAAATTGCTGGTACTGAGGCAGATGGTTAGGCCCATAGAACAGTTGCAAAAATCAGTAAATGTGTAAATTATAATAATGGGTTTCTTTTCTTCTATTAGGGCCCAATGGGTCCCCGTGGTCCTCCTGGCCCATCTGGATCACCTGTAAGTACCCTCTTTCGGAGATTACTTGTTTCAATAAATTGGCTTACTATACTGACGGATATCCTTTCCTCCTGCAGGGTCCCCAAGGTTTCCAAGGACCCCCTGGTGAGCCCGGTGAACCCGGTTCTTCTGTAAGTATTTTCATCTTACTTGTTTTTTGGGGCCTATTTCACTGTTGAGTCTTTGTAAGAAAATGTGAATACAAAAAGTAGCCTAATATACCAATTGTAAATAGCACTCCCTGTGATATACCAATTGTAAATAGCACTCCCTGTGATGCAAGCAAAGCACCAACTGGCTTAGGCCTTTACGTACAACTTAAATCTTCCTTCCTTCAGTTTTTCTACTAATAATTTAGATATAACCAATATCTAATGCATATTTTGCCTTATTATATTCTAAAAGAGTAATTTTGACTTCTAGAGGATGACCCAGTTGTCAATATTTATCCTGCTTACTGTAGCTGAATGGATAAGACAGCATGAAGTGTGCTTGGCCAATATATATCTATGAACACGTTTCTATCCCTGTACCATGCGGTAGCAGATGCAAAAGACTTACAAAATAATGTTTTCTGTTGTTTTTTAGGGTGCAATGGGACCCCGTGGCCCAGCAGGACCTCCCGGAAAGAACGGTGAAGATGTAGGTATACATGTTATACCATGTTTATACCATTTTATGTAGACCAGTGCATGTAATAACACATTTTTACAGTTTTTCAGTGGTTCATCATGTACACATAGGACTGTATAAGCTATCCACCATGACAAGGAGTCTACTTCACATATAAACCATTTTACATTCATGTGGGAATATGAGGCCCACAATACTTTGCCCACTGCCAGCCAATGCCAAAAACAAGTCAACCCCTTTTTGACTTGACTTTCTAGACTATAACCAAATGTTCCTCTAAACACACCAATCAACAATGGGTTTAGGATAAAAATGATGATGACATACAGACTATTAATGGGTCATTCATTATAATACACTTTCGCTTGTAAAAATAGGTGTGCAAGATAACAACTACAATATAGATTCTACCACCACCATGTCTTGGTAGTGGAGGAATCACACCACGGAGGGTTCTAATGCAGGAGAATAATTTAATGCCCCACTATCTCTAAATTCCCTCAGTACTGGATACTTGGAACTAGTTGAACCCTTGTGCACAAACAGGGATCCCTCTCTTGCAACCAAAAATTCCTTGAGCGCACCCTATGAAAGTTAGGTTTAAGGTCACAGAGAGAGAGACAAGGTCATGATTTCTTCATGTTATATATTTATCTTGGAATAACATTATAGGTAAAACCTGGGTAACATGTGTCCTTTATCCTGTGCTGTTTCTGAATCTTATTGCATTTCTCAAACCTGAAAACAATGATAATCAACATGTCCGTTTCATCTCAATCAAAGGGTGAAGCTGGCAAACCAGGCCGCCCCGGGGAGCGTGGACCCCCAGGACCCCAGGTAAGAGAGCATCAGTTTATACTGATATTGAATATTTACTTTGCAGTCCAGTGTTGCAGAGACTCCAAAAATAAGAGTCCACAGGCCTACAGAGTAATGCTGCACAAACCCTCCCAGTTTTTTTAGGGTCGGGTGCCAAGTGTAACTCTGTCTGCTCAGAGTAAATTTACACTCCAAGAAATATATTTCAGCATTAATCCGATGTAGTGAAAAATTGTGTTTTATTTGTGCCTCAAACTAGACTAGCCTAGTGCTGCTGAAATATTTTTCCAAAACATAAGTGTATTATCATTATCATTATTTGGCATTGCTAATTATATACACATTATTCTAGCACAGAGAGCCAAATAGCTTACAATAAAGCAAATAAAAGTACAGAGAGATTAATAAACTTGCCCAAACTACAAGATTTTGGTTGATATAGTAGCTGATATGGGATTTCAAAACTGAATTACTCCATAGATATACAGCTGACGTACTGTGATATACTGTAATAAAAGTTATATATATATATATATATATATATATATACAGTATATATATATATAGTATAGCTCACCAGCTCTGAAATCTTTAAATCTGTATGGGGTAGTAATATTCATATTTGAACCCACCACATCTAAATATGCCAATAACAAGTCCCATAGTTCCACATTCTGATGCAGGTTGAATTTGTCCAGGGAAGTTGCCCAGGCAACCAATCAGCTTACAAGATTCTACTAGCGGTACTGCAGTGGTGCAAATTGGCCCCTTGGTAGTAAATGGGACCAGATATCTTTTGAAATGTTTGAACAATTGAGTATCATTGTAGATATTTGTGAAGATATTATTGAGTGTTCCTAATATTATGATTTTTTTTTTTTGCTCATTTTAGGGTGCCCGTGGTCTTCCAGGAACTGCTGGTCTTCCAGGCATGAAGGGCCACAGAGTGAGTGCCATGCAATATCCTTGTCTTTCACTGGTATTGAATCGCTTATAGCAAAGCATCAATATCTCATTGCTATTCCTCTCCTTCCGATCTCCCCAGGGTTTCAACGGTCTTGATGGTGCAAAGGGTGACTCTGGTCCCGCTGGGCCCAAGGTATGTATTATATAGGGAGGTACTGAAGCCCAATCACTTCCTGAAGCTTCTGTTCATGACTTCTTTTTGTCTTTGATAGGGTGAGCCTGGTTCCCCTGGTGAGAATGGTGCTCCTGGACAAGTGGTAAGTTAACAACACTCTTCCTTGTGTTTCCTCCAAGTGTACCAAGCATTTTAATGCCTAAAGAGATTGTTATCCAAACTAACAATCGTGGGGCATTGCATGCTGAAACAGTAAATATGTAATAAGAACTCTGTAGAATAGTGGCCAAAACTGTATTGGTATAAGGTAGACAAGAAGGGAACAAAGCTAGGCCTAGCAAAATAAAGCTACTCTCACCAAACTAGAGAGAAGCCACCCATTGTTTTGCATATGTGTGTTAACAGAACAGTAAATGCAAGCCATCAGTTCAGATAGATTTAGGTTGATCAGTATATAGATAATGAGTAAAGGGCACTACATTATAAACACATGCCCTGTGTTTCGTTTAGATATATGAATATATAGACAATCACGTTTTGTGATAAAAATAGAACATATATGACTAAAAGTGTGAATGCTAGGCCAAAGAAAATATGATGATCCAAGGCCCTCAAAGTTTATCGTTTACTCAACATTAAAACCCTCTTTTTTTAGGGTCCCCGTGGTCTCCCTGGTGAGAGAGGTCGCCCTGGTGCATCTGGCCCTGCTGTGAGTACACTTCCTAAATGACCTTCAAATCATGGTTTAAGTGACCTTCTGAGAAGCCAACTTACTGTGTACCCTACAAATACTGACTGAGATTCTTTCTCTTTTTAGGGTGCCCGTGGTAACGATGGTGCTCCTGGCTCTGCTGGCCCCCCTGTAAGTATACATGATGCTCAATTACACACAAGAAGGGAAGATTTGAGCTAATGTTATAATTCCAAGTTACTGGGCCTCTCAGCTAAATATTCCCAAAGCTCTCCACCCATGAAAAAACTCTTTGCTACAGGATAGATATTATTCTGGTACCCCACTATGTGCCTCATTCTTATGGGTCCTATTAGCAATGATATTGTTACATCCATGGCTTCAAATGTCTGCTAAGATAAAAAAAAGTTTAACCTAGGTTCTTTATAAGGATCATGAAAGATCATTTAGACAAGGTGCTTTCGTTCAAAAACATTGTCTAAAGTGTTAGATCAATAGCATTTGTTATTTACACATTTCTTTGTTACTCTTCTTGATCTAGGGTCCCACCGGCCCAGCTGGACCCCCTGGCTTCCCAGGAGGTGTTGGTGCCAAGGTAAGATTTTATACATTTATATTTAAGAATTGGTGTTTCCCACAAAAGCAAATAAAACTGGGTGCTAGGACAGGTGAGTGCATTATAGTGCGTCTCGGAGTAGCTTAGAGATGCGTAGATTCTTATTGTAGTTAATGATTTCCCATACAGTTAAGGATCTTACACCTGCTATAGTAGGAAAAGAGTATTCTGGTGGGGGGGGGGTTATTTAATTCTATTCTGGGAAAAGGAATCAATTTAAATTGATTATCCTATTGTAGGAATTCATGGTGATCATGGAGACCTAACCTGAATATCATTGATACCTATTTTTTGTTCCCCAGAACATTGAGGAATCAATTTTGATTCCTGGAAAAGGTACTGACTTGTGGAGTACTCATTGTTAATGGCCTAATTATCCTCATACTTAAAATAGGATATGCAATGACTTCTTTTAAACTCACTTTTATTCACTCCAACAGGGTGATGCTGGTCCTCAAGGATCTCGTGGTCCTGATGGTCCCCAAGGTGCTCGTGGTGAACCTGGTGCCCCTGGTCAAGCTGGTGCTGCTGGTCCTTCTGTAAGTTGAAAAACCTGTCATTTTCACCTGTGCCACTGAAACTATTATCTGAGCAGTGCCACTAAGTGATTTCCTCTTCTGCACAACAGGGAAACCCTGGTTCTGATGGTCAAGCTGGTGCTAAGGGTGCCACTGTAAGTACACAATCATTTTATTTTTTCCCATATTGTATGAAATTGTACTTCTTTATTTCTTTATAATAACCCAATTTATTTGTGTTGTCATGTTTTTCCTATTCTATACCTCCCTTATCTCACTAGATGTCCCTTTGCTCTTTAATCATGAGCTCTTTTAGCACCACTAATACACTAATTTCTATTGCCTCCAACAGGGTTCTCCTGGTATTGCTGGTGCTCCTGGCTTCCCTGGTGCTCGTGGTGCTCCTGGACCTCAAGGCCCTGGAGGTTCTCCTGGCCCCAAGGGTAACAATGTAAGTATCAACTGAATCTTTAAAGAATCATTATTTATATCATTTTATAATTTCTCCTTTGGTAGAATTACCAAATTTAATACCTAGTAAATAAGATTTATCTGATGCAATTAGCATTGTGCTCTGATTACCGCCTGTCCTTTTCTTTATTTTTTTTAGAACTGACCTGACTACCACATATAAATTAAACCTTGTATAACTCTATAGTCAGTCCACTTTCTATCAGTTATGTTTTGATATGTACTATCTAAAGGACAAGTTGACAAACAGAAGCTAGGCTTGACTTGCCTGCTTCACAGAGAAGAATTATCCTGGCAGAGTACCAGATGATCCTATAGTGGTCCAGCCAAGGATAGTTGTCCCATGCACTTCATTATTTCTACAACAGATCCATGTAGCACCTAAAATATATAACATTATTTACATATAACTGAGTAGGTCCTGAATGGCTGGTTCTATGGTAGGCCCTAAGAGTCCAAGTCCAACACTGATGGTTCACCATTACTATGTTAACCCCTTCTTCTCTTTAGCTGCTAAGCATACAGGGGAATCACACTGGAATCTAAATCTAAAGCTATGAGTGATTTATATGTAGTAGAGAGCCAATAACTCTGAAAGATGGTGGAGCTCGTTTTATAAGAGTTGACTTAAAATCTTTGGTTGTCTCTCTTTATAGGGTGAACCTGGTGCTCAAGGAAACAAGGGTGAGGCTGGTGCCAAGGGAGAACCTGTAAGTAAACTGTATTTTCACAGCTTCAATGGAGAAAAAATCATGATAGGTTAGTATTGTCACTTACCCACCTGTTACTCTACAGGGCTCTGCTGGTGTTCAAGGCCCCCCAGGTCCTTCTGGTGAAGAAGGAAAGAGAGGATCCCGTGGTGAGCCCGGACCTGCTGGACCTCCCGGACCTGCTGGTGAACGTGTAAGTATCTTAAACTAGGATTGCAAGTATAAGTTCCTCAAGAGGCATTTGCAAAAACTTAATATCTAAAGCACAAATACACAAGCTGGATACATTCAATTGAGGCGTTCTATGTTTAACAAATAATACTGCTACCTTAAAGAGATTCTGACACCTGAAGTCAAACTCTTTTTTACCTCTCTTATAATAACTGGCTTTGAAAGCTACTTCTAACTTTGCCATAAGGTATTTGCATGATGCTTTTACATTACCTGTCTGATCCCCCATGTTCCTGTATGAGGGGGCTGCCATATTTGTGCACCCGGCTTCTGTTATCATTACAAACTGTAACTAACAGACTGAGATGGGACTGTTAGGTTGGCAAAGTAAGAGTGTCAGGGTGTCAGAGAGTCAGGCTTAGACATTTCAGCTAACAATTATATACAAAAACAAACCTCTCAGCAAAAAATGATCAACATGACCTATAGGTAACAATTAATGTACATTCATACGATAAATTTCATTTTTTAGTGTCAGTATCAATTTAAGCCACATTTGTCCATCTCTTTCCTGTAACTAGTTCTGATTTTCTTCATGCTTTTCACTTCATTTTTAAAAATGTATCTGACTAGTCTAAACTCCTCATATAACTAATTTCCATGTAAATTTTAGGCTAGGACCATAGAGACCTTATTCTAGGTTCAAATGCAGCCTGTGACCCGTGGGATTCTCTGTAGAAGACACTTGCTATCCTTTCCTCATTATTTCCCTACCCACTTATTCTGAATTGCTCCAATATATTCAGGTTACAATATTTTGCTTCTTTTTGTACAGGGTGGACCTGGCAGCCGTGGTTTCCCTGGATCTGATGGTGCTTCTGGACCCAAGGTAAGACCGATATCAACACTTAAATGTAATTTTTTTTACATTTGACATGACAGTAATGTATATCTAAATAACATCATAGATGTATTTTTGTAAATATAAATGACATCACAGACTCTACTTTACTCGGCAGATGTAGAGTATCCTATAGTCAAATTATATCACTGATCCTGATCACTGATGATCTATATAAATGTCCTCACAAATCCTTCATCTCCCAATATGACTAAAGTACCATATGAAATCACAGATTATATTTTCCTCAATAAGGACAGAGCATCATATGGATAAATCCAATCACTACTAGAAGTGATAGAGTTAGAAAAGAGCAATTAAAAAGACCACAACGCCCACCAAACAACAGACCAGGCCAATATCTTGACCTACGTCCCCGCCAATGTCTTTAATGCCAAGGTATATTATATTCCTTGGAAGGCCCACTCTATGGGACACATGAATTCAAGTTTTATGTCTCACTACAATAGTATGGACTCAATGGCAGACTCTAGTACATTAGGGATTTGTTTGTATTGTATGAATACATATTGGCTTACTATATATATTGTGAACCAATGTGCAAAACTGTGTGAAACTACTCAGGGTTGTCAATGTTTTTTTTCAAACTCCTCTGCTTTACATAACACATTCATTGTCTTTTATCAGGGTGCTCCTGGTGAACGTGGTGCTGTTGGCCCTGCTGGTCCCAAAGGATCTTCTGGTGAATCTGGCCGCCCTGGTGAGCCTGGTCTTCCTGGTGCTAAGGTGAGAAGAATCTCCAGAATCATACAGCTGATATTCTTTAATCTGGTTATTTGTATAGCCTATTTATGCTGTTCATTATAATGAGTAATTTCTATTTTATCCTTCCATGTAGGGTCTGACTGGTAGCCCTGGCAGCCCTGGTCCTGATGGCAAAACCGGACCTGCTGTAAGTTGCCATTCCTTTCCATCAAAAATGTTATTTACATCCATTCTGTTAAACTTATAAGTGTTCCTAAATCACTACCTATTGCTAACCAGGGTGCCCCTGGTCAAGATGGACGTTCTGGACCTCCTGGACCACCAGGTGCAAGAGGCCAATCTGGAGTAATGGGATTCCCTGGACCTAAAGGAGCTGCTGTAAGTATCCATTTCCACACAAATTTGCTACATGGTTTAAGTAACTCTACAGTTGATTTATCCTAACATAGTACAGTAATCAAGTGTTAAATGTGGTTGTACCCTTGGCTAATTTTAGAATAAGACCTGACCTTTCTCTCTTTGCAGGGTGAACCCGGAAAGAATGGTGAGAGAGGTGTTGCTGGCCCCCCTGGTGCTGTTGTAAGTACTCAGATTTATAGCCTATGCACAGTACCTGTTAACCAAGATAGGTCTAGATGGCAGACTTGATTCTGGATTATGTGCCCAGTCAGAATAGGAAGGAAGGACATTTATCAAAAAAGTCTAAATTTAAGGAACGGGGCTGATGGAGAAGGAAGATGTGATTGACTCCATAATAATAAGTTCTTTTGAAATAGTAATAAACCTTTATGCATTGCACTCACAAGAAGTACCAGGCCTCAGAGGCACAATTTAAAAATGTGTTTTTTAACAAGGAATGCTGAAACATTTTAAATAGTGTCCCAGTACCTGATTTCCTGAGCATGACATATTTTATCAAAATGTCTGCTTTTCATCAGCTTAAGAAGTAAGTTTGCTAAACAATGTTTGTAGTGAATCAGTCCTAAATGTTCAGCACTGGTACCTCGAAAAAAAATCAGGTTTAAAAAAAAACACCACCCCCAATAGCTCCTTGGCTTAACAAACAGGTATTTGTACCCCTTTTATGTCTACAAAGTCACAGGATGTTATCAAAAAGCTGGCCCATGTATAATCTCATTAACAACTGGAGTAGACGCCATTTCCATGGTTCATGTCTACATAACCTTTTTCTACAAGTGGGCTTACCCAGAGATAAATAGAACCTCACACAAAATTCCTCTTAAGTCAGTAACCCACTGAAAATGTTGAGCTTATTCCATGTCATCCTTTGTAATGGGAACACTATTTAATCACCTACAATTAATTCTTATTTTCTCACCTATCAGGGTCTTCCTGGCAAAGATGGAGATGCTGGCGCTCAAGGTCCCCCTGGCCCTGCTGTAAGTAGAATTATAGAAACGTTTGTTTATTGTCTTTTCTGTTAGTTTATGTGTTGGTTGCTCTTAGTTTATGGATTAGAAAATTCCAATAAAACACCTTTATGCTTCATTGTAGGGTCCAGCTGGTGAGAGAGGTGAACAAGGTCCCGCTGGTGGTCCTGGCTTCCAAGTAAGTACATGCCCACCTTAGGCATGGTAAAAGCTGCCACTTTTGTATTTTATTGAATACGTCTTCTTAATCAAATCATTCTCTTGTAGGGTCTTCCTGGTCCCCCAGGTCCTGCTGGAGAGAGTGGCAAACCCGGTGAACAGGTGAGTGTTGATAGAAGCACATACATTTTGGATTGGGTCTCTGAAATATATTTGGGTGCTGAAAATATGAATATAATATGTGCCCAATTGATTCCTGTCTGTGTGTTGAGTTGACACTTATTTCCATTTTTAGGGTGTTCCTGGTGACGTTGGTCCATCTGGTCCTGCTGGTGCAAGAGTAAGTAACAACTAATATTACCCTTATTGACTTCCTCTATTATATGCCTTATAACTTTTTTTTTTATAGCAAGCTATTTAGGGCAGTATTATGGTTAGGTTGGTGTTTTAATTGTTAGTATGTATCATAGCACAGGTATAGTCTTAATTGCTATTGTATTATAATAGTAAGGTAGGGTCTTAATATTTATACTATTGTTATAGTAAGGTAGAGTCTTACTTATATTGGTTGCATCATAGAAAGTTATAGAATTTTCTTTAGAAAGTGGAAAATGTTAAATATATCTAGATACATTTAAGAATTTGGGCATGTTGGCTCTGCATGAGCAATTTCTGTAGAAATAGAGCATAAGGATTTAGAAGGCCAATTTTAATAAAGATTGAGAATTAATCTTTTGGTTACATATCATCTGCCACTTGTTATTTATTTTCATTCTAACCATACCTATCTCTTTATTTAATAGGGTGAAAGAGGTTTCCCTGGTGAACGTGGAGCTCAAGGTCCCCCTGGCCCTCAGGGAGCCCGTGGTTCTAACGGTGCTCCTGGCAATGATGGTGCTAAGGTGGGTTTTACTTCTATTAGAAGGTAGTTGATAAATGAAAGAAATGATGGTGAAGAAAAGACAAATTGAGTTTTGTGTAGGTAGGCTCCTTTCTATAAGCAGCAGGGACTACCCATGGGGAAAAATCATAGAGAGCAGCATAGACATAGCAAGCAAAATACAGTACAGCTAAAAATCATTGGTAGAGGGGCCATTAAACCAATGGGATAGGTATAAAGAAGACCTTGGGAATCTACACCATAGGGAGTAGAAAGAGGTTATTCTAGGGTGCATGAAACCATAGAGAGCAGTACAAAGATGCCTGCAGAGCAGTAAACCACAAAATGTTTAAGGAAAGAAATGTAACTGTAACAGAAGACTTTGATGACATTTAACACTAAAAGTAGCCCCTTCTCCCTCACAAATGTGTATAGAATCTCTGTATAGATCAAGAGGGGGTCTTAGAGAACATACAGAGGGGCTCATTACCCTGCAATGGTCGCTTCCTCCAGTAACACCTAGAATAAGTGGTGTAAAGAGATGTAACTGGGCCTAACAGCAAATTAATCTTAGGACCCACAACATAACCAGAAGCTGTCCCTTTTTTACCAATAAATGTTGAAATTGTTCATTATTTAGGGCCTCATGGGGCCTCTATATCTACTGCCCCCCCCCCTGCAGTCACAGGGTCCTCTGTAGTTACGCCCCTGCCTAGGATCAAACCAGTGAATCAAAAGATATTTTGAAAACAAATCAGTATAGAATACTGCACTTATGGAAATGTGTTCACATAGGCCCCATGAAGCATTAATTCAATGGATAGCTTGAAGTAAAGGGGCACTATTAATTAGCTTTTTTTATTTTAATACAGAGCAATATCATGACGGTCCATGAATCAGTGAACTGTTATAAAAAAGATTAATTGACTTATAGGTACCTTGAGATGCCTTCATTGATAAAAGTAGTCCTTCCAGACTAAATGATAACATGAAGTCTGTTCTGCCATAATAACATGGAAAGGATGGATATTTTTTTTTTACTTTCTATTGTACTCAATGTTTGCAATTTTCCGTCCATTATTAGGGTGAAGCTGGTGCTGCTGGTGCCCCTGGAGGTCAAGGACCTCCCGGTCTTCAGGGAATGCCCGGTGAACGTGGTTCTTCTGGACTTCCTGGTGCAAAGGGTGACAGAGTGAGTGTGACACTATTTTTACTATTTTTACAAATGTTGGTCCTTCCTGTAAGCCACGGTATTGCTTCTAGGTGTCTTTTCATTTAGATTTGTGAAGATTCTTATCTATGCTCTTCTATTAACAGGGTGACCAAGGAGTTAAAGGCAGTGATGGTGCACCTGGCAAAGATGGTGTCAGAGGTTTGACTGGTCCAATTGGTCCACCTGGTCCA
>CM044447.1:5324277-5344414 GCA_024363595.1 Xenopus borealis | reverse complement strand
GTGTATCAGTGTATGTGTGAGTGTGTCAGTGTATGTGTGAGTGTATCAGTGTATGTGTGATTGTATCTGTGAGTGTGTAAGTTTATTTGTGAGTGTGTAAGTTTATTTGTGAGTGTGTAAGTTTATTTGTGAATGTGAAAGGGTGTCTGGGAGTGTGTAAATCTTTCTGGGAGTGTATTAGTAAGTGCATAAGTTTATCAGTTAGTGTTACATTGTACCAGTGATGGTATCCGTGAGTGTGTAAGTGCGCAAGCCTTTCTGTGAGTGTGCCAGTGTATCAACGAGTGTGAATGTTTATCTCAATGTATCTGTGAGTGTGTAAGTTTATCTGAATGCACGTGTCACTATTTATAAATGTGTCGGGGGTGTGTATGTATGTATGTGTATCATTGTATCTTTCAGTGTGTAAGAATATCTGAGTCTATTTGTGAGTGTCAGTGTATAAGAGAGTGTATCTGTGAGTGTGTAAAATTATTTTTGAGTGTGACTGTGAGTGCATTACTGTATCTGTGAGTGTGTCAGTGTATCTGTGAGTATATCCATGAGTGTGTAAATCTATCTGAATGCTCATTGTTTAGAAACGTGTTGTCAGCATGTATATATGTATATGAATATATTTGTAGGTGTCTGTGTTTGTCTAAATGTTGAACATGTGCATATTTTCCAGTATCAGTGAGAGAATGTTTTGTATTTATTTCAGAGTCTGAGTGTGAACTGTTATCTGTTTACAAGGGACACTCATTCTTGGTTTGAAAATGAAAATGTTTTTCATTTAACCGCAACAGAGTAACTAGTATGGCAGCTCCCAGAACATAGGAATAAGTCCTGCTATGTATCCATGCCCACAGACTAATACAAACCTGCTTGTGAAGAAAAGGGTCACTTTCCCTTTAAAATGTATATTGGAGCTGCTGTTGCCTTTGGCAGGAGAAAGAAGAAGAGAATAGGGGGTCTGCTGACCCCACGCTCCGTGTGTCTGCAGTCAGGATATGAGCTTACAGCCTCACTATGTCGCCTTCTGAATTCTCTCACTGCAAACAAAATGGGCTTTTTGTGTATAAAACAGAGTGTGTATTGTGCCGGGAGAGTGGGCTCTTATATAAACAGGAAAGGAGAGAGAAGAACAGAACTGAGACTGAGGTGGGGGGCCGAGGCAGACACTTAGACTGAATGAAAACCAACTGTTAGTCAAGGATAACCATTCTATGGCTTCAGCAGGTACTACAAATCCCAGCATCCTCAGCTCAGCCAAAATGAGAGATGTGGGAGCCCCAATCTCAGGGATGTTTAGATTGTTACCTTTTAATGTTATATTATTATAATAAACTCTTATACAGGGGTAACAGGGTTGTAACAATAGGGGGAAGCAGACCGTGTGACCACTGGGGGCCCAGGATTAAAGATCACCCAGTCAGGCCCTTACTGTATATACGTGCAGAATAGCTCCTGAGGGTTTGGGAGCCCTATATTTATATTTCTGTGGGGCCACTGGATGGTTAAAATGCTGAACTAGGAGTTAACCCTTTGAGAAAGACAATATTGGATCCCTGAAATTCACTTTGGGAAACTTAAGACCCAGTAACACCAGAACCATTGCATTAGATTGCATCTTTTGATTTTTTAAAAATTAATATTTTGTACTGAATTGGATATTGTGTCCATTGTTAGCATATCTATGTGCCTTTATACTAAACATTCTTTTTTATTAATGGGCATATTTTAACTCAAAGTATAATTTATAATAGATGATTTACATAACCGTAGACTGCCACTAGGTGGAGCCTTCTGAGGTGATATCTGCTAAAACCATTGAAAAAGGGCATTCGGGCCCCTCAGTGCCAATTCCCAGTATACAAAATACATCACCTTGGACCAGATTGCTTCCAGGTATGTCTAAGTTCTATCCCTAGCTCATTATTTGCAAACATGTCTGCATTCTTTAGCAAACACTTGCTGCCTAGTTATACTGGGAGTTGTAGTACTGCAAGAGCTTGGGATTCATGTAGAGATCCTGATGTATCTATAATATACAATTTTTTAAATTTTATTATAATAAAGTAATTTTTATAACTTTTGCCAAGCTGCGGGAGTGAGTGAGCTGGTGAGAAATGGAATAGGAGAGGGAGAGAGTGGAGGAAAATGTGACATGGATTAAAAGGGACAGAGGGAAATATGGAGATGTGGAGGGGAACTTAAAGAGACAGCAACAGGACAGAGACAGCAATAGCATAAGAACTAGTAAACTGAGAGACAGATTAAACAGAAAAATAAAGTTTTGAAATTTTATCTGCCAATGCACAAAGGAGAGAGAATGAAGGGATGAGTGAAGTATGGATGCACCAAATCCAGGATTCGGGTCAGTATTCGGCCAGGATTCAGCCATTTTCAGCAGGATTCGGATTCAGGCAAATCCTTGTGCCTGGCCGAACCGAATCCTTAAAATCATGTGACTTTTCGCCAAATATTTCGCAACAGATTTTGGAGTTCGGCCGAATCCAAAATAGTGGATTCAGTGCATCCCTACAGTGAAGCAATAGGGTTGTTCTGAGAACATGGAGGAGAAAGAGAGAGTCGAGCTGGGGAGCATCACGGCGAAACAAGGGGGTTTTGTTGAGTTAACAGGGAGAGTGCTTGTGAGATGCTGAAGGGAGAGCAAGTCTGAGAGAGTTATGTTTGAGGAGCACAAGACATGACAGTGAAACAAGAGAGGAATGGGATAGAGTACTTGATAAAAAAACAGTTATCTTCAGCACACTACTTACTTGATAATTATAGGGTGCATTCAATCCCAGTGCTTGCTGCTGAAGGGAGAGAGGGAGAGAGAGTGTCTCACTGGGACACCAGGAGCCCATCCAGAAACCTTAAACTCTCAGTACTATAATTATTCCTCTCCTCACTCAACCACTATTCTCCTAGTCTCTTTACTTTACATACTATGATCTATTATTCCATCTATTTAGCCTCTTTGTTCTCATAGAAATAGGGAATGGCCATGAAATAGGCCAAATGTTTAGCTGCATGAGGGGCCACTGAAACCTGGGTCCTCCAGGAGTTTTCCCGGTATCCCAGTAGGCCAGTCCGACACCTTCTGAGAGACTCATATTGGAAGAGAGAGAGAGACAGCAACAGGGAAATACAAGAGAACAATGTGAAAAATTGAATTGCAGACAAAATATCAATGGGGAGAAATGTGCCATTTACTGTACATCTGAATCTAAATCAAGTGCTTCCATTCAATGAGGACTTATTGCCCTTACAACTAACAATAAAAGCAGTGATCTCTGGCTGCACCGCATGTCATCTGGCCAATGTATCCTGGCTTTTTGGAAGCTTTGATTACCTGGGAGAAAAAAAGAAGGGGAGTCTTAGAGAAGAAGGCAAGTGACATGGAGGTTCCCTTTTAATCCAACAATAACACAACAAAAAAATGAGATTCCCTTATTGCTCAGCTCCCAGTACATGTTTTGCCCAAGCCAAGAATCAGTAGCACTCACTGCTGTGATAGGATAAGGGGGACATGAGCGCTGTCCTCTGACAGCTGCATGGGGGGCGCCCTTTGCCCAGTGCGCACATTAAACATGGGCAGAGTAGAGAGAGGCCTGGGAACATCCCTGTTGGAGGCCATTTGGCGCAGCTCTTCTGTGTTGTTGAAGACCGTCTGATGGTGAACAAGCTGGATGCTGCAAGATACAAGAGAAAGCAAATCAGTAACCAGTAACCTTGTCTGTTCTTCCCTTGCTCAACCGACCCTTTCTTTTAACTCTCTGCTGTATCTGCTAGTGCATAAAATAATAAAATAGAGACAGCCAACCCAGCGGATGCCAGGGAGCCCAGGAAAACAGAACGGTTCAGGAACTGTATCCCTAATTGTAATCAGACTGTAAGCTCTTGGGGCAGGGGTTCTTCGGCGTGTGTAACACACTCATTATGTATTTATAGCTTCCGACACATTTAGGGTTGTCACCTTTTCTGGAAAAAAAATACCGGCCTTCCTATATTCTTGCCATTTTTTTCTATTAATAACATTGGCATCAAGCATCATTTTTACCGACCAGGCCGGTAAAACACCGCCCAGGTGGCAACTAGGGTTGCCACCTGGCCAGTATTTTACCGGCCTGGCCGGTATTTTTGATGGTTGATCCCAATGTTATTATAGGAAAAAAAGATAAATATATAGAAAGGCAGGTATTTTTTTCAGGAAAAGGTGGCAACCCTAGTGGCAACCCTAGACCCATTTAGGTATTTTTGATGGTTGAGCACAATGTTATTAATAGGAAAAAAAGGTAAATATATTTTTTTTTCAAGAAAAGGTGGCAACCCTAGACCCATTCCAGTACCAGGCCCAGACTGGCAATGTGTGGGTTTGGGCAAATGCAAATGGGCCGCTTACTTTAAAATGCTATTTCATTGCAGTCTTTAAAGGATGTTTATTCTGCTGAACAATCATATTCGCTGCCCCCATTTGTATGAAAGAATTGAAATATGCTAATGAAATCGTTTTGGCTGCTAAAATAATATAATCACTGGCGAACAGATTAATAGTTAAACAAATCTCTTGCTTTGTTTTTAGCTCCATGCCCTTAGTTTGTGTTGTTTCTGTCTGTCTGGGACTAATACAGTTTCTTGCCAGGAAGTACATGTGAAACAGGAAGAGGAAGTCATGTGACAGGCTTAGGGAGAACAGAAGTTGTGAGGGACAGAGCTCTGCTGCACACACAGTGTTACATTAATTGTTTTAGGAGGATAAAGTGTAATAATTCTGCTCACGGCACCTGAGTCTTACAACTTCATACAAAGAGCATTTATAGAAATATATATGTATATACAGGGCAGGGCCCCACATTTTGACTTACTCTGAAGTGATTTTATCTCTCTTCTCCCTGAAATGGAAAAAAAAATTAAACATGGTTAAAACTGCAGTGAGTCTTGTCCTTCCCTGTAGTGTATCTACACCTGCACAACAACACAACTGGACATTCACACACCAGCACATATACGCCAGAATTGCCCTTTCAGATGTGAGTCTCGGTTCTCCCAAGAGACCTGCTTATCTTACACTGTTACAAAAGTATCTAAGTATCTATTCTGTGCTCTCTCTTCCAAAAGCCAATTAAGTTATCTTTTTCTGGCTGTTCAGTGCAGGGAATAAAAGAGAAAGTCAGGACATTTTAATACGGGACTGTGGGTTGAGCTGTCAAAAGCGGCACTGTCTCCTGAAAAACAGGACAGGTATGGGTATGTTAATATACACATTCCCTTATACACAGACCATCTCTCTCTGACTGAATCTCCCTTTGTTTTTAAAAAAAAAAACAGTATAGTGGGGAAAGATGAAGGAGGAGGGCTAATGTCTCACACACACATGGGACCTGTTATCCGGAATGCTCGGGACCTGGGGTTTTCCCGGATAAGGGATCTTTCTGTAATTTTGATCTTCATACCTTACCTACTAGAAAATCATATAAACATGAAATAAAGCCAATAGGCTGGTTTTATTATTACACAGGAAAAGGAAATCATTTATAAAAATCAAAATTATTTGATTATGATGGAGACTATGGGAGATGGAGTTTCTGTAATTTGGAACTTTCTGGATCACAGGTTTCCGGATAACGGATCCCATACCTGTACTGGTAAGGAAAAGGGCTGTAAATGTCTTTTAATCTAGAAAGGGCAAATCTACACCTGAGTACTAACCCACAGCAAACAAAGCAAATAACTGAGTAGGGATTTTTTTCAGCCAACTGTAGATAAAATAATGAACGTAAAAATGTAACTGGCGAATCTGTCTTCCCTATAATGAAAAGTTGTTTGCGCTAAAGCATACGTGGCGCTTCGTTTTCCGAAAGTCGCCCAAAGTTTCCTCGTGAGGCTCCGAGTGCCATCCCCTAAATCTCCCCAAACTTTCACGTGTCTCTGCCCTTAGTATGTTATAGAACGACTAATTCTAAGCAACTTTTAATTTTTTTCTTTTTTAAAGTTTTAATTATTTGCTCTTTCCAGCTTTCAAATGGGGGGTCACTGACCCCATCTAAACATCAAATGCTCTATAAGGCTACAACTGTATTTTTACTTTTTATTCCTCATCTTTCTATTCAGTCCCTCTCCTATTCATATTCCTGTCTCTTATTCAAACCAGTGCATGGTTGCTAGGGTAATTTGGACCCTAGCAGCCGGATCGATGAAACTACAAACTGGAGAGCTGCTGAAGAAAAATAACTCAAAAAACACTAATAAAAAATAAAACCCAAATGCATATTATCTAAGAATATCATTCTCTAAATCATAATAAAAGTACATTTAAAGGTGTTTAAATGAACTTTTAGTGAGATGTAGACAGTGGTAGTCTGAGACAATTTTGGAATTGGTCTTCATTTTTCATGGTTTTAAAATGATTTAGCTTTTTGGTCAGCGTAGAGTTGCCACCCAGGCAGGAGGAGGAGCCTCAACATAATGGGGCGGGCCGCGAGTCTGTGACATGGTGAAGCTGGGTCATGACATCAGGGGCACTGATCGCCACGTCAGTCATAGGAAATCCTGCCCGGTTTTCCAAACTAGCAGTTTTGACCCGGGCAGTCCTTCAAAACCTGGACAGGTGGCAACCCTAGTTCAGTGGCTCTGCAGATTGGGATTTCAAC
Source organism: Xenopus borealis (assembly GCA_024363595.1). Lineage (NCBI taxonomy): Eukaryota > Metazoa > Chordata > Amphibia > Anura > Pipidae > Xenopus > Xenopus borealis. Next base: position 5,337,776 of record CM044447.1, on the reverse strand, counting down.
AGTTATCCGGTTGCCTTTGGTCAGCTACCCTAGCAACCAGACAGTGGTGTGAATAAGAGATTGGAATGTGAGAAGGAGAGGGCCTGAATAGAAGGATAACTAATAACAATAAAATTGTAGCCTCACAGAGCAATAGTTCATTTGGTTGCCAGGGTCGGTGACCCCATTCTGAAAGGTGGAAAGAAGCAGAAAAGGAAGGCAAATAATGCAAAAACTATTTAAAAAATGAAGACGAGATAAAAAGCTGCTAAACTAAGCCATTCTATAACATAGAATGGGTCAGATTTATCGGTATCCACTAATTCGAGGGCAAAGAGCCCTCAAATTCGCCAAAAATATGATTTTCGAATGTAAATTCGATAAAATCGTATTAAATATTCACTAGTTTTGAGCGCTATTCGATTCTTTTTTGGAACGATCGAACGAAATTTCACGATTTTTTCCTGAAATCATTTGATTTCACAAAAAAAATCGTGAAATTTCGTTTGATCGTTCGGAAAAATCGTAGGTATCGAACGATCGAATCGTTCGATCGTAGGATTTCTATTCGAGCAGGTAATAGAAAAAAAAGCCTATGGGGGATTCCCATAGGCTTCTATTACAATTCGGTAGCTTTAATCTGGCGAAATTTGAATCGTAAAATCGGAATTCAATCGAATGAATGAATTTAGTAAATGGGCCCCAAAAAGTTGATTGAAAGGTGAACCTTCTCTTCTCTAAGCAATCAAAGGAAACTAAGAACAGTCCTGTCATCCAACATTATAGGACTGTTACTACAATAATTCACAGCCAATGAAACACCTTCTTTCAGACTAATACAATCTAATTGTAGGTTGGCTGCACTGTGGAATTCTTCTGTAGCCTCTATGTATATCAGTGCCACTACTGCAACCCCCTACATAGCTGGGCACTACTTACACTCCTTCCCTGCGGCAGCACATGATGTAGCAGAGTAGCCCAAACAGCAGCAGAGCCAGTAAACTGGGAAGCAGAAGGGTGAGCAAGTAATCTGGGAGGTAGTTCTTTTCTTCCAGGGTCTCTGGTGGGGGGTTAAATTCACCTTCCCCCTTCAAAATTCCGGAACCGCGTTCTGGGTGCACAGGAATCGGCGTTCCAGAGCCATCAGTCTGTAAGTATACAATATGGTTTTTTTTAGTGCTACAACTTCTGTTTCCATTATACCATTCAGCTGTATATGAATAAAAAAGAAATCGAAACAACTTAATGGAAAATTGCTCAGCGTGTACTTCTGAGCTCTTTTGGCCAGTTTGTCGAATACAAGTAGTTATTTACACTGGTCCTATAATGCAATTGAAACAACAGCACAGTCTGCAGGTCGTAAGAAGAAGTAACGTCATCTGAATTAAAAGTGCTCATATCTTGAAAACTGGAAAAAGAAATGAATGTAAATTGCAAAAGTGATCAGAAGAGCACTATGGGTAATTGCACATTCGTTTGTTATGAGGGAACAGGTTAAAATTTCTTGTGCCAGTCCAACCTAGTTAGAGGTTCTCTAACTTCAAGAGGGACCCAAAGCAGTGGACACCTGAAGGCCAGGTAGGCTTAGACCTGAGGTGAATTCTATAACATTTCTTATGCCAGTTACACCTAGTTAGAGATTCTCTAACTTCAAGAGGGACCCAAAGCAGTGGATACCTGAAGGCCAGGTAGGCCTAGACTTGAGGTGAATTCTATAACATTTCTTGTGCCAGTTCCACCTAGTTAGAGATTCTCTAACTTCAAGAGGGACCCAAAGCAGTGGATACCTGAAGGCCAGGTAGGCTTAGACTTGAGGCGAATTCTATAACATTTCATGTGCCAGTCCCACCTAGTTAGAGATTCTTTAACTTCAAGAGGGACTCAAAGCAGTGGATACCTGAAGGCCAGGTAGGCTTAGACTTGAGGTGAATTCTATAACATTTCTTGTGCCAGTTCCACCTAGTTTGGGATTCTCTAACTTCAAGCGGGACCCAAAGCAGTGGACACCTGAAGGCCAGGTAGGCTGAGACTTGAGGTGAATTCTATCAATTGTAGGATGACTGATGCAACATTTCTTTTTAACTTTGAAGTAGGAGAGCACTGATCTATTGTTGACCACTAAAGGGCTCAAAACCAAAAAGTCACCCAACATGGTGACTTGCCCTAAAGAGCATGTACAGGCACCCAGCTTCCAATCCAGCTTCCAGTTTAGCCTTTACTCATCTGCCCAACTCACCAAATTTTGTCCAGCTGGTCTGATATACCACCAATCCACCCCCATTATCACCTGGACTCTAGTGGCCATGCCCCCCTCCCTTATTGATGCAGCTGAGATTTTGTCAAGAAAGGGGGCAATCCTAATGAAGCCATAAGCCTAAAATAGGACCCTCAGTCTGATTTATATGCACAAAGGCTGAACTCGACTGTTGCTCCCAATGCAATGTATAGGCAGCCGCCAACAGGAGATACATGGTACTGCAAGTGACCAAAATATTACTTTTCAGCTGTAATAACATGAATATGTAAGAGAAATAGCAGACTTCAGTTCAATCAGACACCTTCTCCAACCTGTGTATATTCATAATAAGGGAAATGTCCCCTTAACTTTAGTATATGATATTTTTTGTAGAGAGCGTTGAATGTTAGGTCATAATTTCTGTGTTCCTTGCCTACTCTATTCCCATAAATGGCCTCCCTTCTGCATGTTGTTTATTTAAGTGAATTACAGTGCTCCTCCATGAGGTTTATAGCCCTGTAATTTAGTTCTTTTGATGGTTCAGTAATTATCACTGACAGAACCTGCAGCTTCCATGTTGCCTTGTACACTGGGTTTTGCTACAAACAAAAGTTTTTTTTCAGTCTGGTCTCTCTCTTTCTCTGTAGTCCCTGGTTCAACTATATATCAGCCTAGGAGTTATAAGGGCCGCGTTGAGGCTTATTCATGAAGTTTAATGGGATTTGGCCAAAAATGAATTTGCTGTTGGACCCAGTAACCTTGAGTTGCTCCCCTGTTTTATACCTAACAAACCAAACTCTTTTATGCAACTCTTTTATAACAACCAAACTCTTTTATACAACTCCTTTATCCAAACCAAACTCTTTTATACAACTCCTTTATCCAAACCAAACTCTTTTATACAACTCCTTTATCCAAACCAAACTCTTTTATACAACTCCTTTATCCAAACCAAACTCTTTTATACAATTCTTTTATACAAACCAAACTCTTATATACAACTCTTTTATACAAACCAAACTCTTTTATACAATTCTTTTATACAAACCAGACTCTTTTATACAACTCCTTTATCCAAACCAGACTCTTTTATACAACTCTTTTATCCAAACCAGATTCTTTTATACAACTCCTTTATCCAAACCAAACTCTTTTATACAACTCCTTTATCCAAACCAAACTCTTTTATACAACTCCTTTATCCAAACCAAACTCTTTTATACAACTCCTTTATCCAAACCAAACTCTTTTATACAACTCTTTTATACAAACCAAACTCTTTTATACAATTCTTTTATACAAACCAAACTCTTGCCAAGCTGATCAAACCAAGAAGATTCACCATTGTAAGGACCCTTTACCTACAGTATAAAGTTATACAAACAAGTGTAAAGTATAAATAATAATCTGTAAATGTATTTCTATTTCCATTATATGTATTTCAACACATTTTTAAACAGAATTCGTAATTTTTACCATTCTATCCAGATCTCCAGACTATATGCTGCCCTACAGTGCAACATGGGCTTCAGGTTCCCTCTAGTGGATAAACAAAGACCAGCAACGGCTACTCACCAGGCTGATGTTACACCAGTCTATCTGAAAGTCTCTCAGGCGACTGTTGCATAGGACGGGCGGCCTCTGTCCTTCTTTACAAAATTGTCTGGTCCGAGGGCTCTGGGAATCCAGCAAACACTGTGGAAAGGGGACATCTGAGCCCACCTTAATGTATACCCTATTGGGTTAGCAAGAAAAACAGGGAAAGAACTATGAGCATAGAAAGAAAAGCTGGAGTAGAGTTAGGATTTTAGAGGTTTGGTGGGTAGTGATCAAGTTTGAAAATAATTCTTCATACTGATTATTGGGGCTATTTGTAATATGTGTATTATTGTGCAGCAATGTCCTACGTACAAGTGTCTCCCATTATATTAGGGCACAGTGTCTCCCAGTATATTAGGGCACATTGTCTCCCAGTATATTAGGGCACAGTGTCTCCCAGTATATTAGGGCACAGTGTCTCCCAGTATATTAGGGCACAGTGTCTCCCAGTATATTAGGGCACAGTGTCTCCCAGTATATTAGGGCACAGTGTCTCCCAGTATATTAGGGCACAGTATCTCCCAGTATATTAGGGCACAGTGTCTCCCAGTATATTAGGGCACAGTGTCTCCCAGTATATTAGGGTACAGTGTCCTGTGTTCTGTTGCTGCTGTGGCCAATAGCTAGAGAGCAGAATGTGTTATAACTGAATCATTAGAAGCTCAGTGGGGGCAACTGAGTCAGGTTTCTGCTGCGGTTAACTAATGGGGGGGATACAACAAACATAAATGGGGGGATACAACAAACATTGTAAAGAGCATGACTGCATATTATTTGCAACATTTCATGATTTCTGCTTTAGCAGATTACAATGACTAATCTTAATAGAATCAGCTCTTAATAGATCGTATCTCGGGAGAGAGAGGAATTGCCATCCAGCACTCCATATATCGACAGTAATGAACGAACCCCTTTTATGATGTCAAGGGCAAAATGTCCAAATCACTTTGTACCCACAATCCAAATCTGTCTCAGTTTGTTCTGTCTCTCATTCTCCTGTCTCTTCCTATGTGAGTTAATAATAATTGTGCTGCAATGAACTGAACCAGCAAATAGCAGGAGATACATCTTGCTGCCTTCTTACCATTGCCTTTACCTACTAATAACAGCAAAGACGTAGAAGGCAACAATCTCTACTGAAACCAGGTCACACTTAGGGTCAAGCCATTGTTGTTGAAAATTAATATTTGAGAGATTGCTCACTCTTCATGCTCTCATATTGTTATAAAACACACACCCTTCTTTGCGCCCCGGCAGTGGAAGCGGCACTCGGCCCCCTTTATCCAGCGCTGATGAGATGTTAATGACAGTCAGTCTCTGGGAACCCCACTCGTCCTGAAGAGGAGCCTTGACATCAAACTGAGCTTTTGAGGGCAAAAGCTCTTCAACATCCCAATCCTGGATCAGGAGTTCAGCCTGATATGGTGTCTGTAAATCTTCATAGTGGAGGGAAAATGAAATCATAGGACATTATAATGTGGGTGCAAGCTACATTTGGTGCAATGCATGGGGCAAAAATCATTTGGGGTATAATTTGTAAACCCAAATATAAAACTTTAAGCAATGAAAGAAAATGTAATTCTAAGATGCATTTCACTATTCACCTGATTCCTCCTTTCTGTCCATGTTCATTTATATATATATATTCTTATCCCACCCATACTGGTAACATCAGAGATGGTCGGGTATACTATAGGTTAGGTTTGCTACCTGCCCAATATTTTACTATTCTAGCGGGTAAAATACCATCTAAGACCGGAGCTAGTGTTACATAATTATCTTTGGTGTAGTTGCTTTAATTACTTGACATTTCAGACATGGCCCACCCCCAATCCCTGCTTCAAGGAGGCCTCGCCTTCCCTTCTGCCCCCCTTAAGGCACCATTTGGAGTGAATCCAATCCATAATTTACCTGTTCCAAGCCGAATATTAAAGATAATCCTCTCCCTCACAGTCTCAAACGTGTATCTATTGTAGGCAGTCACCTGAAAAAAACAAAATGGTGCTCCAGTGGATGTCATCCCTGATATCTCAAAGAGTGACACATGCCTGTCTCATTACCTCTATGACCTGTCTGCCAGGCTCTGTCGGGCATCCGTAGAGATAAGCCATGTGCCAGGGAGTACGCTGAGTGTAACGTAGCCATCCTGGCAGGTCTGGGAACCCTTCTAAATTCGCCCGAAAGGTGATAGGGTCAATGAGATTAACATCTGCGTAAAGAGACAAGTAGAGACAGGAGCCAGAACAATATATTTAGAATACACTGCAGAGTATCATGCATGGGGTCTCTGCACCAGTCATAAAAAACAAAGGTCACTTGCTTATTTTCAATGTTTTTTTGTTAACATGTATTTTATAAGGTGCCAACATATTCTACATAGCCGTACAATAGAAGGGTGTAGAAACATATACATATCCCTGGTGCTTGGGGGTTCCCAACAAAAATGCCCTAGTACTCCATTGTTTCTCATTTTCATTAAATATTGATGTCCTCTACTTTGTCCCTCAGCTGGCAATATTCAATTTTCACCATAATGTAGGTCAGCAAAGACATGCTTTATCTGTGCCTCTGGGTTAGAGGCTCCCACCTGTATAGGAAGCACTTGGAGAAGTGGCCGTTGTATGATTTTAAGGCAGAAGGAATTAATAACTACTGATAACAGAACAACAATCAACTGATAAGACCCAAACACTAATGACAGATAAAGGAATGTCAGAATATCTTTAGGCAATTTTCAAAATCAGGATCTTTTATTCCATTCCTACAATCTACAGCCATTTCCAGTTATATCCTAGAATGCCTTGATATGCCAGTGGCATTACCTGAATTAAGACTCTTCTGCCTAAACCGACAGTTGGCGATATGAGGATAAGCGGGAACACTGAAAAAAATGCTGCATCAAATGCTGAAGCAGGAAGAAGGTACCAACCTCCACCAATGCCAGATGAAATCAATCTGATAATTATGTAACCAACCAACCAATCAACCAATAATGTTGGCCATTTTTGTAAATTTTCCACCCAACTGGGCCAACATCTGCTCATAGAGTGCCTGTATCACTCTATTTACTTTTTCCTGGCACCCAAGACTCCTTCCAAAATTCCAAACAGTTGGCTAATCCCACTTGAAAGCCTACATATTTACCTAAGGGATGCCATGCAATGGTTAGAATGGAAAATTAGAATGGAAAATGTGAACTTTGAGGACTCCTCGGACACATGTTGGGAAGTGCTTAGCCCATAGAGATCAACGTTTGAGTCTCCTCTCTTTCAAATTAATTACAAAAAAACTGTATATTATCTGCCAACATCCAGTCCATTAATAGTGATTTAAATACACACACTTCCCTGATACAATAAAAGTCTCCCAACTCCATAGACTTTAAAGAGAATAAATCTCCCATTGGGCAGGATTGAAATCACTACTCCTATTTCCTCATCGATTTATATCTCCAGGCTTTAAAGGATATGAAAACATTGCATTATGCCTATCTCTGTGAATTTCACAGTCAGTTTGTTCTTTTTTTCAGTAAGGGGCATAAATGTGTTCTCAGAAACATCACTGCAGATGGTAAAATAGCCTTTTGTGTAAAGAGCGGCTTTAGATACAGCCCTTTCAGTCCTAGACCCCCTAAGGTGCCAAATTAAATAGCTGAGATCACTTCTGCTCTTGGGAAAAGATATCTGTGGCTGAAAATGATGGGATAGCTTTCCTGGTTTCCTTAAGGATGAATGCTCTGTTATATCAAGCTGAAAATGGGGAAAATAAAATGCTTCCTCTTTATTTCAATAGAGTGCCGGGTGTTTCGAGGTTGGAGGAGCATCTAAACGGCACATATATATTATTCTGGAATTGGAGCAGTTTCTAAAGTCACAGAAGATGCTGCAACCATTTTTTCATTGATAAAAGATCTCTTATGTTTCTGGGTCACTATGAAAGTTTAAAGATTCAACACTTTGGCCAGCCAGAATTTATTTGACTATACACATATACATATATGCTTGTTTATGAAGTCACCTTATGAGTACCGATTCATAATAATAATAATAGGTATATATCTGGCTAAGCTCTGATTAAATATACCAACGAGAGACCAGGCCTATCAATGATAGATTGAATCAAAAGATGTGTACTCTTTTGCAAAAAGATAAGACCTTTGTTTTAGTGAGCATGAGAACAGAACTGGGATTCTGGTAGAACATAATAACACAGCTACTAGACTGTAAGAACATAATGGGAACTCTACTAGAATATGAGAACATAACTGAAATGCAAGCAAAACATGAGAATACAACTGGAACTCTACTAGAAAATAAAAACACATATGGAACTCAGGTAGAACATAAGAACTCAAGTGGAACTTTACTAGAATGTGAGAACACAATAGGAACTCTACTAGAATATGAAAACATAACTGAAATGCAAGCAAAACATGAGAATACAACTGGAACTCTACTAGAAAATAAAAACACATATGGAACTCAAGTAGAACATAAGAACTCAAGTGGAACTCATGTAGAACATAAGAACACTCTACTAGAACATTAGAACACAACCAGAACTCTACTAGAACATACGAACACAGCTGGAACTCAAGTAGGAAATAAAACACAATTGGAACTCTACTAGAAGATGAGAACACAATTAGAGAACTCTACTAGAAGATGAGAACACAACTGGAACTCTACTAGAACATAAGAACACAACTGGAACTCTACTAGAAGATGAGAACACAACTGGGACTCTACTAGAACATAAGAACACAACTGGAACTCAAGTAGAACATAACAACACAACTGGAACTCTACTAGAACATGAAAACATAGAAATCTCTGGAACACGAGTACACTCAATGTTATTAGAATACGAGAACACAGCTGGAACTCTACTAGAACATAAGAACACAACTGGAACTCAAGTAGAACATGAGAACAAAACTGGAACTCTACTAGAACATGAAAACATAGAAATCTCTGGAACACGAGTACACACAATGTTATTAGAATATGAGAACACAACTGGAACTCTACTAGAACATAAGAACACAACTGGAACTCAAGTAGAACATAACAACACAACTGGAACTCTACTAGAACATGAAAACTAGAAATCTCTGGAACATGAGTACACACAACGTTACTGGAACATGAGAACACAACTGGAACTCTACTAGAACATAAGAACACAAGCAGAGCTCTTCATAGTGATGGGCGAATTTATTCGCCAGGGGCAAATTCGCGGTGAATTCCCGCGATTTGCCGCTGGCGAATAAATTTGCGAAACTGCCCAAAAAATTCGCCCAAAAAAATTCGCCGCTCAAAAACGAGTCGCGCGTTGTTTTTGACGCGACGCGCCGAAAACGACGCGACGCGCGTCGGAAACGACGCGCCGCGCGTCAAAAACGACGCGCGAATCGTTTCGCGAATCGGCGAAAAATTCGCGAATTTCGCTGAAAATTCACGAATTTTTCGGCGAAGCGAAACGCGGCCGTTTCGCCCATCACTACTCTTCTAGAACACAAAAACACAAATGGACTAGATTGAGCTCACTTTTATATAAATTGGGGGTACAATTGTTAGCAGTGCGCTCTTGTAGAGGTGGGATCCTAGGTTTTATTCTTGCAATGAGTCTGTATGTTATCACAATACTAGAGTTTACTGATTCCTTCCACACTAATAAAATTGGTCGTATCGTGCATTTGTAAAGCTCCATGGGATATGTTGGCATAATACAAGTATATACAGGTTATACATATCCACTGAGGTTGTTTGAACTTGATGGACCATTGTTTTTTTTTAACTGGAATAATAATGAATAATAATAATTATAAAATTTATACTTACCATAATTATTCTGAGTTGAAGGAAACCTTTGCTGGAATTGCTTAGTGTCCAAATCATGCACAAAAAGTGTTCCTACAGACGCCACCACGTTCTGATCACAGAGACACACTGGGAGACATAGCCAGAGTGCAACTGGGGGAGAAAACACAGAAAATAATTAAGGTTTGACACTCAAGGCCTTGTTGAAATGATTATTATTATTATTGATTCAAGTTAAAGGGCTTTGGAACCCCTGTAAATCTTTCTCACTGTACCCAGTGTTCTCAAAGCCCCAAATATATTTACAGATGCAAGAGAATTTACCACTGAGAAAACAAAAAAAAATTTCTGCTAAACTGAAGCACACATTCCGCCATTTTTCACACTGTTATGACTGCTAGATGGCGCTGGTTCATTAGAGTCTTTGGATGATGTTTCCTTGTCAAACTAATCGTGGCTGCTCCCACTAACACATATATATACCTTAATATGCAGATATACGTATATATATCTTCTTGTGCAGGCTATACAATGCCAATGTGATTAACTGAAAATAAAACTAAATATTATCCCGTCCTACAAGCAAGGTACAGTTTCCTTTAATTGTTTCCATTACTTTGTCCATGTTTGTACTTTCAATTTCAAAACCAAAAATAGCTTTGAAATCAGTAGAAATATACATTCACAGTACGCGAGCCAATCTGTTGTTATCAGCTGGGAACTTCAGTTTCCGTGTTAATGGAACAAGGCTATAGAAGCCTCCATGTCAAGAAAGAGAAAAAAAGAAAGGGCCTGCTATTAATAAACACCAAACAACCGTTACAAGATAGATATCAGCCTTATCCCTGACAATTACCCGCTGGAGAACTTGTATATAAATATAGACACGGCTGGTTACAATTATTTATAAATGGGAGGAATATATATATATAGCTCTGTCTCAGTGAGAAAGAAATAGATAAATGAGGCAGATCTCTCTTTCCAGCTCTTAATAAGGATCCACAGACACTGGGAGTTTTAACAGACATCAGAGAGGTGACTATCTATTTATATTCATAATAAATTGCTCACTATTACCATTAAACCTTTTCTCTAAGCTTTTCCCAGCCACTGGCGGACTCCCAGCTGCACATGATAGTCAGCAAGGGCTGGAGAGTGCTGGGAGTTGTAGTTTATAACCAGAAAATGCACAGCAATAAAAAGCATATGCCAAGGTGCCTATATGGCTCAAAGCAGTCATGAAATTCATTATATGCCTTTGAAACTGGTTATGTTCCCTAAAATGTGTGTGATTGGGCACCCTAAAAGATTTAGTTGTTAGATTGGATTCTAATAATAAGGTGTCCAGATAGATCCCTGAAGTGGCCTTTTAGTTATGCCCCTGAGAAAGAGCCAGGACCCTAGATTTGAAGGGTGAGAGGATAGAAACGTCAAAGCGAGTGCTGGTATGAGTGGGAGAGTGCTATGTGCGTAACTGAGAGTGCAAGAGAATAAAGAGGGTTCAGGGTACCTGCAGGAGAGTGAGTGGGTGACTATGAGAGTGACAGTGTGAGAGAGACAACAACAGAGATGTTGGGAAATGGAGACTGTGGAACTGAGAGAGACTGCGGTGTAACAGATAAAGAGAATGTGTGGGAGAAAGGAGAAGAAAGTGGGGGATGATAGAGAAACATGGAAAGAAGGAGAGACATGGACATGCAGAATACAAACAGGGTATAGGTGGGACCTGCCTGTGAGAAGAGTCACCCTCTGAGTTGCCATATCTGCTGTGTTTGATAGAGAGGGTGGGACAGGGCAGAGTGACAGGGGCAGCTGGGAGGGGATGGACTGGAACACAGGGGACACTGGGACAGACACACAAAACACTCTCTGAGCAGATCAGTGTCTTAAAATAGACCTTTGTACCAGATGCCTATTCACAGGCTCCATACTGCATAACAGACGCCGTATTTAATGCACACTTACTACATAACAGAGTTAACCGGGAAACTTTCTATGGGTGCTTTATGCCACATCCAATTACGCTGGACACCAGTCTTCTGTCATTCACAAGACTCAAAGACTCACATTGTATTCAAAGTCCAAAATAGGGAAAAGGGGAAATGTATTTATCTTCCCACCACCGGATGTTCCCAAAACAGTGGCCGCTGTGTCCGAATTAGCATTAAATCCTTGTAATGTAATAAAGTTTGCTACATATCTATTCACCTGTAGCAACAAGTCAGCAGGGGGTATTTAGTGGTCACCATTTTATGAGCAAGTATCTTACTGGTTGCTATGGGTTATCACACCTGGGCACATTTTTGGCCTTTTATATTGTATATTATTATATATGGGAGTTCACATATATATATCATAGATACTCAATTTTACATTTCTCAGTGGGTCAAGGCACATATGACGATCAAATATAGAAATCCCTGGTGCCTCTGGATACCCTTCTAAGGATGTTTCTTGCCAATGTTTTGATTATACAATGAGCAGCTCACTGAGATACTGCAATAAAAACACATACTCTATATTCGAGAAGAAAATAATATCATGACAAATACAGGTATCAATGGTTACCTATGATACATTCTTGGTCCCTAGGAAATGTAGCTTTAAACTGCCTGAAAACATCAAAGGTTGGGGGTTACAATTAATATGAGAGTAAACATCTGAATTTAAATGATAAGGTTTACAATGCCCAACCATGTGCCACTCAACTAAAAACCCAACCCTTCACATTAGAGCAAAAACAAATGTATGAGTTCCTTCAAGAGGATCCGGCAAAAGAAAAGTAAGAAAAGAAGAGGAAGAAGAGTAGTGTGAAAAGTGAGGAGGAAGAAAGCTCAGATGACTCTAAAAAGCAGAAAATCTTTTAACAGATGATGGGACCCCCCCAATGGCAAAGCAAGAAGCAGAGTCTTTAAAATGATCTGCCAAAGGAAAAGTAGGAAAGGTAAAGAATAAGAAATGAAAAAAGTAGGAAAACTAAGAAAAATAGAGAAAGCAATGAAAAATATGAGACAGAAGAAACAACAGTGAAGAAAATTGAGGAAGAAGAACACAAATTAAGCTCAAAGCTCAAAGGACAGGAGAAAAATATGGAGGAAGGAAAGACAGAAAGCAAAAAAAAAGAGATTCTGCACTCACCAAGAGATCTCCTGGCGTGAAGAAGATGAGGGGTTTCAGGAGAATATGGTGATAAATAGTCAAACACACCATACTGTTATTTGCTAAATTTTGAAAGCATGGACACCCAACTGGCAATAGAAGGAAAGGGTTGGAGGCAGAAGAGAAAATGGAAGGTGACAAAATGGGAATAGGAGGGATTAGAGGATGAGACCAAAAGGCATCTGGGAAAGAAATGGAAAGTTCTGAATATGATGGAATTAATTTGTAAAAGCACCAAAATAATTAGCTTTGAGCAATATCAGATCTAACATAATAATAATAAGGCACAAAAAGAATAATGGGGATAAAATTGGGGGGGGGGGGGCTGTTAAGTAAAGACAAATAAAATGGATGGGAAACAAGGCAAATAAATCCTTGGCAAGGGGACACACAGATTGCTCTCCCAAACACATGCTGGGGGGGTTTGGATTTGGGGACCTGGGCCCATGAATTACTGTCTCTGTATCCAGCTGTTTGAAGTCACTTTTACATCAATATTTTATATCACTAATATCGTTTGCAACATCTCTTTTTTATTTATTGCTTACCATAACCTATGAATTGTATCTGGAGAGTATCTGGATCCTAGCTGCTTTATCTAACTACAGGCTGACCTGACGTTTATTTATCTGACCCTTGAAATCAGTCTTTGATATTATGTCTGTCCTGTAAATCATCCCCCTCTTATAGTCATTAACAGAATC
>CM044447.1:5255451-5278834 GCA_024363595.1 Xenopus borealis | reverse complement strand
GACCCGCCATCTTCCAGCCGGCCTGCGTGACGTGCTACAGCAACACGACCTCAGCACGTACACTTAAACAGCCAGCGTCAAACTCTGGCCTGATGGGAAATCACCTGGGAGACGCGGCGTTGCCACGCCTACCAAAGAGCACGCTAAATGCCACCATCTTTGGTGAGGCGTCTGCATGTTACTATAGGCCAGGCACGGAGACTCCAAATAGGTCCTGCCGTTTCAGTTACACAGACTGAGGCTCAAACAGCCCCCACTAGCCCACTTAATAGTCACATGCTATGGCAACTTACAGCTAGGGTTGTCACCTTTTCTGGAAAAAAATACCGGCTTTTCTATATATTTATCTTTTTCCGTATTAATAACATTGGGATTAACCATCATTTTTACCTGCCAGGCCTGTAAAACACACCTCCCAACAATTTGAAAATAAAAAGAGAGACAAAAGTTGCTTTGATGAAATGTGTGGCCACACCCATTTCTGTCACCACACCCACTAATCGCCATACTCATTTTACAAAATTTGTCAGTTTATGAAAGTTTGAACATATTTCTGTGATTTTTTTCAATTATTACAGTTTTGCTAATCAAGGTTAATTGCCCTTTAAGCTGCGGGTCTAACTTTTCCCAAGGGACCTGTTATCTTTTCTTGTTACAATTACTTATTTGCTTATCTAGAAAATGTTACAAAAGTATCTCATCTGCTGCTGTGGCTGTTCTGGGCTCTTTGCCAAAAGTTAGAAACTAAGTTAAAGTTAGAAACTTTGTTTCTTTTTCTGGCTGTTCAGTGCAGAGACAATAGGGACTTTCCAGTACAAATGAGGGACTGCAGGTTGAGCTGTCAAAAGAGGGACTGTCCTTCTGAAAAAGGGACAGTTGGGAGGTTTGTGTAAAATACTGGCCAGGTGGCAACCCTACTTGGGGGTCACTGACACCATTTAAAAAACGAATGCTCTGTAAGGCTACACATGTATTTGGTTTCAATTGCTGAAAGTTAGGGTGCTGCCTGCCTTCCCTTAGAAGTGTCTAGAAACTAGGCATGCATCAAATCCAGGATTTGGTTCGGTATTCGGCCAGGATTTGGCCATTTTCAGCAGGATTCCGAATATGAATCCTTAAAATCATGTGACTTTTCGTCAGAAAACAAGGAAGTTAAAAAATTTTTAGCCGCGCACCTCGTCCACTGCTTGCTTTTGACCTTCCTCCCACTAAATTGCATATGCAAATTAGGGTTAGGTTTCGGTTCGGCGATTCTTTCACAATGGATTCGGGGGTTTGGCCGAATCCAAAATAGTGGATTCCGTGCATCCCTACTACAAACTCAACTTTCTAAGTGCTGCATAGTGCGCCCTTGTTATAATTTTATTTTTCTTCTCTGAGAGAGGTCAACCAGCCCCATGACTTTATAAGGGAGATAACTATCCTTGGCTGAAGTGCTTTTTAAAGAAACCACAGGGGTAAAAGGTAAGTTATTAGATTCACTTGAGGGAGTCTAAAATTTTTAGACTCCACATTTTCCTTATCCTTAATGTTTCCGTGATTTTGAGCTTTCTGGATAATGGGTTTCCGGATAACGGATCCCATACCTATACACCAAGTATGGTAGTAGGGGATTATGAACAGGATGTACAGGCAACAATAAAATACTGTATGTACTACACTAAATCCAGCAGAGGGCACACACTGCTTAGGTAAAGGAATGGAATAAGACTGTTTTAAGCCAGCAGCAAATTGCTTTTTCAGTGTTAATGTATATTGGCACAACAATTGATACCAAACTGCACAACAACATGGAATAATTTAAGTGGTAAAGGGACCTTTAAAGGGACAGAGGGGAGCCACATTCACTAGTGCATTCAATATCCTGTATATAATGTTTTTAAGAGATCCGAGTAAGCGAAGAAAGCCAGGTGATTGGAAGCTCCAGACTCCACACAGCCAGATAGGTTGGGTGGAGATGATTCTTTCAAGGGTTATCAAGCTGGAACAAAAAATAAATATGAGTTTAGTTAGAAGGAGAGAAGGAATGAAGTTTTTCTGAGAATATTAAAATGTCATGCTTATCTAATGAGGATGGACATTTTCAGTTGAAAGGGGTTGGTGGAAGAGAGAACAGGTCAAGTGTATTGGAAAAAGGTTTGGAGAACCTGTGATGGTATGACAAGGTCAGGTTGTGAGGTTGAGATGACCAGAAGGGTTTCATGTTGTAATGTTGTTGCCAGGCTACAGATTATATTAGAGGTCCCTATAACCTTTCAAGATCCCTTATTGAGGTTCAGCATTTGTTCTGAGCTGCCTTATCTTAAAACAGGGCAAGTCACTTATATTTATTGCTTGAGCCCCTAGAACTTCACATCCTAAAGGTGGCCATACATGGGCAGATAAAGCTGCTGATATCGGTTGTTTAGACCAATTTGACAGCGTATCTGCCGGTGTATGGGAGCTTCCGATGGATCTTCCCGATCGATATCTGGCCACGATATTGTTTCAGGAAGGTTTGATTTTAACCCAACTGACCCTTCGAAGCCCATTGCCCTCATCGTAATCTGATCGTTCGGACGAACGTTGGAATTACCCCCGATATAGCCCTGCCATTAGTGGCATATCGGGGGAAAGATCCGCTCACAAAACGAGTGGATCTTATAGTCTATGGCCAGCTTTACTCTCCAAGAGACACCACAAGTAAAATAACTGTAATTTGATGTAAAGGTCTTCCCAGTGAGCCTTGTGCAAATGCCAAGTTGTTCCTGGTTGCAAGAAAAACAAAAATGCAGGGTATTAATGTCTGAATAAACAACTTTCTGCAGCTCAATTAAACGGTGAGAATATACTATACTGAGATAGTATATTTTATTCTATCTCTAAATAATGTAGTAGCGGGTAGGGGAGTTAGTTAGCCATAATTAATGACCTGGATGTGGGCATTGAAAGTCCGGTTTGTATTTTAGCAGATGATACTAAATTGTGCAGAACTATAGGTTCCATGCAGGATGCTGACACTTTGCACAGTGATTTGTCTAAGTTGGGAAACTGGGCAGCAAACTGGAAAATGAGGTTCAATGTTGATAAATGCAGGTTATGCACTTTGGCAAAAATAATCTAAATGCAAGTTATACACTAAATGTCAGTGTGTTGGGAGTTTCCTTAAGTGAGAAGGATCTTGGGGTTTTTATAGATAACAAGTTGTCTAATTCTGGGCAGTGTCTGTAGCTACTAAAGCAAATAAAGTTCTGTCCTGCATAAAAAAGGGCATAAACTCAAGGGATGAAAACATAATTGTACCTCTTTATAGATCCCTAGTAAGACTCATCTGGAGTATGCAGTGCAGTTTTGGACTCCAGTCCTTAGGAGGGATGTAAATGAGCTGGAGAGAGTGCAGAGACTAAGTGCAACTAAACTGGTTAGAGGGATGAGGGAAGACTTAAATTATGAGGGGAGACTGTCCAGGTTGGGGTTGTTTTCTCTGGAAAAAAGGCGCTTGCGAGGGGACATGATTACACTTTACAAATATATTCGAGGACATTATAGACAAATATCAGGGGACCTTTTTACCCATAAAGAGGATCACCAGAGGCCACCCCTTCAGACTAGAAGAAAAGGACTTTCATTTAAAGGAACAGAGTAGGTGGTTCTTCACAGTCAGGATGGTGAGGTTGTGGAATTCACTGCCGGGTGATGTTGTGATGGCTCATTCTGTTGATGCTTTTAAGAGGGGTTTGGATGATTTTTTGGACAGACATAATATCAAAGGCTATTTTGATACTAAACTCTACAGTTAGTATAGCTATGGGCATACAGTATATGGTTTGTGTTTGAAAGAGTGGAGATGTGTGTGTGTGTATGCTGGGTTTTTAATTTGAAGGGGTTGAACTTGATGGACTCGGTCTTTTTTCAACCCAATTTAACTATGTAACTATAAGGGTGAGATAAGATAAGCAACAGCTGTGTAGCCAGTGAAAGTATTTTTCTGTTGCAGGAAAGAACTACTTTAAAATGTAGGAAGTCAGGGTTAGAGCATAGCTTCCTCTACTGGTGTCTGGGTGCATTTTGGAAGGAAACTGGATCAGTACGGCTGGGTCGGAGGTTTTACTAAAGAAGATAGCGATTGGTAAGGGAAGAAAAAAACTGTTCTACCCTCGCGAAGAGATAAAAATGAAGGGCTCATACACATGAGCACTAATGTAATGCCCTTCAAAGGCCTTGTTACATGATAGAGCATTGTGCAATGGTGGGTACTACCAGCAACACTAACACACAGTGTGCAGTGCCATAGCAAATAATTATAACTTAATCTGCATGTACAATCTTTAGTCATTGAGGGCCTTTAGTTTTAATTTGGTGCTCAGGCTTGAGAATGATTTTAAAACAAAAACAACAAATTTTAAGGTTACTCTAAACCAGGGATCCCCAACCTTTTGAACCCGTGAGCAACATTCAGAAATAAAAGGAGTTGGGGAGCAACACTAGCATGAAAAATGTTCCTGGGGTGCCAAATACGGGCTGTGATTGGTCATTTAGTAGCCCTCATGTGGATTATCATACTACATTGAGGCTCTGTTTGGCAGTGCACCTGGCTTTTATACAACCAAAACTTGCCTCCAAGGCTTGAATTCAAAAATAAGCACCTGCTTTGAGGCCACTGGGAGCAACATCCAAGGGATTGGAGAGCAACATGTTACTCACGAGCTACTGGTTGGGGATCGCTACTCTGAACTGACGTAGAATATAAACCTTTCTTCCCAGTGCCCATGAACTGCCAGAAGTGTCCCTTCCCTACAGAACTAATTGTTTGTGTTTTACAGCTGAAATCACAGGGAGTCTATTTTCCCCCCACTGTCATTTTGAACTGAACTGAACCGTGAGATTACGGACGTCACTGTGTATATATTCCATTGAGTATTATTTTATACCTCTCCATTTTTCAAAAAAGCAAACATGTTTTTTTTTTATATTCCATTGTGAAATCTGATATTGTCAATTTCCCAGCTGCCCTCAGTCATGTGACTTGTGCTCTGATAAACTTCAATCACTCTTTACTGCTGTACTGCAAGTTGGAGTGATATCACCTACCCCCCCCCCCCCCACACCCAGCAGCCTAACAACAGAACAATGAGAAGGTAACCAGATAACAGCTCCCTAACACAAGCTAACAGTTGCCTGGTAGATATAAGAACAGTACTCAATAGTAAAAACCCATGTCCCACTAAGACTCCTTCAGTTACATTGAGAAGGAAAAACAACAGCCTGCCAGAAAGCAGTTCCCTCCTAAAGTTCTGGCCTGGCACAAGTCACATGATTGGGGCAGCTGGGAAATTGACAATATGTCTAGCCCCATGTGAGATTTCAAAATTAAACATAAAAAAAAAGAGAAATGGATTTCAGTGTATAAGTCACTATTAACTAATACGTTTTGCTAAAATGACAGTATCCCTTTAAGGATGAATAAAACCCGATTAGCAATGTTGCTTCTGCTGTGAGTTACCACA
The DNA here is from genome assembly GCA_024363595.1 of Xenopus borealis. Taxonomy (NCBI): domain Eukaryota; kingdom Metazoa; phylum Chordata; class Amphibia; order Anura; family Pipidae; genus Xenopus; species Xenopus borealis. Next base: position 5,273,348 of record CM044447.1, on the reverse strand, counting down.
ATAGTAATTTGTGTTAATGTATGCAATAATTATGTTTATTATGTCGTGATGTTATTGTACAGGAAATGCAAAAGCAAAAACATTGCCTCATAGCAATTCAAGAATCACCACACGCAGCAACATCATACAAACACGCATGCGCCTAACTGCAGGCAAAACGCCTCCCAGGGAGGCGGGTCCTTGGGGGGCGGGAAATAGGATCCAATGAAAAGGGGCGGCCTGGAAGCGGCAGCGCAGATAGGGATTGGGAGGTGAGTGCGACGTGGAGCTGGGCAGTTTCAGTGGCGCCTTGTTTTGCGTCAGTTTGTGTGAGGAATATAGTAAAGGAGGTAGAGTGTATGGGAGGAAAGGCTGAGGGCAGCTTGTACAGATATTTCAGGAATTGGGTTTTGGGGGCTTCAGGGAGTCAACAAGGCGCTGCGACAGATGAATGTGCCTTTTGCTGTGGAGAGTTGTGCCTCTGGCAGTGGCAGCCCTGCTGGGGATTGGGCTGGTATGAAGGTGACCAGAAGTCTGTGTCCATAGTTAGGTTGCACTGAGAACTGACAGTTGGAGCTGCATTGTTGTGTTGCTCTTTGTCAGACTAGGAGCCAATGGGATTTCTATGCAGCCAGGGAGAGGTTGGCATGTGCCCAGTCAGCCATTGGGTACCAGTGAATCTTGTGAGACCGGTGCTTGAGCTGACACTTGGGGAGGCAGAGTTGGCAGCAAGAGACCTGCTGGTTGTTACAGGACTTCCCTGTGATGGATTTTAGAGACATACATGGAGGCAGAGTATAAATTACTACTGGGATACCCTGGCTGCATATTTACCCACCTGGACCTGCAACTAGGGTTGCCACCTTTTCTTGAGAAAAATACCGGCCTTCCTATATATTTATCTTATTATTGGGATCAACCATCAAAAATACCGGCCAGGTGGCAACCCTACCTGCAACCCATATTTATATCTGCTTGGAGCCGCCACCCGACCTGCAACTGCCTTATCTGTGACCCCCTGACCACCAAGAACAAGAAATGCTGTTGTAGGAAATTAGAAGTGGACGGGGCAGAAAAAAAGCTTTAACTAAAGAGTATAACTTGCTGTATTTGAGACCTGCCAGGCCCCATCTATACCTGCACCTGACCGTTCTATCCACAACCTACAGGTTACCTGCTTTTTTACAGGTACCTGCCCCCCCCACAGGACCCCTTTGTTGTGAGCAGCATGCAGATAATATTGGCATGAGAACAGAGCATTAGAATCGCCCCAATTTGTCTGGAGCCTAAAACCGGTTTCAAGATGTAGCCAAAGACTTGTCGGCTGCCAATTTTCTTTGCCCCACCCTTTCCCAGAAGAGCATACATTTATTCAAACTGCCAAGAATGCAAAGGCCTAAAACCTCATATGACTACAACTGGGTTTAAGGCAGAGCTGGGAGAATGAGGGGAGTGGCCAGGGGGTGTAACTGGGTGTGGCCAAGATACTCTTGAAAAACCATTATGGCCATTACTATTCCCATTATGAAGATGTACTGTCCCATCAAAATGTCTTGGAACGGTTGCATCAAACTACTGCTACAGTTTGTTCACCTTCAAAATAACTTCTAGTATGATGTAGAGAGTAATATTCTGAGACCGTTGGCATATTGTCTTAATTTTTTAGTATCTATGGCTTCAGAAATTATTTAGCTTTTTGTTCAGTGGCTCTCCGGTTGGGAATTTTAGCAGCTATTTGGTTGCTAGGATCTAAATGACCCTAGCAACCAGGCACTGGTTTGAATGAGAGAATGGAATATGAAGAGCAGAATGGCTGAATGGAAAGATAGGTAATACAATTGTAGCTTTAAAGGGCAAGGAAAGGCAAAGAAATAAAATGCAATTTTTACTTTCTTTAATGAAAAAGAAATCTATCCCCAATATACTTTAATTAAAAAAATGTGTACCGTTTTTATAAGAAACCTGACTGTATGCAGTGAAATTCTCCCTTCATTTACTTCTGTGGAGAAGAATTGTCAGATGGTCCCTAACTGCTGGCAGGGAAACAATCATACTTATGAACAGCAGGGGGAGCCCCTACCTTACTTACCAGCCATGCAGAACTCAAGCAGCTTTGTTTTTTGATCATTTATGACGATCCCTAAGAAGCCCAGATCACACTGAGCATGTGTATGTAGTCTAGTCTTGCAAAGATGTATAACAAAGTTACAAGATGACAGCCCCCTGTGGCCAACTTTGTATAAATCATTTGTTTGATTAGGCTTGTGGTGCAGTAAGTTCATGTTTATGTTTAGTATACAAAATACACCATTTCTACCCTTATTCTATTTTACACTTTCCTTGCCCTTTAAAGAGCACTAGTTTTTTTTAGTCCACAGGGTTTCTTGCCCTACTTGAGAGCTGGAAAGAATAAAAAAAAATATGGCTAAAGGTGGCCATAGACCTAGAGATCCGCTTGTTTGGCGATGTCGCCAAACAAGAGCATCTCTCCCCGAAATGGCCACATTGAGGTGGGCGATATCGATCCGTTCATGGGCCCTAGGGCCCAACAATCGATTGTGGGCCCCTATGGTACATAAAGGGATTCTGTCATGGTTTTTATGATGTTTTTATTTCTAAATTACACATTTACACTGCAAATAATTCACTCTACAATATAGAATGCCATTCCTGAACCAACAAATAGTTTTTTTTTTCTATTTGTAATATTGGTGTGTAGGCACCATTGCAGGTCATTATGCCTGGTCATGTGATTTCAGAAAGAGCCAGCACTTTAGGATGGAACTGCTTTCTGGCAGGCTGTTGTTTCTCCTACTCAATGTAACTGATTGTGTCACAGTGGGACCTGGATTTTACTATTGAGTGCTGTTCTTAGATCTACCAGGCAGCTGTTATCTTGTGTTAGGGAGCTGTTATCTGGTTACCTCACCATTGTTCTGTTGGTAGGCTGCTGGGGGAAAAGGGAGGGGTGATATTACTCCAACTTGCAGTACAGCAGTAAAGAGTGACTGAAGTTTATCAGAGCACAAGTCACATGACTGGGGCAGCTGGGAAACTGATCATATGTCTAGCCCCATGTCAGATTTCAAAATTAAATATAAAAAAATCTGTTTGTTCTTTTGAGAAATTGATTTAATTGCAGAATTCTGCTGGAGCTGCACTATTAACTGTAAATTTCGGGGAAAAAAAAATGTAGCCCTTGCTAAAGAAGGTAGCACACAGTATAGGTTGTGATAACCGGGATCCATGAGGATAGACACATGCGATTGTCATCTTGTTGCACTAAAACCTATTGTTGTCGTCTCTCATTGCCTTCCAGATGGATGCGCTACATAGTTCAGGAGTCGTCTTTGCTGCTTATTTGCAAGAAAAATGTCTGGATTTTTCTCCGTTCTGGCTGTGGGTGAATCATCTGGGAGACCCCGCACACATCTACGTCATCTACTTCCCTCTGGCTTACTGTATGTGCCACAGGCTGGGAGTGTCTGTGCTGTGGACTGGCCTCCTCTCCGAGTGGTTCAATCTTGTATTTAAATGGTGCGACTTCAACTCTCCATACTTTCAGCTTAATCCTTACCTAGCCTGCTGTAGGTTCTTAGGATCCTCTTTGGACTTGCAATCTGTGGATTCTGAAAAATGCTATAAAATACCAGAATCTGTGTACTTGAAATACCAGGGTCTAGTTTTGAATCCCAGTCCAGGCATAATTCTTAGGGCCCTTACACACGGGCGTTTTTACCTGCACTCCCCTGCGTTCCGTTTTGCTGCGTTCAGCCGCAGGGGAGCGCAGGTATAGACGCACTCAATGCTTTTCAATGGGGCTGTACTCAAACGAACGCATGTAGGCGCCAAACGCAGGAAAAATGCAGCATGTTGCGTCTGAATCTGCGTTCAGCGCTTACACGCGTCTCGTGGTTACAACCTCATTGAACAAAATGAGGTGCGTCTAGACCTGCGCTCCCCTGTGGCTGAGCGCAGCCAAACGCAACGCAGGGGAGCGCAGGTCCAAAACGCCCGTGTGTACCGGCGCTTAGGGCTCTTCCAGACGAGGAGATTCAGGGAGATTTGTTGCCCCAAAAACGCGGCGATTTGTCGCAGGCAACAAATCTCCCTGCAATCTCCTCGTCTGGAAGAGCACTTATCTATAAAACACAGACAAAATATTATGCAGATAATTGAATCGTTCCCATTACTGGGTCTCCTTTATCAACACAATTTGCCCATGGGCAGTTACCTATAGCAACCAATCAGTGATGAGATTTTTAAAAGCCAGCTGCAAGTAGTACAATGAATGAAGCAATTTGATTGGTTGCCGTGGGTTACTGCCCACGAGCTGCTGTGTCCGCTGCTGTGTCCTATTTTGTGAAGCAGCACACTGAAAGGAGGGGGGTGCCCGGCTAATCAACTCATAAACTTGAAATGCGACCAATCAAAGTTTATTAAAAAAAAAAATCTAATTTTTAAAACTTGGTGAATAGGATCGACCCAAAACCTCTAATCGAATTCGATTCAGCGTTTTTTTGATGTCTCCCATTGACTAAAACAGCAATTTGGCAGGTTTTAGGTGGCATATAGCTCTTAAAGGTATGATAAGTCTTGAAAATCGAATTTTTAAAATAACTCAAATCAAATTTGAACTATTTTCCAGTTGAATTTGACCATTTTGACCTAAAAAAAAAAAAATTTAAATTCGGCCCTTGATAAATGTGTCCCTAAGTGCATTTATTCCATATGTCTGACATGAATAAGCCCAAAACACGAGTATTAGAAACACATTTATGCTCAATTTTCACATTGTCTAAACTATATGTGACGTGGGAAGGGCTGTTGTCTATAGAGACAAATTAATGTATTGTTTTTATCTTATGTGTAATGCTTTTTTATTATTATATTGTTTACAGGTTTTTATTTGGGGAGCGTCCATTTTGGTGGATACACGAACGTGGGCAGCAAAGTGACCTAAATTTGACACAGTTCCCATTAACGTGTGAGACAGGGCCCGGTAAGTCCCGGAAGTGGAGAAGTCGGTGGCGTTTATGTTCCACAATGGGGAAGGATGGTGAAGTCTTGGCCAAATATTGGCAATAGAGCCATAGGTTGGTTGCAGGAGACATGGAGAAATCTACTGTAAGGGCTTGCTGGGTTATTTATTAGATACCCAATGGGACCATAGACACAAATGATTAATTAAAGGAAAACTATACCCCTGGACAATGTAGGTCTCTATAAACAGCTCATATGTAAAACTCTGCTTCATGTAAATAAACCATTTTCATAATAATACACTTTTTTAGTAGCATGTGCCGTTGGGTAATCATAAATAGAAAATTTTAAAAAATAAGGACAGCCTCCTGGGATCCTAGGATCCAACGGTGCACACAAACATACCAAACAAACTATAAAGTTAGGTCACACGAGCCAATTAACAGACAGAGTTGTGTCTTTTGCTTCCACACTACTTCCTGTTACAGTTAGAGTTGAAATATTTCTGGTCAGGTGATCTCTGAGGCAGCACACAGACCATCACCCAATGGGGGTTCAAGGGAAGAGATGTAAAAGGGCAATATTACTTAAATATATATACCAGGTTGGTAAGATTCTTTAATATGTCACTTGATTTGATATAAACGATCTGTTGCTCAAAATTTCATTTTCGGGGTATAGTTTTCCTTTAAGGATACAGGTATACTTTCATATTTCTAACAACAGTGTGTATGGGTGATAATGCAAACTATGAAGCTCCTGATGGGGAATTCAGGTGACACGGATAAAGTGCCAAAGACATCCATGTGACTGGCATCTATCTATTTTTCTTCTAATTCTAGGGAGCCCCTCAGGGCACTGTATGATCACAGGAGCTGCACTTTGGCCAGTGATGATGTTCTTTACCAACCTACAGCCCCAAAGGTAAGATGCTTGTACAGGTGGGGGCAATGAGAGATGACCAGGTCTTTTTTCTTTATCCAGGAAAAACTCATCATCTCCCTACTTGTCTGTGGAATTTGTAGCTTAAAGGAGACGGAAAGGATACAATTAAGTAAGATTTATCAGAAAGGTCTATATAAATACACTGGTAACCCCTCAAAGTAATTCTGCTCTGAGTCCTTTGTCAAAAGAAACAGCACATCTCTTGGGCTTCTGTATCAGACTACTTGTTTTCAGCATACACCTCCAGGGCTAGGGCTTGAGCATGCTCAATTTGCACCTCTCCCCTTCCCTTCACTCCCTGGTGTAATCTGAGCCCAGAGCTATGAGTGAGCAGGAAGTTATGTCACACCAAGCTAATATGGCAGCTGCTATCCTAAACAGACAGCTGCTAAAGCTGTTTACTCATGTGTGGTAAAGCATTCTGCAGAATAAATATAGTGTTATAGCTTGCACTATTTTGGATCTATTGGCAATAAACTGCTTTGGTAGCTTTCCTTCTCCTTTAAATAATGATTTGTCTACACCACTACAATCTTTCTTTCTAATTGCTACCATTTTGGTTTGCTGAGCTTACAGTTCTTTATATGTCTGTGTGTGGAATGTTCTCATGGTGCCTAAGAAAGTGACCCTCTTCCTTCTCTTTGCCCCTCCTTATTGAAATGATTATAACTTTCGAAGGCTACAACAGAATAGACAGCAGCTTTTAGTGACTTGGTTTATATTATTAAATAAGATACATATCTTGCTAATGAATGCTTCCTTCCAGGACTTTGTGGTGCTTGGTGCCCATTATACTGTATATTATGCTGATGGTGGGAGTTGCCATATCCAGAGTCCTCATCCTGGCACACTTTCCTCACCAGGTTGTGGCTGGTCTCATAGCAGGTTAGTGATTGGACAGTGAGTAGGATTGTCCTCATAGGATTGGTTTGAAGGCCTGGCCTTGGTGCCTAGCTAATATATGTTGTTTTTTCCCACATTTAGGGATGTGTTTGGGACACAGTATACCACATACTGTCTCTCAGGGCCGCACGTTGCTATTTTTCACACTGACATCTCTCATGTTGCTCTTTGGGGCCTTTCTCATATATTTTGGAATGGGCGTTTTTGGCGTGGATCTGTCCTGGTAAGTACCTGAATTTAGAAACAAAGCATGTCCATGCCAGCCAGACTTTATGTAAATCATTGGTTGTAATCTGTTTCTAGGTCTATCAATCGTGCCACCAAATGGTGTGCAAAACCCGAGTGGATTCGACTAGAGACCAGACCTTTTGCTTCAGTGACCCGAAGTGCAGCCAGCGCCTTAGGACTAGGATTTGCCCTTCACTGCCCACTGTACAGCCAGCTGTGTGGGGGCACCACAGACTGGAGGAAAAGGGCTATCAGCCTAGTCCTTTCATTGCTTCTGCTTGGCTTCCTTCATTGTCTCCCCCTACAGACTGACTCCCCATTGCTGTTCTACTGTTTAAACTTTTTCCGCTATGCTCTGTGCCCACTCGCTGTTGTTATCTTGGCTCCATATATCACCCACTCTCTCCACATGCGAGCCGCATGCAAGGAACAGTGATTAATCACAGCTCCGGTCAGTTCCATTTCTCAAGTTCACGTATTTTTTTTTTTTGAAAATGTTAGACTTGATTTTCGTACTGGTTTTGGTGGTTTTAGCTTATTTAAATATATAAACCAGGTCACAAAAAGCCGCTGTCTATTCTGTTGTATCCTTCCAAAGTACTTTCAATAAGGAGGGGGAAAAGAGAAGGAAGGGGGTCAATTTTTGATAGAGTACACCTTTAAATGACCTTTTAGCATGAGTAGACATTCATACTCTAACAATAGATTTGTGGTTGTGGTTCTTTAATTATTTCACTTTTCGTTCAGCAGCTCTTTTCGGTGTGGAATTTCAGCAGCAATGTCTTTGCTAGGATGCATTTTACTATAGCAACCATGCAGTGGTTTGAACAAGAAACTGGGGTATGAATAGGAGAGGCCTGGATAGAAAGATAAGTAATAACAATACATTGTAAAAAAACAGTAAAATTGTAACCTCAGAGACCAATACATTTTTGGCCGTAGTCCTCATATAAAACTATAACAAAATAAAATGAAAACCAGTTCTGTAAGATTTATGTTCAATGTAAAGGTTAACCACCTCTTTCAAGGGGTTGTTTCCTCTCGATTTTAACTTTTAGTTTGCTGTAGAGTGATATTCTGAAGCTGGTTTTCATTTTTTATTATTTGTGGTTCTTGACTTATTTAGCTTTTTATTCACTAGCTCTGCAGTTTGCAGTCAGCAATCTGGTTGCTAGGGTCCAAATTACCATAGCAATGATGCAGTGATTTAAAAAAAAAAAAAAGAGACTGTAATATGAATAGGAGAGGGCCTGATACATAATACAAGTATGAAGGAGAAGGAACTCACACACCCTACTCTTACATGTAGAGCTGCCTGGTGCACAGGTAGAGGCTCGGCCACCTCCAATTGCAGATCCAACGAAGAAATCCAGTGGCACGCAGGACTATGGGAAAACTTCAAGTCTTCACTCTGCTAAAATAAAGACTTGAAGTTTTCCCATAGTCCTGCGTGCCACTGGATTTCTTCGTTGGACATAATACAAGTAGCAATAACAATAAATGTGTAGCATTACAAATTATTTTTTTATGATCAATGGGGTCAGTGACCCCCATTTGAAAGCTGTAAAGAGGCGGAAGAAGATGAGAAATTATTCATGAATAAATAATGAAGGCTAACTTAAAAGTTGCTTGGAATTGGCCATTCTATAACATACTAAAATATTGTAAATTCTGTATATATTTTATATTGGGGCATTATTGTCCCCCCTTTTCAGGGATTCATCTATGCCAGCAGGAAGGGAGTCTCAAGCCCCTAAAAATAGAGGGGACCTAGGCAAGTTACCCTTCCCTTTTACATTGGACTATACCTATTTACACAACTGAATGTTTTTGATTTCGCGACAATTTGCGGAATCATTGTTTCAACATATATTTGCATTAAATATTCATATAACAATACCTGGAATACTTGGTAATGTAAATGTGACCCCCCCCCCCACATAGAGAATAAAGGACAAGCCCACGTTCCAAAATAAAACCACTCTGCCCATGCCCACAGAAAGCCAGAGGTTCCTGCCAGTCTGAGCACATTTTTATTAATACAAGGACAAACCGGACATATTACAAAATACTCGGATGAAAATTCATACCCACAGCATGTGAGGGAGAGACACAAAGACACACGCACACACACAAAAAAAAATTAGGAAATTTACAGCGGATCTACCTTACAGGCCGTCCGCCCAGAGCCCCTAAGCTCCGCACGTAATACTGCCAAACAACATGGTTTTTGTTTTATCATTAATTTAGAAAAAAATATATATATTTATTTACACAACAAATTACACAACAGTTGCACAAGTCCACTGCATGTGAGGAGGGTGAGAGGAGTTGAAGCCTTAAGACGTTGTTTGAAGGTGAACCCGCCTCAATCCAAGCCTGTTTTCCACCTGCCTGACATTTCCTGACAGCTCAGTGTAAACAATTCCATTAGATTCTATGTGACATATCCATCTGTAGCAATTCCTTTCTCCAGTGCAACCCTAACTTCCCTTAAAGCAGTTCTTCACCTTTAAATGTACTTTTAGTATAATACAGAGACAGCCATTCTGAGGCAATTTGCAATTGGCTTTCATTTTTTTTTTATTATTTGTGGTTTCCAAGTTATGTAGCTTTTTATTAAGCAGCTCTCCAGTTTCTGCAGTCTGGTTGCTAGGGTCTGAATTACCCTAGCAGTTGTGCATTGTTTTGAATAAGAGACCGGAGAGGGCTTGAATATTAAGATGAGTAATACAAAGTAACAATACATTTGTAACCTTCCAGGGTATTTTTTTTTTTTTTTTTTTTAGATGGGGTCATTTAAAAGCTGTCAGAAGAAGAAAGTTAATTACTAAAAAGCTGAAAAAAAATGAAGGCCAATCGAAAAGTTGCTTAGAAAGAGGCATTCTATAACATACTAAAAGTTAACTGAAAGGGGAACGACCCTCGAGTGTGTGCATGGAATAGAACTCCCAAAATGCTGATATTGGGCACACAAAGCGTTGTGCTCTCACTGTCTCTTTAAGGGAAATTAAATACCAGATAAAAACATTTTCTCGGACCGCCATAAACATTCTGTTACATTTTAGAAGATTGCTCTGTTTCTTATACCTCTGTGTCTTCCATCCTAGATGAAGAGGAACATTCAGTAAAAGTCTTTATCGCTGCCTTTACATCTAGTGTGTGAGTTGTAGTTCAGCTGTTTGTGTATTGGTTCTGGCACCACCTTCCAGTGTTTTAATGCTTTAAATAAGAGTGTTCCTGCTGTAGCCTGCCATATACATAGAGTTTTAATGTCCAGCCACATACGTGGTCAATAAATCAGCTTGTTGATGGGGGGGGGGAGGTGAAGTCAGTCTTGATCTAACCCCTAAATAGGATCTAAATCACATTTTTGTGCTGCCGGAGTCATTTAAAAGCAGCCAATCACCATCTGGCCTATTGAACAAAGCCGTGGGGCCCCTTACACACAGCAGGAGTTGGTGTGCTCAGCACTTCCATTCAAATGCTGGTGTGTTGGGGTCCAGAAGGTTTTCAGAGGGGTCAGACAGGTAGTTCATAAAAAGCGCAATATCATTTTAGGAAGGAGATCAAAGGCATCAATACGGCTGTGAAATGCTACATATAAGCTTGTATCGCTGGCTAGGGGTGCAGAAGCCTTCTGCTTGAAAGGCATTTATTTCCCAAAAAAATAGATGTTTACATGATATTGCCAACTTTTTACTACAGTTGGGGGATGTTTGAAGCCCTCAGATCGGGATTTACTCAAAGCCGCAGATAGTGTCATCGCTATAGAATAAGACATTACTGATCAAGTGCAGTAAATAAATGAACATTACAATTACATTGTCCTTAAAGGGGTCGTTCACCTTTAAATTAACTTTGTAGCAATAATATAGCATTTGTACCCTTACAGAGCTTTTGTTTTTTTTTTTGTTTTCCGATGGGGTCACTGACCCCCATTTGAAAGCAGAAGAAGAAATCGTATAAAAAAAGTATAATGTAATGAAGACTAGAAATGAGGTGAACCATCCCTTCGAGGAAAGAGCTCTGATATGAAAGACTATTTAGCAACAGTCAGAGATACTTCATTTTCACTTGCTCCTGGCCAATCTGTGATCATCTTCGTTTAAAGGGTAACTGCACTAGTTCACTGTAAGTTATTGAACCACATGGTTAATTAGCAGTGGATATAGATGCATTCTGCAGACTGCACTGAAGTTGCTTTATTAGAATGCACAGCTATGAGGCATGCATCTATATGAAATGCTGATTTACCACTTACAACAGGAGGCCAGGAGCAGCCCTCTGATATGCAGGACAGGAAGTGAAGACTGTTAAAGATTTGAAACGGAAATGTATCTGGGAATGTTAAGAAACACGCATTTCATACTGGAGCTGATTATTATTATTTGTTACAGTATGTATGTTCATATCCTGAATGCATGTTACAGTATGTATGTTCATATCCTGAATGCATGTTACAGTATGTATGTTTATATCCTGAATGCATGTTACAGTATGTATGTTCATATCCTGAATGCATGTTACAGTATGTATGTTCATATCCTGAATGCATGTTACAGTGTGTATGTTCATATCCTGAATGCATGTTACAGTGTGTATGTTCATATCCTGTATGTATGTTATTGGAGCTGGTGGTGATACGGCCACTGTATTACAGAGAAGGGAGAGTTCCGTGCTACAACGATGGCACATGTGGATGTTACACACAGCCAGATAATTCACTGGATACAATGTGACCATATACACAATATATACACACATGTTTTTTTTTTTTTACAACATGATGATCTGGTTTTATGCTGCCTGCTGCTTCCTGTGCTCTCTGCCTTACGAAGTGTCACACTCCCTAATCCTGCCATAAAGCACTGCTGTAATCCTCACATCAGCATAAGCTCGCTCAAACAGGACATATTTGCACAAAGGGAATCTATAACTTCATTTCTTTTTTTAAACGGGAAGTATACATCTCTTCTCAACATGAATGCAGGCTGTTCCTCAACTTATTTTGCCTATTGTTATGAGTAGGGAACTTAACAGGGTAAACTCTGAAAATGAAAGTCAAATCATTGATTTTGTTCTTTCGGATCAGGAAGTTCAATAGAGGATTCTAATTGATTAGTATGACTTTGCTCTTTGGAATCAGGAAGTTAAATAGAGGATTCTGATTTATTTGTATGGCTTTGCTCTATGGGATCAGGAAGTTGAAGAGGATTCTAATTAATTTGTTTGACTTTGCTCTATGGGATCAGGAAGTTGAATATAGGATTCTAATTAATTTGTTTGACTTTGCTCTATGGGATCAGGAAGTTGAATAGAGGATTCTAATTAATTTGTTTGACTTTGCTCTATGGGATCAGGAAGTTGAATATAGGATTCTAATTAATTTGTTTGACTTTGCTCTATGGGATCAGGAAGTTGAATATAGGATTCTAATTAATTTGTTTGACTTTGCTCTTTGGGATCAGGAAGTTGAATATAGGATTCTGATTAATTTGTATGACTTTGCTCTATGGGATCAGGAAGTTGAAGAGGATGCTAACTGATGTGTATGACCTTGCTCTGTGGGATCAGGAAGTTGAATATAGGATTCTGATTAATTTGTATGACTTTGCTCTGTGGAATCAGGAAGTTGAATATAGGATTCTGATTAATTTGTATGACTTTGCTCTGTGGAATCAGGAAGTTGAATATAGGATTCTAATTGATTTGTATGACTGTTCATTGAGCTGAGGAAGTTGAACAGAGGCATCTCGGTGGTCTGGTGGTTTGTAGGACTTTGCTCTTTGGGATCATAAAGTTGAATGGAGAATTCTAATTGATTTGTATGACTTCACTGTTTGGGATCTGGAAGTTGACTACAGGTTTCTTATTGGGCTGGTGGTTTGCATGACTGCTTTTTGGAATAAGGAAGTTGAACAGAGGTTTCTCATTTGGCTGGTGGTTTGTATGACTTTTGGATCAGGAAGTCTAGGGGGTGCAACCAAAAAACCTGAACTCTAAGAGCACTTGCTTGGTTACTGCTCTCTGTGCCAGATGCAAAATCTGTTCTTAGTGGGTCAAGAGGCACAACTCAACCCAGTCGTAACTGCCTGCAAAGACCCCCACAGCCCATCTTGGTGAAGTTTGTTTGGTGTAAACGGGGGGGGGGGGTCTCTTGTGATTCAATGTCAATGATACTGGGAATTCAGAATTATTTTTTGTTTTTTCCAGGTCATTGTGCAGTAGCACTAAATAGCCTCAATCCTTTCAGCAGAGCTTATGCTGAACCAAAGTCTACACAGTCCCTTTTTAACACATTATCATGTATATCTCATCCATGGATTATACAGATTGTTGGATGGCACATTAATCTCAGATTGTTAAAATGTGCTTTGGTTATTGGTTATGGCAGGAGCTAGGGGACACAGACTCTATTATATATATAAAGTAGGGCTGCCCAGCTTATATCACTTTAGCTGAACTACTACGGACAACTCAAGGGCCACAGGTTAGTAGTGTTGGTGTCGCCATCTTGCCCTGTTATACCTGCTGTCCCTGACTCTTCCTACCTACAACCTCTAAAGTGCCCAACTAAATGCAGGGCCACAGAGACACAACGCCACAATAGGGTCACTCAATGTCTGTCCTGTAGGGGAAGCAGGTAGGTCATTCTTTCCATAGATCATTCCATTTTAGAAAGTGCAATGCATTAGTGTATACATTTTCCACACATATATACATACCATTTAGTGTTGTATAAGACAGAGAGAGATGGCACTTAGTAGTAGAGTTACTCTATGCATTGGGGAGGGTGAGACAATATCTAGGACAGCAGCACAGATGGAGAGCAGGTTGGAGTGAGTGGGTCCTGGGGGAAAAGGGTGGTGGGTGTGCTAGCCTCAGCTGCTGGGACACAGGACATCTGACCCATTTAATTATCTTGTGGTTTTTTTCTTTTTTTTTTTTTTGTTTCTCGGTTTTAATAGAAAAAATAAACCAATCACCATAACAAAAACTAATAAAAGAAAATTTAAAAAAAGGACACTGGTGTGTGTGTAGGGGTGGTGTGGATTACTCAGGCCACTGGTTCATCTTCCATGGGCTCTTCTAATGGTCTGGAAGGAGAGAGAAAAATGTAGAAGAAAACTAATAGGATAATGTTTTCCTATCGCTGTAGCCTTGCTATTAGCTGGATTATCTGAAAGCCTGTTCTCTTAGCAGTATAAAAGAAAATATACAATGGTGAAATTTTAGACTTTTTTTGGGTACAAGGTATGTAGGCCAACTGCCCACGTCACTTTACCAAAAGATGAGGAGACCATCACCAGTCAGTCTGTCACTACTAACTAAAGTTGGCCATACATCATAAGAGTCGCTCGTTTGGTGAAGTTGACAAACCAGCAGATCATTACTTCTGGCATAAGACTGGATCACAAAAGAGCGAATAGAAGTCCTCGGAGAGAGGACCATATCAACCAACCAATGCAATCCTCAATCTGACGGAAAAATTAAAGCTGACCAATTTTCATCCACATATTGGCATTTTAAGGCTGCCTTAAGGCCAAGAGAATTAATGGACATTTCAATTGTCTGGAAACCCGCAACTTGTAATATCACTAAATATGTTTGAAGTTCATTAAAGTGTGCCCACTAAGGGTGCCACCCACACTGCTCTTTTTCTATGCATTTCTTGGCACACGCACTAGATATGCACATCTGATACAGAAGCCCTGGCCATGATCCTCAGCCTTTGTAATGATCCACTCAACTTCATTTCTCAGTATCCTGGCTACCTGTAGTGGCGAATTTTTCCACTTGCTGACACAGTCACCGGATTCCATGATGTACAATTACCTGGGACTAGAGTTGGAGTTGCACTGGTCTGTATCCACTGATAATGATGCAAGCGCACTGACGGCTTCTGCTTCCTCCACTTCTACACGCTGCACCTCTAGGATGGAGCAGCCTAAAGTAGAGCTCTTTAAGCAGCTCCAGTGTTTGCCTGAAAGAAGAAGAGTGTACAATGTCTGAAACAGGATATGTCCTGATTAGGGATTATTTGCTCCATTTTTAAACCCATTGTTTTTGGCTTTATTCTTCCGGGAAAACACTTTCAGTAAACATAGTCAAACCAATTCCAGGCCCCCAACAACACAAACCACAACATTATATAAAAAAAGATGGCCATAAATAATTGTTAGATATCTTGTCTGATGTCTGCTTTGCAAACAGTTCTACAGAATCATCATGGCTGCTTCCACTACCACAAAATAAGTCTACTATATGAATTGTACCCTTTAGCTTCCCCCATACTCCCATCATATGTTCTAGTTCTCTTATTAGCTTCTGTTAATTCTATTAGTCTTCCAAGCCTTCAAAGATCCTGTTTCCATGAGCTACTATATACCCCTCTAACTTCGATACCCACTCTATCTTCTTCCGCTCATCTCTATAGCTTTTGCATGCTTTCTCCTCTTAAAGCCAGACTGTATCATTTTCCACTTACTATGGATATTGATGACTCTCTCCAGGGTTGCTACTGCATTGTTACTAGGTCTCTGTTGTAGGACACTGTTATCTAAAGGTGCAGGCTATGGATAAAGAGACAACATTAGATGGAAAAGAGGGAAGAGAAAGCTTTCCTTGCCCTACCCAAGACAGCTCCCTCTATTTCTTACCTCAATACCCAGAAGGGCAGAAACACAAGCCTCTGAGGCATCACAAATGGCTGTCAGATCATGACCTCCTTCTAATGCCAGGACCACTTGGCCGCCAGCCAGAGTCATTAACTGCTTGGTAAGGTGTCCAAAGCCTGAAGAAGGCACGGATATGTGAGAAGTTCAGAGAAGGATAACAAACATTAAAGAACAGAGGATACATTGGGTGCTGTGTATGGATAAGTAACTTTCAAGGGCAGGGTGAAAGGAGATACAAAACTTAAAGAATTGATTATAGAAATATTTCTGTTTGAAGATGAAAGCAATGCTGGGACAAGGTGTTCTGGCACATAATGTAGCTGCTGGATCAGCACAATGATTGCACCAGAATTACCAAACAATTCTCCATATCTAGATAGAGAATTGAGAGGAAGCCAACTACCCACATAGCCGGTGTAAAAATTATATTTTAGGTGTCAGTTGAGAATAAGGGTCACTACTGCACCACCACAGAACAATGCCCTAAAGAGCTGCTCTCATGGCAGAAGAAGACCAAGTCGGAGGAGGAATGGTCAGCTGCACTCACATTTGGCTGTTACTGAGTAGCCTCCCAGTGGAGACTGATGACCCTCAACTGCGTCAAAGCCAGCAGAAACAAGAACAATATCTGGAGAGAACTCCTGGGCTATAGGCATGACCGCCATCCTAAGGGGAGACATCACGAATGAAAGGTCAGAAAAATGTAAATAGATATAAAACTAAATAGGGAGTAGCATGTGGTACAAATGGAAGATAATGTAGTAGGGTGAATAAGAACAAAAAAAAGCAACGTTAAAGGAGAAAACAAGACTACAAACCTGAATGCAGCAAGGTACTCTGCATCCCCCACAGGGGGATCCACGCCGCCTGTCCAAGCAATGTTAACGTTGAACCCAGTTCCATGGCCAGCACCCACCTGTCACACAAAGATTCACCTAGTTAGATCCTTCCCCCAATAAGCACCATCACCTCATTCTTATTTCCATTTCAATCCTTAACCCACCTCATCTGGAGAGCCGCTACCAGGGAAAAAGTTGCCATCATCATAACGGTGGAGAGAAATATAGAGGACATTTGGGTCGTTGTAAAATGCCTGTTGTGTGCCATTACCATGATGAATGTCCTGAAGAGGTAATGTTGTGATAATATACAAGGACATAATTGAGTCTCATTAATGTCTTTGATGCTCTATGCCTTTATCAGATACTTTTTCTGTCCTTTAACTTACCCAGTCAACTATGAGGATTCGACCCACATTCATCTTCTGACGGAGCAACTTGGCTGCTATAGCTACAGAGTTAAAAAAACAGAAGCCCCTAAAGAAAGAGGAAAGGGGGAAAAGGTCATTGATGGACACAAAAGAGTTAGAGAAATATTTGGAAGGTGGCGTGTATGTTTGAGCAGAGATGTTCAGAAACCCAATCGTCTACTCACATGGCAACTGATTCCTCAGCATGGTGTCCAGGCGGTCTTATTACTGCGAAACCATTCTATTAGATGAGAATACAACATGAATAATACAGGAGACAGAGGAAAAAGTAGAGGAAACGAGAAATATACAATAAAAAGTTGTGTGGAGGAAGAACAAACTATACCCCAAAATGAATACTTGAGCAACAGAAACATCCACCAAACGCTTACCTTCAGTTCTCCAGAGGCTACTTTATAGACTAACTCAAGCAGAGACCCCACTGCCGTTCGCACAGCTGGAGGTGAGTGCAGCTCATTCCACACGGTATCACTATCCACCTATGGTGGAAAATAAGATTGCTCAACCTCTGGAAACACTGCAAGGCACCAGTAGCCAAGTATCAGTTCCTTGTAGGAATCAGCTTGGTACAGCGCAGAAAATGTGACTGGTATGGTTTGTTATGAAGATCACAGTGGTATACTGGCGATAAAGAGTGGTCCAATGAGAGAACATGGATTTTCTACAAAAAGAGAGTAGGACTAAAGAACAACTCACCCCAATCCCTCCACAGGGCAGGACAGCATACAGCTTCTGGGATAGAGTCCCTGCAAAGCACAGCAGACAGATATTACATATCCTTTTAGTTGCTGGGTACAGCTGCTAAGATGCACACCTCAAGTACAGCTTCTCAGGGTACATTATGGAATAGATGAGAGAAAATCATGTATTCACCGCACCACCTGACTATAGGTCACCCTCTAAAAAAG
>CM044447.1:5242667-5251402 GCA_024363595.1 Xenopus borealis | reverse complement strand
CCAATTTGTGGCGACTCTGAGGGCTGGTCCCATAAAGCAAGGTGTGATGCTCTGTGTGAACGGTCTGGATCTCATCCAATGTGGCCTTCCTGCCTCGGACACGCTGTGCAATAAAATAATAGCGCCATGATGCTCTTGTCCAAAAACCTATCCCCAAGCAGCCCATCTCAAACAATTCCACTGTTCCTCACCCTCTAAACATTGGCTTTATAACGTACCTGACATTTTCCCAGCAGGCCAGTCTCCTGCAGGCGGGACCAGACACTTTGGATTCTCCCAGCATGCTCTGGGTGATTGTTGGTATCTCCACACGTGCACTGGTGTTTCAGCATGAGGGTATCATAGACTAAACCTGGCCAGGCGTAATAAAGAAACAAGAAGATATAAGAGGCAGCATCTGTGTAGGATGAAGATATCTGGTCAAGATCCCGATCCTTAACATCATGCAGCCTTACTATCAACACCATGAAAGTGTTTGAGTGAGTTTATTGCCAAGAGGAGAAGAGCTAGAACCAGATTTCAGAATCTTTTAAAGAGACACTATAGAAAATATGTACCGGCAGCTAGAATTTTAATTTACAATGGTAGACTTATTTGCTGTGACCTATGGGGTAAAGCGTGTGGTCTCACCAGTTGTGCTGATCACTCTGTGGTGAGGTTCGGAACTGCAGGTTGACAGAGGAGCCGCTGGGGAGGACTGAGTGCGACTCAGAGCCGAGTGAGGGAGTGAACCCTGGTAGAGAGGAAGGGCATCTGGGAAGAGCTGGAAGGGGTAAAACAAATGTATTAAAGAGACTGAGAACATGACTAGAATAATTAAGGTATTGAGGTCAGCAGGGGCATGAGGAGATATACATATATACATCTCTGCCACCATACACCCACACACACCCCTCTAATTTCTCCATACATGCAGCCCACATTCCCTCTCATTACAGGTCATATGGGGGTGTCAGTGCAGAGCTGAGTCATAAATGGGGGGGTGAGTCATTGGTGTGTGACTCATACTCGGCTCATCAATGAACAGTGGCTGTGCTTGAGAAAGCGCTTTGTATGCACTGTGGTGTAGCCTGCCTTCCACTCCTGCCAAACTTCTTTCCTTCTCTGACAAGAGCCCTATATTGTTTCTGCTTCCACCTAAAGGTGGCCATAGACGCACAGATAATATCGTACGAAACGAATTTTCGTACGATATTCGGTGCGTGTATGGTGGGAAATGAGCCGACCGACATCGTCAGAAGATTAAAATATCGGTCGGCTGGTTGATCGGACTGGATGGAAAATTTTGATCGGATGCCTTTGAAAGCTCCCTGAACATCGGCCATTGTTAGTGCTGAATCGTCAGATACAAGTAGAATTCTATTGTTTCTACCTGTATATTTGACGATTCAGATCTACACGTGTGTGTTGAAACGAACGATCTTTCTTGGAAAGATCTTTTCGGAGAAAGATCGTAATTGTTACGTCTATGGCCAGCTTTACGTATAGCTGAAAGAAATCTTTATTTCAACATGATGAGCTATATTGTTTCCAGATGACCAACCGATCCCACCAACATTCCTAGCTTCTGTTGTTCACTTCCTCAGCAAAGCATTATGCTTGCTTCACCTTTTTCAGTGCATGCTCAACACCATTGGTCCTTCTGTCTTCTCTGTCTTCATCCTCTTCCTCTCCACCATCTTCCTCCTGTGTTTCTTCACTTTCTGTGCCCCCATCAAGAGTGAAAATCGCACGGCACCTTTCACCCCCATCCTGCTCTGTTAGCTCCTCTTCTGTTTCTTCTGGGTGCGTAGGTGGTTGGCGGATGGCCTCACTGGCCTGCAAGAGCATGCATAGAGAAAAATCTGATATGGAGAGGCTGCAGACCAAGGGAAAACATTTATACAAGTACCACCTTCTTGTGCACCTACCTACCTAACCATGCAGTCCAATAAACCAGCAAAGCATGAGAAGGAAAGGACTAGTTTCCCTATGAGCAGAGCTGACACTGGAGGAATGGCCAGTCCAAAAATTTAAAAATATACATACACATACATACATGCATGGAAATTTAGAAAAGAATAAACAAGATCCTAAAATATGAGCATATGCTCAGCAGATGACGGCAATCCTAGAAAAGTGATTGCCCCTTCCTGATGTGTGGAAATAGTATGGGCAGGTCACAGATATTTCTAAGATTGGTCAGGCAATGTGACCAGAGAAATCAAAATAGTAAAGGCGAGACTTCACATGACAAGTCACGGCAGCAATACGGCTAGAACTGCTGCACAGCAAAGTCTATAGCAGTGGCTCCCAAACTGTTGGACCGACACCAGTAAAAAATGCCTATGAGATTTCCTAGATGACTCAATAAGTCCAGCTAAAAGGTCAGTACAAGATTTGGGTTAACAACATATTTACTATCCTAGATATTTTTAGGATGGGAAGAGAACAAGAAACAGATTTCTGGGTTAAGGAAACAGATGAAGCTTGCAGAGAGTCTGCGGATGGGTATACAGTTCAATAAACTTTTAGAGAACTCCACATTGAGGATGCAGCTTAAGTTTGAAGATGGGTATAAACGAGAAGCTTCTAGAGGACACAGGACAGAAAAATTCTATGATAAGAACATCGTACGTCAAGCTTATGGAGGAGTCCTGGAATTATAGCCTAAAGCGATTTATGGACTACTGTCATACAATTCAGCTAAGGCCCTGAGTGGGCTAGACAAACCTTGTTGAGGTGTTGCTGGTCCAAATAGTGCTGGTGTTGCAGAACCAGTTGCTGAAGGGCCTGAGGACTTTGCGGGAGAGGTGAAGATTGTGTACGACTCAGGGGACGATGCCTTGTGCCTTTGGTGACAGACCGTAGGGAACCAGAGACTCGTTCTCCCCCTACTAATGGGGACTGACCGTGCAGGGGGACTGCAACAAAGAGTAACTAAGAGTAACAAGACAGAATTTGCTGGACAGAGGGCAATCTGGGACTTGGAAAACAAGGCAAATTAGAATAACTATGACTAATTCACAGAGAAGTTAAGAACATGAGGAAGAAAGAACAGGAGGGGCACTGAGGTAGGTTATAATAAGATGTGTGAATGAAGAAAAGAAAATGTGTCTGCAGGTCAAGACAAGTGAGAAGGCTTAAGAAGGACAGAGAAACTAAAAGAGAAAAGGGAAAACATTGAAGAGAAGGAGGAAAATAAAAGTGATATTCACCTGTTATGAGAGCACTCTGCTGTCTGGCCTGCTCTAGTAAGAGCACATGTTGTAAGAGAGAAGGTGCCGTCAGGCTGCTTATCTCACCCCCATCCAGTGAAGGCAGTGGAGAGGTGTTGATGAAAGGGCCGCCTGGGCGCAGACTCTGACGTTCTGCCCCTTCCTGGGGGGTGAACTGGCCCCAAGGAGAGAATAAAATCAAGTCATTATTTCCTGCAGATTATAAATTCCCTTTAAAAACTCAATGTAAATTTGCAAAGATTTTCCCAATTTCAGAGTCTAGCTACTCACAGTGAGGCTGCTGGTGCTTCCCTGCAGACAGATGTTGGGCAGTGATGGAGAAGTATACAGCCCAAGAGGTCCACCTACTCCTTCCAGAGTCAGAACCCTCTGCTGAGGAAGCATCTACAGAATTCAGTGAAGTAACATATTGTTACGGGTGAACTCTAACCTTCTAAACTCTTCCCCAGCCTAATTCCATGCACTTTTGCTACATCATTACCATCACTTTCATACAGGGCCTGTCTTACCTCGCTGGCAATATTAGGCACGCTGCCAGTCAGTCCATTCTCACATATGGCACTGTTGGAGCTGTTTGGGGAGCTCGGCCCGGATCCTGGAGCACTGTTGCACACCGAAGACACTGCGGGAGGAGCACCAACATCTCACCCATGATACTTGGGTTTCAGGGGGAACAGGAGAAAAAGCAATGGAGTGCAGTAGAATTGTAGTGACTGTATTAACAGTATGGGGTGGGGTTGCAATAGATAAAGAATAGGCAAGTATGTAGGTGCAGGTGGAAGGAATTCAGCATAGAGTAGCAGTAGAGAGTTGCTTAAAGAGTCTATCAGTTTCAGCATACCCTGGATTTCAATGGCTCTTTTCTTAAAAGCGCTGATAACAGTCCCATCCTTCCTTCGGAGTAGAGGACTACTGCGACGTTCTGCAACTTTCTGCTTTAATCGGGAACGGACCTTAAGATTAGGTTCAGAGGCTGCAGGAGAACAGAAAAAGTAGCTGAATAATAACATCCTACAAATAAGCCTTCACCTCACACCCTTCAGTTTCTCTGGCGCCAACGACATAACCCAAGTTAGACTTACTAACCAGTTTTGCGGAGAGGAAAGTCGTCACGCCCATCGCAGGTAGCCAGGAGGGACACCTTATAGGATGGGTTTGTTGCTGGTGACCCAGCCTGAGGAGGGGAACTATGGTCCAGTGAGGTATGGTGTGTGCCCCTAGGACAAATGAATAGGACAACGACATGCCATGTGAAAACAGAGATGCGGGTAAAAGAACATCTGGTACTTATAAAAGAGTAACATTCAATCATAGTGGGGTGATGGTTGTTAAGTACAAAATGCAACACAAGGCCCTGAGCTGTGAACATTGGAGCTGAGGTACTAAAGAAAAGGGAGGAGGAGAGGGGGAAGGCAAGTAATGAGAAGCAAGGAAGGAAAGGAGAGATGAAAACAGAGAGAAGATAGCAAGTACTTGAGGTGAGAGTGGATAATAATGAGATGGAAATGGGAGCAAGAAGGGAAGAGCATTTAAGAAAGCCATGAATACCAGTTAAGATGAAGGAGGCATAAAGCAATTTTTGGGGTGCAAGAAAGCTTCTGTTGTTCTCACTTACCAGCACGTGGGGTGCTGAAAGATGGAATGGTTCACATTTCCAGGTACCTCCTTGGACTTACTGAGCAAGAATTCCTGTAGCTTTAGTTTCACCTCTGTGCTGGCAATAGCACCTAAAAAACAGGGAGTGAATGAGCAAACACCATGATCCTAAATAAAAAGAATGGCCTGCAGCTTCTGATCATATTATCTTTCACTCATCTGCTTACTTTCTTTGCTCTTCTCCTTGTTCCTCAGAATCAGAAGCTGCTGCTCCAGTCGCTGTTTCTCAGCCTCCTCCTGCCTCTGCCTCTCTCGCTTTCTCTGCTGTTCCAACTCTTGCTGTCTCTTGGCTGCCATAATCTCTTGTTGTTGCTGCTTAGATGCACAGAGACAGGGGTGAGCGCAGGAGATGCAGGCTTTTTTTTTTAAAGGAAAAGTAAATGTTTTTCTTTTTCTTTCTGTAAATTTGCTCTAAACAGCCCCCCAGATTAATGTACCTTAGTCCCTGCTGCAAGTCTGCTCTGGTTTCTGTGTTATCAGCAGCTTGTTTCCCCTTATTCCTGGTGCAGAGTGAAGCCCCGCCCCTTAGTTTACTGAGCTGACCATTTGCTGCTGTTCCACAATAGAGAGGAAGAGGGAGCCAGTGTTTCATTAGTAAGCTAGTTTCCCCAAGCAAAAGCTGCTACACACACTGCTCTCTGCTATGTCATAGTATGCAAATGATCTCCTGGACTAGTCCAAGATATAAGGTCAGCTCAGTAAGCTAAGGGGTGGGGCTTCACTCTGCACCAGGAAGAAGGGGAAACAAGCTGCTGATAACACAGAAACCAGAGCAGACTTGCAGCAGGGACTAAGGTATATTAATCTGGGGGGCTGTTTAGAGCAAGTTTACAGATAGAAAAAAAAAAAGTTTACTTGTTCTTTAAGTGAAAAGGGAAGTGTAGGAGACATGTCTACTCTGGATATGGTTAGAGGAAGAAGATAGGTCTACTGGTTGGACAAAGAAGACAACATCCAAAGCAAGAGATGGAGATGGGGCAATCACTGAGGTATTTAAAAAGGACAGAGAGAAGTCATTTTTATAAGGTGGGGGTACAACTTAGAAGGAAACTGGTGGGAACTAATTTGGGGGTGGAGTGTCAATGCTTGTGTTAGGAAAGAGAGCTAGTTTTCAAGAAGCCATCAGGATAAAAGAAGACTGTTGCTGGAGTTGAAAGAATAGTTTTAAGAGTGAGGTTCACAGATGGCTATGTGGGCTTACACGGTTCCTCACCTTAAGGTGTTTCTGTAATTGGACCTCATGCTGCCTTGTCAGGTTTTCGTGCTGCTTCTGGAACTCGGCAAATAGAAGCTGCTTCTGGAGTTGCTGTTGTTGTTTCAGGAGAAGAAGCTGCTGCTGGAGCTGCTGTTCCCGACTCACAGGGTCCAGGACCCCCCCAGGGCCACTGCCTGACCTTGGCTCTGCCCTCAGCTCTCCTGAAGTAGGTGATAGGCTGCTGGGAGTGGGTACGGCTGCAGAAAGCAGAGGAGAGACCTCCACTGTATGGGATGGACAAAAGGAAGCTGTCAATTAAGGCATATAGCATATGTATCACTTGTGGTCAATGGCAATATATTTCCTGCATCAACACGTTTTTGGGTGAAGACTGCAAGAAGAAAGTTAATGGAAGTGATATATATAACCAATATATTTACCAATCTGTTCCTTTTGTGGCGTTTAACCCAGCCCTTAAAACAAAGGCAGGTGCAGTGAATGTTTGCTTAACGATTATTGTCTGAGCATCCCATTCACAGTCTGAATTCTGTTGGAACCATTGTAAATGTTATGATTGTTTGCGCCACATCAATTTAACAATAAGTAGACACTTTTATGGAATCGTCCTAAAATTGCCCGTTGTATGGCCACCTTAAGTCGACAGATAATCAAACTTGTGCATGGCCAGCCTAATAGAGGGGCTGAAGATGTGTGGGAAAGGTAAAAGGAGGCAGAGATAGAGGTGAGAGGAGTGCAATACATATTGATGAAGAAGAAGTGTAAAGGAGAGGTACAGGAAGAACAAAGAGAGGAACAGAGGGAGATTGGCAGATGTAGAGAAGGGACATGGAAGAATGAGAGAGGTAAAAATGGGATAGGGAGAGTGGGAAAAGTAAAGTATGGATCGGGGAGAGACCTAGTCAGATAAACAACTAACAAATCAGAATAGGAGAGGTTAATAGAGAAGGTGCAGAAAAAAGTAGAAGAGGTGAAGAATTGATAGGTAAGAGGGGATGGTGGAGGAAATCAAGAGATGTAAATTATGGATGAGGAAAAAGGCCTGGTAGAGGTTGAAGCTATAGGTAAGAGTAGAACAGGCAGAGGAGGAACATGAAACAGTGGGTAGAGTGAAGTAGGGAGAGTGGGGAGATGTAGTGGGAAGATACAGTAGATGTATAGGCAGGACAGGGAAGGACGGCAGAGATAAAGGAGGGATAGGGATAGTAGCAGGGGTAGATGAGGGAGTGGGAGAAGTAAAAGGGACAGTGAAGTAGCAGACTTAAAGAGAGAGTTGTTTTTTAGTGTCAGCATCACTTTGAGGAATGGTAGAGTGGGACAGAGAGGGATAACAGAGGATCTGGAGAGAGAAGGGACTGGGGGATGATGGAAGAAGTAGAGGCCGGAGAGGATTGTGAGAGCGGAGAGATGAGGAGTATGGAAAAAGTAAAATAGGCATAAAGGGAATAAATACATGTAACAAGAAAAGTAACGGAAGGGTAAGAGGATGGGAAGGAAAGACACAGACAGTGCAAATCACCTTTCCCTAATTTCACTGTAATTATTCTGCATAAACAAAGCTAAAAATAGGCAGAGAAATTAGCTGCTGAGAGACAAGGGATAAATTGTATGGATATAAACATGTTATTGTGTAAACGTATATAACAGCCATTATTCCCATCTGTACATATAGAGCTACAAAGAAAGGAGAAAGAGAGGGTCTGAGAGCAGTGACTGATACACAGAGGCAAGGGGGGGGGGGTAAGACTAGTAAGTGGATAGTATCCATGTAACATTCTCCAGTCTTCAGACATCACAGGAACTAAATATATTCTGAGCCATTTATATATAGACGGAGACACTCCACACAGCGCTAATACTATATATACTGGACACTGCTCCCCCCCAATTAGATTTCTAGGTGTTGTGCCGAAAATACATCCTCAACCCCATGAACCTCTGGCTCTAAACTCAATTCATCTGCTTTTCTCTCCCCAACACAAATAAAAACTGTGATGCATTTGGTATTTTATCAACTGTCCCCTTAAAGCCAGTGTATAGGATAGTTTTATACCATGTTCCCTTAATCTGAGATCTAAGTATAAAGAATATCGGCCTGGGTAATAGGAAAGAGTGGGAGGTATATGTGCCTGGGTATTGGAGAAAGTAATAGGTATATGTGCCTGGGTATTAGAGACAGCGATAGGTATATGCGCCTGGGTATTAGAGACAGCGATAGGTATATGCGCCTGGGTATTTGAGAAAGTAATAGCTATATGCACCTGGGTATTAGAGACAGCGATAGGTATATGCACCTGGGTATTTGAGAAAGTAATAGCTATATGTGCCTGGGTATTAGAGACAGCGATAGGTATATGCGCCTGGGTATTAGAGACAGCGATAGGTATATGCGCCTGGGTATTAGAGAAAGTGATAGGTATATGCGCCTGGGTATTAGAGACAGCGATAGGTATATGTGCCTGGGTATTAGAGAAAGTAATAGCTATATGTGCCTGGGTATTAAGAGAAAGTGGAAGATATGTGTGCGTGGGTGTTAGAGAGCAGTAGGTATATGCATCTGGGTACTAGAGAAAGAGATATGTATGGGTACCTGGATATTAACAGGGAGTGAGAGTTATTAGAAAAAGTGATAGGTATATATACTTCTG
>CM044447.1:5161883-5194174 GCA_024363595.1 Xenopus borealis | reverse complement strand
CCCCCCCCCCGGCTGATGTAGTGTGAAGATTCCAGTAACAGGTTATCATGGACATTAGAAGAACTGCTTTTTAACAGCAGAAATCTAACAAGACTGACTGTGTATACTTGGTGTCAATTTCAGTTTCTGTAAATTGAAGTTAAAATAAAGAAGTTTCCAGAAAAACAAAAACTACATTCCCTGAGATGAAGCGATGGGCTGAGAACTGGGGCCCTCCTGGTATAAGTCACTTGTGTAGAGACACTGCCACATCCGCTCAATGTGCAACTTGCTCTGATATTATCAATGGGAATCAGGTGCCCCCCCCACCTTAATGGGGTTGTTCATCTTCAAATAGTTGTTTTCAGATAAATCACCAGAAATAACGACTTCTTCTATTTGTTACCGTTTTTCTAATATTGTAAAGCAGCTCTGGGAGGGTCGCCGACCCTGTAAACTGTTCTAAATTGATACATTTAATGGGTACATTTATTATCTTTGTCCCTGCTGAGCAGCTGTTAGAATTGATACAATAGTTGCTAATACTCCAGAGATGCTGCTGAGAAATGTATCAAATAAATGTTGCAAAATTGTAACAGTTTAGAGTCTGCACCTGACTTGGGGCTAGACATTTTGTCAATTTCCCAGCTGCCCCTGGTCATGTGACATGTGCCAGCACTTTAGGAGGGAACTGCTTTCTGGCAGGCTGTTGTTTTTCCTTCTCAATGTAACTGAATGTGTCTCAGTGGGACCTGGATTTTACTATTGAGTGTTGTTCTTAGATCTACCAGGCAGCTGTTATCTTGTGTTTTCTTTCTTTTGAGAAATGGATTTCAATGCAGAATTCTGCTGGAGCAGCGCTATCAACTGATGCAGTTTGGAAAAAAAAAAAAAACATTTTTCACAAAGGAGAATTCAACCCTAAATTAAAAAAAAAAAAACGCTACCCCCACCCTACATAGACCCCCCTCCTCCCAGCTGAGCTGCTGCCTCGGGCAAATACCCCTAAGTTTTTACTCCTCGGTGCAGATTCTGTCCAGCAGAGTTCACAGCTGCCATCTTCCGGCCCTTCAGTAATCTTCAGAATGAGAGCGGCGTATCGGCACCAGCGCAGATGGAACCATCATCTTCCTCTTCATGAAAGTGAAGCTTCAAATTCAAGGCTGCAAAGATCACCAAACTGATCCCTGGACTTCTCCCATTGACTTATACAGCAAGGTTTTAAAGGAGAACTTATCCCCTTATTTAAAAATAAAATAAAATCCTACCCTACATAGACCCCCCCCCCCAGCCTAGCTACTACCACAGGCAAATGCCCCTAACGTTTTACTTACCCCTCAGTGCAGATTGAGGCATTGGAGCTCACTCCATCTTCTTCTCTTCAGTAATCTGCAGGAATAGAGTGGTGTAGAGTGGTGTATTGGTTCATGCTTCCAGTTTGCGACTACTGCACATGTACCAGAAGATTGCCGAAGTGAAGGAGATGTCGCCTGGGATAAGTAAAACTTTAGGGTATTTGCCTGGGGTCGCAGCTAGGAAGGGTGGTCTGTTTACGGTAGGGGGGTAGGGTTTTTTTAAGTAAGGGTTTTAAGGAAAGGCTAAATTTAAGTAAGATTTATCAGAAAGGTCCATATACATTAGGGATGCACCAAATCCAGGATTCGGTTTGGGATTTGGGCTAATCCTTCTGCCGAACCGAATCCTAATTTGCATATGCAGATTAGGGCCAGGGAGGGAAATCACGCAAGTTTTTGGCACAAAACAAGGAAGTAAAAAAATGTTTTTCCCTTCCCACCCATAATTTGCATATGCAAATGAGGGTTCGGTTCACTATTCGTCCGAGTCTTTCAGGAAGTATTTGGGGGTTCGGTTGAATCTAAAATAGTGGATTTGGTGCATCCCTATATAAATACACAAGTAAAACCTCAAAGTAATGCTGCTCTGAGTCCTCTGTCAAAAGCAGCATCACATTTCTTTCCTTCTATTGTGTCACATGGGCTTCTGTATCAGACTTCCTGTTTTCAGCTTAAACCTCCAGGGCTTGGGCTTGAGCATGCTCAGTTTGCTCCTTTCTCCCTCCATTGTCTGCTGTAATCTGAGCCCAGAGCTATGAGTGAGCAGGGAGAGACTCTGGTAGGAAGTGATGTCAATCTAAATTAATATGGCAGCTGCTATCCTAAACAGAGAGAGCTTCTAGAGCTGTTAACTCGGGTATGGCAAAGCATTCTACAGAATAATTATAATGTTATAGCTTGTACTATTGTGGTTACTCTATTGACAATAAACTGCTACAGTAGCTTTCCTTCTCCTTTAAAGTCAGAGGGCAAATGGATCAATTTCTGTCTCCGTTTTAATTTGTTCAAAAGGAACAAACTGTTGGCTTCCTAGACAAATGAATTGGCACCCAATCTTAAGTGTTGCCACCTACTTGCACGGCTCCCTAGTTGATGGTAGGAAGGAGAATGTTGGAGATATATAATAAATTACAGGAGCTTCAGCACTCAAAGTGATTGTACTTATTGGCAGGCCTTTGGTCTCTGATCCCTAAAAAATCCCACACGTCTCCACTGAGGATCACCGCCGGCCGTGGCTATGGGGAATGCGTGTGCTTTCTTGTGAGCCAAGGGGCGGAGCCTAACTCCTCCGGGGGAGGTCGAGGTCCACTGCATGACGCTTGTGAGGGTCACCATGCTGAGTGCACCCAACTTCTCCTGAGCCGGGGAGCGGAAGCCAATCTACTAAGTGATGATGGACAAGCTCCTCTCCACCTGTGTAGCACACCTGAGACCTTACAGTACGTACGAGTTCTCTTAGTTTCCTCCTTAATAAGTTGGGGTAAAGCCAGAAACGCATGGGCTTCCGTCAAATTTTGTTTTAGGGCTGCTTCCAGGTGCTGGTGGACTCACCTTGTTTTAAAGGGGAACTATTGTGAAAATGAAAATTTTATAAAAGCTTCCTCCTTAAACTTTGTAAACACAATCAATTAAATGCAGTATTCTGTATTGTTTCTGAAATAATCAAGTTTATGTTCGCTAACCCTCTCTCAGCATCTGCTTCTTTTCATTCTGTCTACATGCAGCAGTTGGGTGTCAGATATTCATTGACAGTTACATCCAATATATCTTATAGGGGGGCTCCTTTTGCCTAGAAGATGTATTAGAGCTCACTCTATTAAACTCACCAGACATCATGTCTCTCTACATGCAGCAGTTGGGTGTCAGATATTCATTGTTACATCCAATATATCTTATAGGGGGGCTCCTTTTGCCTAGAAGATGTATTAGAGCTCACTCTATTAAACTCACCAGACATCATGTCTCTCTACATGCAGCAGTTGGGTGTCAGATATTCATTGTTACATCCAATATATCTTATAGGGGGGCTCCTTTTGCCTAGAAGATGTATTAGAGCTCACTCTATTAAACTCACCAGACATCATGTCTCTCTACATGCAGCAGTTGGGTGTCAGATATTCATTGACAGTTACATCCAATATATCTTATAGGGGGGCTCATTTTGCCTAGAAGATGTATTCGAGCTCACTCTATTAAACTCACCAGACATCATGTCTCTCTACATGTAGAATTTGTGCAAAAGGCAGTTATTTTGTTAGATTTGGTTTGTACTGGAATCAGTACAGTTACAGTCTATCACTTGCCCATATGTCTGGTGCAGCAGGACACATAGATGCCCAATCAGGCGCTCAGCAGCCCCTCCCTTACCTGCCCATCGATAGCCACGCTGAATCCTACCCGCACCAATCAGTGCCCACTGGAGCCTGTTAAAGAGCCCGGCTCTACACACCATGCCCACACACTACAGTGCCCTGGAGGAATGGACTGTGCCCCTTACATTGGGTGGAGGCAATACTACACCGGCACACTGTCTGCAGGTCACCACTCAGCAAACCTACTCAGTCTCTCTCTACACAGCTCTCACGCAAACTCTGACCCAATCCCACAAAGACTTTCCCCCTCCGGCTCAAGTGCTTCAATTTGCATTAAAAGAAAAAATTGGGTGGGTTTCGAGAGACCTAACCCGCTGCAACGTCCAAAAGCAGCCACATCTATACGTTGGTGGGCTTGGACTTTCAAAACGGCCACTATGATTTAAAAACAGCCCAATATGGCTATCAACCCGCTAACCTGGCAACCCTGTGACCACCTCCAGGAGGAGCTTTATAAATGATTAGCAAAACACCCTCCAACTTGTAAAGTACGTATATATGGTAAAATCAAGCAATTTGTAGTTTCACATCTTCAAACTAGCAGAAGCCTTTGGAGCTATCTGTAAGGTGCTATTCTATTTCCAATCAGTCAACATACCTCCCGACATTCTAGAAGTAAAAAGAGGGACAGAAATATTTAGCGTGTGTAGTGCAGCCAATTTATTGACCACGCCCATTTTTGTGGCCGCACCCCCTAATTACCATGTTCATTTTACAGAATCTGGCAGGTTATGAAAGTTTGAAAATATTTCTCCTTAACTAAACTGTTACAATTACTTATTTTCTTATCTCAAATTTTTTTTACAGAATATCATATTTGCACCTGTTCTGGGCTCTCTGCCCAAAGCCAATTAAAGTAAAAACTTTGTTTCTTTTTTCTGGCTGTTCGGTGCAGAGAAAAGAGGGACTTTCCAGTACAAATGAGGGACTGTGGGTGTTGAGCTGTTAAAGAGGGACTGCCGCTCCGAAGAAGGGACAGTTGGGAGTTATGAATCACCCATTTTCCCTAAAAAGGGGATCTTCACTACAAAGCGTTTTATTGGGGGGGGGCATTCTTTAAACATCAGAGCAACAATTTATTAAGTTATGATATAAAAAAACAGTATCTGGTTGGCTGTTTTTATTCTGCACTAGGGATTCTGACTGCTGAAACAATGTAGCAGAAGCCAGCTAATTCATACAAGCAGGCCCGGACTGGCAATCAGTGTGGTCTGGCAAATGCCAGAGGGGCTGCTGTAAGCTCCTATAGTCAGTCACTATTTAATGGGCTAGTGGAGGATAAATATTTAGGCCTCTATGTACTTGGAATGCCAGGGCCTATATTGAATCCTGCCTGCAAGAAAGATCTTACTTCTGTTATTCAGTATATCTTTCTTTTTGGGTGGAGTTCCGGGAAACTGTTATGGGAAAACATGTTTTTTTTTTAATGCATCAGTTAATAGTGCTGCTCCAATAGACTTCTGCGCTGAAATCCATTTCTCAAAAGAGCAAACAGATTTTTTTATATTTCATTTTGAAATCTGACATGGGGCTAGACATTTTGTCAATTTCCCAGCTACCCCTGGTCATGTGACTTGTGCCAGCACTTTAGGAGGGAACTGCTTTCTGGCAGGCTGTTGTTTTTCCTTCTCAATGTAACTGAATAGTACACAGTGGGACATGGGTTTTACTACTGAGTGTTGTTCTTAGATCTACAAGGCAGCTGTTATCTTGTGTTAGGGAGCTGTTATCTGGTTACCTTCCCATTGTTCTGTTGTTAGGCTGCTGGGTGGGGGAAAGGGATGGTGTTTTCACTCCAACTTACAGTTAGGGTTGCCACCCAGCCGGTATTTTACCGGCCTAGCCGGTAAAACACCAGCCAAGGCCGGGGCCGGTATTACAAATTTACCGGCAATGTAGCTGCCGGTAAATTTTAAATACCCCTTAAAAATGGCCCTTGCCTTGCCTAAATCTAATAAAAACTTACCTTTCTCGCGTCTTCACCCGATCCTTCGCGTGGCCCCGCCCCTTTTGACGTCACGCCACGCTCCCTTTTGGCCCCGCCCCCCGCCGGCCGGTATAAACATTTTAAAAAGGTGGCAACCCTACTTGCAGTACAGCAGTAAAGAGTGATTGAAGTTTATCAGAGCACAAGTCACATGACCAGGGGCAGCTGGGAAATTGACAATATGTCTAGCCCCATGTCAGATTTCAAAATGTAATATAAAAAAATATGTTTGCTCTTTTGAGAAATGGATTTCAATGCAGAATTCTTCTGGAACAGCACTATTAACTGATACATTTTGAAAAAAAAAATTTTCTCATGACAGGATCCCTTTAACTGGAATTTCCCTTCCCCCAGTTCATCAGTCCCCTGGTCCCCATTCCATCTAAACTCATCCACTCCACTCACAACCAATGGCAATACTCTTCCTATTTCCGGCTAAGGAAAATGACGTCGCGTGTTCACGCCTCCCCGTGGCGCGTAGCGGGTGACGCAACCATTGGCAGATACGGGTGGGCCCAGGTGAACTCGGCTTTGGGCGAAGAGGGATCCGGGCGGTAAGTGACAGGTTCTTGACGTCACGTCATATTCAGCCTCGCTCAGTTCTGTCACGTACTAGCCGTGACCTCTCAGTCCCTTGCGTGACATCATCCCGACCGAGCGTAGCATTGTACCGGCCGGTGTTTATCTGTGACAGGAACACTGGAGCCCTCGTCAGACTGTTTGGTCGCGTCTGACTGAATCTGTCTGGTCGCGTTAGCTGTCGTGTATGAGATTTATTTGCTGTTGACAGGAAATCCCATTGGTTTCAATGTGTGTGCTGTTATATAAGGGAGAGTCATGTGACAGTCAGCGTGGGGCCGCTCTGCTATTGGCTGGAAGGCCTGACTGAAGACATTTGTGGGCCCCAACTGTGAAGGAGACACTTTGGGGCCCAAGGCTGATACCTGTGTCTGTGTAGAGTCAGGTCCTGGGTCTCTCTCTGAGGATCAATTTGTCTTTGTTCAGTGTAATACAGAGGGCCCCCAATGAAACGTGTATGGGGCCCCAGTGTAAAAAAGGTTTTATGTTGGGGCCCCAGACAGGTGGCATCTTGCTTGTGTGTTTCAAGCTCTGCAGCCCTCCTGCTTCTGTTCAATAACAACCTGCCCACGGCCGTTACGTATAGTTTGTCCCCATAGTAAGGCCTAGGAGGGAAATTCACCCCCTTTCATGTAAAATCATGTCTTTCCTCTAGGAAATGGGCATGGAGTCGCCCCCGCCATCCATGATCGAGGGTCTCGGAGATGAAGTGACAATCGCAGTCGGCCTCTTCGTCCTCCTCCTGGCCGTCATGTTGGCATGGCTTTCTACCTACGTTGCCGAGGGAAGTGACCCCCTTTTAGGAAGCTTAATGCCGGCCGGGAGCAGAGACCCTCTCCTGGTGCTCTCTAATCCGGTACCTGCCAATCCCGAACCACAGAGACCCGTGGAGGCCCAAGCGGAGAAACCAGAAGAAGGGGAACAGGATCCTGGCGGAGAGCAGGAGGCTGGCAGTGAAAATGCTAACCTGGACCAGATGCTGGATATTCAGGGGGTGCCCAAGCGCAGCCAGGCTGTGGCGTCCCTAGCAGGGGAGGATGGAACGGAGCGGGATGTGGCACAACAGGAGGATAAAGAAGCAGAGAAGTCTCTTGTTGTGGGTAGGAAGATCGAGCAAGAGGACAACAAGACACTTGCAAAAGAGGAGGTGAATCAAGAGCAGACTCATCCTGAAGAAGGACTCATGACAGTCAGGCTGAAGTTCCTGAATGAAACCGAGGAGGTGGCTATGGTCAGGCCTAATGACACCATCGGGATGCTGAAAAGGTGAGACTGGGGTGGGCAGATGGTGGAATGGGCTATTACAGATAACAAATAGACGTTAGACTAAGGTGGCCGAGCGTCCCATCCAGTCCATGTTGGCAGCCTATTGACCCGTGTAGGTGACCATCAGGTTGGAAAACACTAGGAGCGTATTCTCACACTGACACAGTCCTCATTCATTTTGTGTCTATGCTCTGCTCATTGGCCCGGCAAGTGGGTGGCCAAATCAGGCTGAGCATTAGCAGATTTCAGTTTAAGGCTTATCACTGTGTATCCAGTCAGGTGAGCCCCAGTGCCCTCTCTGCCTCGTAAGCAAAGCAAATTGTGTAATTACGTAGCTGAACAACAACACTCAGCCTCCCAGCAGGCACTTGGCACGTGTATTCAGGCAATAGTTGCAGGGTTGCAAGTTGAACAAGTGAAACACACACAAACATATATATATATATTAATTATTTCCAGACCAGCACTCCCTTGCATAAAACCTTGCATAAAACTTTAATAGTATCAGTCAATCATGGATCCAAAAAAGGTCCCAATGGGGACCGAAAACGTTGGAGACTGATACTATGCAACAATAAATGTAACGTTTTATGCAAGGGAGTGCTGGTCTGGAAATAATTAATGCATATACAATTACCGTGCACCCCTCCCCTCGCTGAAGTGGTTTTGCCTTGGAGTGAAAGATATATAAAAAATACAGCTTGCCATACATAAGGTGGCCATACACATAGAGATAATAATTGCCAAACAAGTGAAACGTTATCCGATATGCCCACCTTGTGGTGGGCAGTATCAGGGTGATTCGATCATGGGCCCTAGAACATAATGTATGGAATACGGCAGGTGGATCACAGGACTGCATCAATAAACAGGTGCGGTCCGCAATCAGAGAGGATCTTTAACCCTGCCCGATAGACTTTCGGCCAGATATCGATTGGGGAAGCCCGTCGGAGAGCCCTACACACGAGTCAATGAGCTGCCTTCTCGGACTGTCGGCAGCTTTTATCTGCCAATGTATGGCCACCTTTAGGTCTGCACCATTGGTGGGTTTGTATACAACTTAACTTTGTTCTGCTTAGGTACTAGAGATGAGCCAATTATTTTTGCTATATTTGATGTCTCCTTGTTCTCTCTCTCTTTCTCTCCTGCATTTCCTCATCTAATTCTTCTGTAACTCATGTGACCCCCCTCCCGGTGCAACAGCAAATACTTCCCTGGCCAAGAGCAACAAATGAAGCTGATTTTCCAGGGACAGCTGCTACACGACTCTTCGCAGACCCTGTGCTCACTTCATATCTCGGACAACTGTGTTATCCACTGCCACCGCTCCCAAGCCACCACCCCAGCCTCCTCCTCAAGCCCAGAATCTGGAGGCAGCTCCCAAGAGCACACCGGCCTCACACCCCCAATTGGGAACCTGATGATCCCTGTCTTTGTGGTCATGTTAGCCTCAATCTGGTACTTCCGAATCAACTACCGCCAGTTCTTTACTGCGCCAGCAACTGTCTCATTGGTTGGAGTTACTGTATTTTTCAGTTTTTTGGTCTTTGGCATGTACGGACGATAAGAGATGTAGAAGCATGAGCTATAAGGGCAGGGTCACTGATGCCGAAACATAGGTCTGGTGTATTGCTGAAAAAGATGTCTCCCCTTTTGTATGCTGCTTCAGCTAACCAATAATTTGTGGGCTTAATCATGCTGTATCACAGGGTTCTCCGACACTGATTGGGATAAATTAATCCTATAATCAACCCTTACTCCCCTCACAGAACTTTAGATGAATAAATAGAGATGGTTTAGCATTCCTCCTGGAGTTTAAAAAGAATCCTCTTTGCACAGTTTGTTCCAGGCAAAGAGTGAGATTATTAGAGCAGGATTTAATAAGCATTAAAGCCAAAGTGACCCCCCCAAGTCAATGGGTGGGTTAGGGATCACCATTTAGTTTATGACCTGATTGAAGATCAGCATCAATTACCCAACAACCACCACAGAGATTGGCAAGGAAATCTATAATCTAGATAATTCTGTATTTTGGTGTCACTTTGAGAATATAACATGCCTTAATTTCATGGCAAGCTGATTTCAGAGGGGTTCTAATAAATGTAAAGAGAGTGTAGATATCCCTGTGCAGATGTACAGCATGTTCTACTGTTACAAATGTTTGTAGGCGAGCACGGAATCTTGTCTGGATGCACCAAAGCTGTGGGCGAGTGGGTTTAAACTGTAAAATGTTGTGTCCGGTTATGTCTAAGATGGACTTCTTCCATTCGGTATGAAGGGATCCATCGGCCATGACCAAAGCTCGGTGCTAATCATGAGACGCATTCCGCTTTTCCGGAAGAAGTTGAGAACCAGTATACCCATCGGGAGGCTACAGAAGTCAATGAGCGTGGACAGAAACGAGGCACCAAATGGGCCTAGTCATACACAGGTTTACGCAGAGGATATTCAGATGGGCTGCTCACATGATGAGCCGGGATCTTACTGACTGATCCAGGAATTATATGCTAAGGCATTCGTCTTTACGCAAGGATGGCAGTTGTGTCAGTCTTGATGCAGGACCATCTGATGTGCCATCTCTACTCAGCACTAGCCTTGGCACTGCCATCCAAAGAGGCTGCTAGAATGGAAGACTTGCCCATTGCCTCTACGTTTGCACAACAGAAAAAGAGACAGCAATATTTTCCGGTGGGGGCTCTTGGCTTAGCATCGGGATCTGTATATCGTGCAGACTTTTCCACAGGGTTATATAATTGTTGCATTGTTTGAGCTGAATATTGTAGTTTGGCTGGTTTGAAAGGGAGAGGTTTATCCCTGCCCTCACGATGACTCTCAGTATCCAATAGCATCTGTGTTTCAAAGGGAAAAAAAAGCTTTTTCTGTCCTCTAAGGGGGGGATCTACAGTGTGGGTGTTTTCCTAATGAATAAAGTCATCTTGCTTCTCAGTGATCTGCACTGCAAGAGTTCTAACTTGTTTCTAAAACAGATATGGAAGGTTTAAATGGGGCTAACTTATTAGAAGGGGTGCAAAATTGTAAAGCCGATAGTATCCCTACGGATAACTGCTCTGGTGCGCTGTGTTCATAGATCAAACCCAGTACGTTATTTATGCCGTTTCCAGAAAGGGTGCAAAAAACATATGCAAAATATTCAGTTGTTTTTGCACTTTTGAAACTTGCCCTGCACTTTGCACTAAAGAAGCATAACTGAGCACAAAACCAGATCTGCTGTGCGGCTCCATTTGTATTGCTCCTTATCTTTTTCAGGCTCTTGGCTGACATTGGGATTTCACCAACCTAAAGCTTTTTGGTTGCTATGGTAATCGACCACCAGATATCAGTTTCAATTCCAAGTCAGTACAAGAAATGTAAATAGAAAGGGAAAGCTGGCTGCACTCCTGTGTACTGTTCAAAACAGCAAAAATTGTGAGTTTTCTCCAAAAAGTAAAGCCCAAACTTAGGCAGGAAACTCCAAATAAATGTTTAGAATTTTTACTTATAAGTTTGGGCTTTACTTTTTGGAGAAGATTCACAATTTTTGCCGCTTTGGACTTTTGCACCTGTGGACTGGGGTGAGCTGCGAGTATTTCCTCCTTCTATTTAATTACCCTAGATATTTTGCTTTTTGACTCCTAATGGTAGATTGTTTTGGCAATATACACCAATTTTTCTCAACTCCTGTTTACTGTTGCCTAATTAATCAACCTTTACCTAATTCTGCTGCTGAACTCTGGCTCAGACAAGATGACTCCCAGGCCTACGATCAGATCATAGGGGCTAAGGGAAACTCGTTGGTGGAGGACTGCATCCCAATAGATATCTGGCCAAAAGTCAGCTCGATAAGGACAGGCCAGGCTTTACGCTAGGGCCAGACAATTGCGGATTTCCGAGAATCCGCTCCCCCCTGTTATCTGTACCTGCAAGCATGGTCTCATCTCAAGTGCAAGCAGATGTGGTGGATTTCGGTGCCGAAACGCAACATTTTGCAACAAAATCTTCCCTGCATTACAAAGAGAAGGGGAGCAGCTGGGCAGCAGATTATCCTAATGCGTAAATTCTATATCGTCCTCGACTTAAGGTGGCCATACACGGGCAGATAAAAGCTGCCGACAGACTGTGTCGGCAGCTTATCTGCCCGTGTGGGGGGCCCTCCGACGGGCTTTCCCGATCGATATCTGGCCAAAAGTCGGCCAGATGTCGATCGGGCAGGATTAAAAATCCCATCGGATCGCGGCCGCATCTGTTCGTTGATGCGATCCGACCACCCGTACTGATCCGAACGTTGGGCCCTAGGCCCCACGATCAGATCAGCCCGATATCGCCCACCTCAAGGTGGGAATATCGGGGAGAGATCCGCTCGTTTGGCAACATCGTCAAACGAGCGGATCTCTACCTGTATGGCCACCTTTAGGGAGGGTCACATCCATGGGCCAATAAGGGTTGAAAGAAAAAACCACAAGCAAGTTCTTTTACCAGCACAGGTTTTATTCCACACACAATGTACAGATGCATATTGGCAAATGTTTTTTTGTTTAAAGATTTTTTTCCCCCCTATATCAAGAAGGAAAAGGACACATTAGTGAAGACCCTGATATACAATTTATAACATTCCTACACTTCCAAATCAGTTTTTACAGTTTACACACAGTTCATAATGCGAGGTCGCAGGGCCAGCCCTGTCAGGGAGTAAAGTGACCAGTGGAAAGTGGGTGGAGCTCCAAAGAGCCAGAACAACCTTTGATCCGACAGGAATTTTATTTATTTTTTGGTCGCTAGCCTCTTCAATGGGATTCACCGAGACAAGTTCACTGGCTATAATACTGTGTCCAGGCCTGCTCGTCTCTATTAAACATTTATTCAAAGGGCACAGTCGTTCGGTCACTTTGCTCCTAAGATTGACCCCTTTTTTTTTTTTTTTTAAATGACCAGCAACATCAAAAAGAAAAAGCTTTAAAACCATTATGACTGGCCATAAAATAAAAAAAAACAAAACCACCGGGCATGTCCAACCCTAAAACTCCCAGCACCTTTGTTGAGGGACTATGGGAATTTTAGTTCAACCACGTCCTGATAAGACACCCTACAGTCCATGATGCTTTCTCAAGACAAATCACAGGCACAAAGAATAATGGCAGTCTCCAGGATGGCCAGATCCGCATGAATTCCATCATTTTAGCAACGACCTCCCACAAAATCAAACTATAAAGAAAATCAAACTTCATGATGCAAAAACAATCTGGACTGTTGCCGATTTCATTACAGATACCGGACAGACAGGATTCTTTGAATATATACACAGACTTTTTCCCTTTTTGGTGTTTCTGGCTCTTTAAAAAAAAAAAAAAAAACAAGATCCGATAGGACTTATCTTTTGCCTCGTTCTGTAAGATACGTCTGTGCCTGACGAAGATGAAAAAATCAATATGAATTCATTAAACATGCAAGATCTGTTAATCCATTTGCTGCCAGAGGTACTGCAGGTGACCTGCACCCATATACTATGTAACAGAAAGGATACCAGAAGCAGCACACACACATCATGCCTATGTTCATGTTACTATGGGGGTCCTGCAACTTCCTGGTGGCTCGTTTATCAGAGTCCCATTTTCAGGAAGTTGACACCTCTGTTGGAAAAGTCCATTGTCTGTAGAGGAAGAAGCACCCTCCTGACACAGTAGAAAGATCCAGGCTGACCTGAGGATTTCATAAGATCATATATACACACAAAATATATATATGACCGCCACAACCTCTCTTCGTAGCCGGCACAGGCACTGCAAGTAGGACAGGAAGAGACAGTAAATACGGCAAAACTGGGTCCAGTATTTGCGGAAAGGAATAAACCGCATCGGTCGAGGTATATTTTGGATCCTCTTTTTTTTTTTTTAAATGTAGTTCAAACCAGACCTGATAATTCACATTCAAGGATTTATTATTTAGGGGGTAAACCTGGCGTTAGGTCCATTATTTCTCCACAGGATAAATAAATATACTGGAGAGTCAACAGTGCGTGTTATAAGCGGGCACCCAGTCTGACACAGAGCACTGCTTGCTCAACTGGGTTCAATTGTGGTCGCTGTACAATCCTGGTGTCATAGGGGCAGGAGCTTTCGGTTTCTTCTTCTTGCTCGTGCCGCCTCCACTGCTCAGGCCGACGTGACTCGGCTTCTTTTTCTTAGGTTTGCGAGTGTCCGAGTTATTCGTACCTGGCAGCGGAGAGTTCAGGGGGGAGAGGAAGGAAAAGCATGAGCAGAGGCGAATACACATGGAAAGCATAACATAAAACAGTATTGATGACATGGGTCTTATAGGTGGGTGCAGGAACTTTATATTGCTCATGTACAACACAGACCACCAATAGGGGATTAGGTAAAACTTGCTGCATCGCAATAAAACAAATCCTCCCCCCTGCCTCGTGGGTCTCTTACTGGCTTTGGAGGACGCAGAATCAGAAGGAGAAATGTCAGAGGATCCGTCCCACTGCAGCCGACTCATCAGCACCTGTCCCTCCACCACATCAAAGCTGTCGTTGTCCGTACTTCCGTCAGCCTCAGGAAGAGAGCTGGTAGGGAGGCAGGGGAGAGCACCAACTGTCATGCGTAGCCTTAAAAACAGGTTGTGTGTCCTTTGCCCTGTGCAGTCCTATAAGTATGGGCTAGGAGCAAGGCCTTCGTTTCATGAAGGGGAAAAAGGCTGCAATGTGTGGTGCTAAACATAAAGGATCCAAACTGGGAAAGGATGAAGGACCCTCATTCCGTCCAGTCCTAGTGATTCCATGTACTCTAGAGCGGTCATCAGGAATCCCTAAGTAACTGCAAAAGCTGGGAAGTGTCCCTGCCCCGTACAGTCCTAGAAGTACTATGAAGGGATTATACTGCTAATCTTCCTGTTGTCCGTGCTCCTATTAGATATAAATCATGTTGTCACTTGGGCACTTACACAGAGGAGCCCAGCAGATAGACCCTCACTGATCGGCGCTGGTCATCGGTGTGCTGGGGGCAACGATGTGATCTGGGGGGGGAAACAGAGGGATTGAGTGGTTAAACCCTTCAGATGAGGATATTAGTGAAGAATCTATGTTTCATG
Source organism: Xenopus borealis (assembly GCA_024363595.1). Lineage (NCBI taxonomy): Eukaryota > Metazoa > Chordata > Amphibia > Anura > Pipidae > Xenopus > Xenopus borealis. The sequence goes on along the minus strand of CM044447.1, from coordinate 5,179,550 downwards.
AGCAGAACTCAGTGGTAGCAATAAAATATACACCTCTGGGAGGACTGACCTTGTACACATCTTCTTAGTGTGCTCCGATATAACCCCGCATTGCTAGGGAAAGAATAGAACAGGTGAAATACAAACATCATTCCCATTGGATGCCACTGACCTGCAAGTGTGATAATCTACGTCTATCTGATATACAACTTGTATTCAAAGACACAAAGTGATGCTCTCCCCCTAGAATTAATGCTTGAAATGGCATAAACCCTTGGTGAGGCCACATTCACAGCCACTCTTCATACCTAAAATAATGTCAACCCCCCCCCCCCCCCCCCCCCCGATGGTTCCACAAACACATTGATGAATTAAATAGAACGTCTCTGATTTCTATCATTCAAATTGTTGTTCTGTGGCTGCAGGGTCATTACCGTGGTTAGAAGTGTTTGAAGTTCATCTTGGCCGAGGTTCTCATAACTAATCCCCGAACTGTTATTATACTGAAAAGGGAAAGAATCATTAGCAGCAGCGCTACTCGTATACACAGGTATCTCTTTGCACAACCTATGAAAACACTCAGGGTGATTTGAATGCTAAAAACTCGAAAAATGTTAGTTTATTTTATAAAATCAGATTTATTAATAAAAAAAAAACATTTATATTTTTGTGATTTAATATACTGAGGTTGGAAAAAGTCTGAACTGGACTCTCAGACCTGCAGAGGTTGTATATATGTGTATATATGGGAGGAGCCCTGAAGATTTCCCGATCTGCTCTGGGGTTTGTGCAATAATCTGGGGTTTTCACGGAATATACAGAATATTTGTACAATTTGTGTTTTCAGAAAAGTTTCAAAATCTTTTCGCATTTTTCCCTCAAACAGGAAAATGTATCGATAAATAACTAGGGATGCACCGAATCCAGGATTCGGCCAGGATTCGTTTAGGGATACAGCCTTTTTCAGCAGGATTCGGCCAAATCCTTCTGACTGGGCAAACCGAATCTGAATTTGCATGTGGAAATTAGAGACAGGGAGGGAAATCACGTGACTTTTTGGCACAAAACAAGGAAGTAAAGAATGTTTTCCCCTTCCCACCCATAATTTGCATATGCAAATTCGGGTTCAGATTCAGGTCGGTATTCAGCCGAATCTTTTGGGAAGGATTTGGGGGTTCGGCCGAATCCAAAATAGTGGATTCGGTGCATCCCTATTAATAACCCATGCGGATTTGGTCGGAGTATATTTCAGAAATGAGATCCATTGGGGTTGGGATAAATACCCCCCTCTTTGTTCTTTGTGGAAATTGCCAGACCGAAGTATTTTTGTAATGGGATTATAACACAACAGGACTCCAGTGAGGAGTTATAAGGAAGCTTGTGGCCAAACCACCCAGAGACACAATGGAGCTTGGGCAAGGTTTAGCCTAGTGTCGCTTGAGGCTGTTTCCCAGGATACACCACAGGAGACATTAAAAGGATACTGTCATGGGAAAAATAGTGCTGCTCCAGCAGAATTCTCCACTGAAATATGTTTCTCAAAAGAGCAAACCGATTGTTTTATATTTAATTTTGAAATCCGACATTGGGATAGACACGTCAGTTTCCCAGCTTCCCCCACTCATGTTATTTGTGCTCTGATAAACTTCAGTCACTCTTTACTGTTGTACTACAATTTGTAGTGAATTCACCACCCCCCCAGCAGCCTAACAACAGAACAATAGGAAGGTAACCAGATAGCAGCTCCCTAACACAAGATAACAGCTGCCTGGTAAAAATCCAAGTCCCACTGAGACACATTCAGTTACATTGAGTAGGAGAAACAACAGCCTGCCAGAAAGCAGTTCCCTCCTAAAGTGCTGGCTCTTTCTGAAATCACATGACCAGGCAAAATGACCATATAATAATAATACAAGGACACAGCATGGGGTGTATCTGAAATGGATCTGAGGGCAGCAGCAGCGAGGTGGGTACAAAAATAGGAGTGAAAAAGAAAAGGTGCAAGTTGCATTCTTCAGCTCTTGTATAGCCACAGCGAAGTGCCTCACCTTCAGTTGGTCAGAGTTAACTGAGAGATCTCCTGTAAGAGGCAGAATGCAACATGGAGTCAGAAAAGCTTTGACATAAAGACTGAATGCGACTTCCAAGCACTTTACACACAGGGCAGGAGATGTGGAAACAGCACAAAGTGCAGCCGACCCCTTGTTTGTAAACTGGAGCCTTAACAGTTGTCCAGTTGAACTCACCGTTTTTGTGTTTTAGAGGCTTTGATCTGCGAGGAGAATTTGGGTTCTGAAACAAAAAGTACATTATTACTAAGCATATACAAGGGAGGGAAAAAAGGGATATTTACCACAGCAGAAAGAAATCAACAGCGGAAAATCTTTTGTAACCATGAATAGCTGCGCAACTCTCATCCTTTTATGTTATTCCACTTATTTGCCTTCTCTTCCGTCACTTTGCAACATAGGCTTTAAAATGCCAAACTTGTTGCTAGGAAGCCAGAGGCCAACGCTGGAGTCATTGTGTATCGCATATCTCTTGAAGTGGTAGTTCGCCTCTAAGTAAACTGTTAGTATGAAGTAGAGATTGATATTCTGAGACAATTTGCTATCGGTTTTCATTTTTTCTGTTATTTAGCTTTTTATTCGGCAGCTCTCCAGTTTGCAATTTCATCCGTCCGGTTGCTAGGGTATGGTTCTGAGGCAAAGCTGAGCAGCTGTTGAGAAGCTAAGCTTAGGGGTTGTCACTACTTCTGCTGCTTCTTTAGTTAGGCTTTACTTTAAAGGAGAAGGAAAACTATGGAGGCAGTTTATTGCCAATAGATTAGCTGTAATAGTGCAAGCTATAACACTATATTTATTCTGCAGAATGCTTTACCATACCTGAGTAAACCACTCTAAAAGCTCTCTGTTTGTTTAGGATAGCAGCTGCCATATTAGCTTGGTGTGACCACTTCCTGCCTGAGTCTCTCCCAGCTCATTTAGGGTAGGGACAGACAGGGAGATTCGGGGAGATTTTGTCGCCTGCTAAAAAACGCCAGGAGACAGAATCTCCCTGTCTGTCCCTACCCTTATAGCTCTGAGCTCAGATTACAGCAGAGATGGGGGGGGGAGCAAACTGAGCATGCTCAAGCCCTAGCCCTGGAGGTTTAAGCTGAAAACAGGAAGTCTGATACAGAAGCCCATGTGACTCAATAGAAGGAAAGTTTTTTTTGACTGAGGACTCAGAGCAGCATTACTTTGAAGGTTTACTGGTGTATTTATATAGACCTTTCTGATAAAGCTGACTTAGTTTTAGCCTTTCCTTCTCCTTTAAGTAACGAAGGAATAGAGGGGCATTGTCTTGATCTTGGGCCAGTGCTGGTGAATAAAGCCCATACCCATTAACAGGTGTAAAACTTACCTTCTCTGGTTTTCTCTTCTTTGCTAAAAGTACAGGAGAGACAAGTAGGAAAGAGAGGGGAGGGAAAAAGATGGGATAGATGAGCATGAAACAACAGGGAAACAAGGGATAAAAGCAAAGAAAGAGGAGCCATAATGGGAAAAACAAAAAAGAAACGAGAGAGGAAGAAGAGGAGAGATAAGAGAAAAAGGTTTAGTCCTGGTGGAACAATCACAAAACAGAAACTAGGCAGGAATTTAGGCTCAGTGCAGATTAGTTACCTCCAGACGCATTAAACGCACCTTTCTTCTCCGATCCATAGGACCAATCATTATCATTAACATCGTCGTTATCTTCCTGGTCACTCTCAGACTTGTTCGTGTTGTTACTGCTTGCGATTCTGGTGAAAGAATAAGAATAGTAATAATAGTACTTATACACCTTATACAAAACGCCCCCACCCGTCAGCCACTCCCACAAACACATAGAAAGGCACCAATTAAAGCTCTGCTCAGAGACTCTTTAGTGAATTCTTTTTTATGGGAGTGGCTACATTAAATGCACCTTGATATTAATTACTAATGCTAATTTATACTTACAGAATAAGGGGCTTTTACATTGGACAAGTTCAATGGGAAAGGAATTCATATGTAGTAATTGCTTGAAGGGAAAGAGACTGGACCCTCTATTGCAGGGGTCCCCAACCGCCGGGCCATGGACAGTCCTGAACTGGCCACAAATTGGCCAGCGACCCCGCACCCCCCTGGTCCTTGCAAAACGTTTTGCCTCAACGCCAGTCCCCGAACCAAAAAAAGTGGGGGACCCCTATTGGACATGGGAGGTGTGTGGGCCTTGCTGTGTTAAAGGGGTTGTTCACCAAAAACTCAATTCGTACGAATAAAATACGTTTTAAATTTTCTGTAGGGGAGGCTCCGCAAGCCTCCATTACTGGTGGTGCCCTTGATAATGAGCATATGGTCTGTAGTAATGATAGATAGATAGATAGATAGATAGATAGATAGATAGATAGATAGATAGATAGAGAGATAAATAGATATGGATATAGATATTTACAATAGCAGATGTCAAGGCACCACCTAAGATAAGCCAGAAAGCAGCTACAAATTGCAGCAGAGGAAGCTTTTTAAAGGACAACTAAACCCTTCAAATGAATGTGGCTAAAAAAAAACATATTTTATATAGTGAACTTATTGCAGGAGGCTAAAGTTTCAGCTTGTCAATAGCAGCAATGATCCAGGACTTGAAACTTGTCACAGGGGGTCACCATCTTGGAAAGTGTCTGTGACACTCACATGCTCAGTGGGCTCTGAGCAGCTGTTGAGAAGCTAAGCTTAGGGGTCGGCACTAATTATCCAGCAGCAGAAAATGAGCTTCCCTGGCTGTAATATAAGCTGATGCTACAGGTTTGCTGATTATTAAATTGTGATGTTTCTAATGATGTGTATTAATGACTAATCAGCCTTATATTGTGACTATATTTCTATGACACTATCAGGTGTATATTGTGACTATATTTCTATGACACTATCAGGTGTATATTGTGACTATATTTCTATGACACTATCAGGTGTATATTGTGACTATATTTCTATGACACTATCAGGTGTATATTGTGAGTGGGTCCCTAAGCTCAGTAAGTGACAGCAGCACAGAGCATGTGAATCAGTGAATCAGTAGAAAAGAAGATGGGGAGCTACTGGGGCATCTACTGGGGAGACACAGATCTTTACTGCTAAAGGGCTGTGGTTGCTGCGGGCTGGTACACAAGCACAAAACATGTACAACATTTATACACTTCTTTAAGTTAAGCTTTAGTTTTCCTTTGAGTGTAGTTTTGCCATTACCTGCGGTTAGCAATGCGGCTGCTGTTCCTGCCCATGCCCAGACACTTCTCAAGGTGAGGGGCAAATCTGGATGCAGCGATACTGCGGTTACAGTTTGGACACACACATTCTTTGCTTTTCCACTGGTTGTAAACTTGACCGAAGATATCCACTCCTGGCTGGTCTATGATTTCTGTCAATTGCAGTAAAGCAAATACGTTAAGAGGGAGAGAAGGGGGAAACGGTTGCACAATGTGAGTATAACAGGGCAATGCAAACAATTATTTCTCTTACAATTATTTCTTTGTTACAGAAGATAATCAATACTCCCCCCGTCAAAACTGGCAAAAGCTACTGACCAAAATCCTTTACGCTGTCCGGGTCCGTTTCGTCCAGTAAGAAATATCCACATTTAGCAGCACGATGGACCTCGAAGCTGAGACCCAGACACGTGTCCTCTATCAGGTCTGTGTAAATTTCATGAGCAATGGCCTAAAAGAGATGAAGGTACGGCATCAGGAGAGAGGGGAGGCACTAGAGCCACCCACCAACCATATAGCACATTTGAGCCCAGTACTGAGAGTGCCGACTCTCCCATGGACTATTATTTGATTTTTAGATCCTGGCACCAGTGTTTGATTTTCGTAAGGAATGCCGATACTACCATTGGTGCTGCAAGCTATGATTTATGGAAGATTCAGAGAATACAGGGTTATGAAATATAGCTCATAATACAAGTTGATCCAGGGACTAGTCCCATTGCATCTTGGAGTCAGGAAGGACATTTTTCCCCCTCTGAGGCAAATTGGAAAGGCTTCAGATGGGTTTTTTCGCCTTCCTCTGGATCAACTAGCAGTTAAAAAAAAAAAAGTTAAAAGGCTGAACTTGATTGATGTGCATCTTTTTTCAGCCTTATTTACTATGTTAGTTTTATAAATACTGGGTTTGTACACTCAAAAACTGCAAAAAAAAACACGGTGGTAAGCAATAAAAGATTTTTTTTTTACTTTATATAGTAAATTTCAATCCACATTCACATAAGTTTCAAGCACTGTTTACAATCAATGTACAAGTATATACAAAGTTATGAGCAGCGAATACATACCACACAATGTGTTAATTCAAGTAGAAAAAGAACAAACAAAGCAGCGGATTCACTTGCCAGAGATGAGAATTAACCCCAAACGTTTCGGTGTAATAAGCCTTTGTCAAGGGGAATTCAAACCGTCTGTTTTCAATGATATATGGGAAGCATTTTTGGGTAGTTTTGCTCTAAGTTTTAAAATTGTTGGAGTGCCCTCCATTTACCAATATTATAATATAACTTACTATGTTACTCTTTATTGGCTGATCTAGAAATTGTAACAAAAGTATCTTATCTACTGCTGTGGCTGTTCTGCCCAAAGCCAATTAAGTTATAAACGTGTGTATCTTTTTCTGGCTGTTCGGTGCAGGAAAAAAAAAACGTGACTTTCCAGTACAAATGAGGGACTGTCCCTCTGAAAACGGGACAGCTGGGCAGTATTCATTGTGGGGTGGGATTATAACATTTTGGGGTGGAGTCACAGTTTCATCTGCATCCTTGGATTAGGGGAGATGGGGACAGGGGCGGATCTGAGATAGGCCGGCCTGGCTGGTATTTTACAGGATAGGCTGGTAATATCCCGGCCAGGTGGCAACCCTACCCATGAGAAGTATCCAGTTAATCACAAGAACAAGTTCCTTAAGTACAAACTGCCAGATCTCTCTCTTTCTCCTGTATTTATGTAGCACCTTGCTTTACTGCAACGATGCACCTTACCTCCAGTTTGCTGTTATCCAGGCCAGACAGAGACATGTCTTCCATTTTCATTGGCAGGCGCTACAGAGGAGAGGCCAGTCAGGCAGAGGAAGGGTGCCCACCCACGCTAGTACCTGGGAGACACAGACAAACAGGTTATAGAATATATAGAATACACAGAATAGAAATCTGGGGGAGAGTCAATGAGGCACTGGCAGTCTGACAGGCTATACAGGACATTATATCAATAAATATATAAAGAGGAAGAGGGATTAAATCAATACAAATCAGTAGAGATGACTTCACCCTCACATGGGTGCTATACAGCTCCAGCCACACAAAGCAATGACTGCAACTTATGGCCCTTTGTTGATAAACTACATTTCCCAGCATGCCTCGGCATTATAGGCTGTCGTTTCCCAGCATGCCTCAGCACTAAAGGCTGTCATTTCCCAGCATGCCTCGGCGCTGTAGGCTGTCACTTCCCAGCAACAGGAGCGCCCAAGGAAACCTTTAAGCACTGAGAGAAGGCGGGGCCGCCCACTCCCTAAGGGGACCTGCAAAATGTCTTACTCCATACATACACAAACATCCACACATGATGCACACTCTCTCTCCCATCTCCTCAGCTCTCCGCAGCACCCGCCGCCATTTTACTCAGCCAGGCAATCTCAATCGCCGGCGGAAAACATCGAGCCAGCCCCCCCCCCCATGTTGGGCGTGGTAGTCATCTGTCATTGCGAGCCAAAATTTAAAAAAAAAACCTTGAATTGAACCTACAAGGGGAGGGCGAGTCGACTCGACCAATCAATCAATCGCGAGAGACACAATAAAGCAAGTCTGAGCCAATCCGAAACAGAGACAAGACCGGAAACGCAGGCGCGAATTAGAAAGTGTCTATCAGGCGGCATGGTGGGCGGGTTTGATAGTTGTTGTCATGGCGACAGAGGCAAGGCGCTCAGGTGCGGTGTTCGCTGACAGAAATGGCGCCATTACGCACTGTTGATGCTGAAGGGACTTGAGTGTGATGGGGAGGAGGTCCTTCATGCATTATTCAGTGCCTGGCCCAGTGCAATCTGCTGTAAGAGCGGCAATACACACATGTAAGAAATCACAACTGCCTCTTGTGAGGAATCTCACCAAAAAAACAATTTGCTTTAACGCAAACGGTCTTTGTCACTTACTAACCGGTTGCTATGGGTTACTAGACCTTGAGGAACGGCTAATGTACCTCAATGTGCTCAGACTCCTCTGTGGTACTTTCAACTCCATGTTAAGCACCGCTATCCCCTCAGTCCTGGACTGGCAACCTGTGGCAAATTGCTGCTGTCAGTAGGGTTGCCACCTTTTCCTGAAAAAAATACCGGCCTTCCTATATATTTATCTTTTCCCCCTATTAATAACATTGGGATCAACCCTCAAAAATACCAGCCAGGTGGCAACCCTAACTGTCAGTGGAGTAACTAGATATTACTGGGCCCCACAGAAAATTATTGTTCAGGCCAGTGCCGGACTGGGACACCACGGGCCCACTCAAAAACCTTAGACCAGGGGCCCACTATCAGTACTAATATTCTTCATCTCCTCAATCAACCTCTATTCTTCTAGTTTGTTTTATTTACATACTATAATCAATTATTCCATCTATTTAGCCTCTTTGTTCTCATAGAAATAGGGAATGGCCATGAAATAGGCCAAAAGTTTAGCAGTATGATGCCCCACTGACACCTTGGCCCACCGGGAGTTCTCCTGGTGTTCCGGTGGGCCAGTCTGACACTGGTTCAGGCCCACAAAATGTCTACAGGTTGACTTGTTTTACCTATATTCATTCATATGAATTAGGGCCTAGGGCAGGGTTGCCAGGTCTAATTTCCAAAACCAGTCAAAGTCGGCTATAAAACCAGCCCAAAACTAGCCAAGATGCACTTCAAAAGTAGCCCAAAAATAGCACAATAGGTGGAGTAAAAAAAGGGAAATGAATAAATAAATGAATAGATGTGAAAATACACCTTTTTCAGAATAGGAAATATTCGCCCCGTCACCAGGGGTGTAACTACAGAGGGGGCCCTGGAGGTATAGTGGCCCCATGAAATCCTAATACATTTACAATTTACAAGATATTTTGGTGGCCAGCATATTATTGCCCCAAAATTGTCTGAAATTGAGGAAAGTCACCAGAAAATTCAAGAATACTTAAGAGGGAAGTACAGAGCCCAAAATCTGGTGCCTCCTGAATTCTACACAAGTCAGTCCCGTTGCATGCTGGGTATTGTACTCTTTATTAAACTTGGCAGCTGGCAAATTGCACTAGGAGACACAGACTTAGAACAAGAAAATACTTTGGCTAGTTTCCAAAGTAAAAACCAGCCAAAGGCCCCAAAAAATAGCCCAAATCCGTACCTTGGCTATTTTGTACTTTCAAAACCTGCCTAGGCTTTAAATTAGTAGCCCAATTTGGCTGGAAACCAGCCAATCTGGCAATCCTGGCCTAGGGTGGCCTGCGTCATAGCCCCGCCCCTGATATCACAGCCCTGCCCCCCACCCGGATACCAAGGGCCGGAAAGGTGGGACACCCTATATCTCCTGGTCCCCAATGCAGCCACAGGGCCTGCATCCTCTGTAGTTACACCGCTGGAGACAGCCACTATTTATTGGGCTCAGGGGTGTAACTAGAGAGTAAGCAGACCCTGCGACTGCAGGGGGGGCCAGGAGGTATAGGGGTCCCATGTAGGGTTGCCACTCAGCCGGTAAATTTGTAATACCCCTTAAAAAAGGCCCTTACCCTGCCATAATTCCAGTTAATACTTACCTTTTTTGCCGTCTTCAGCCGACCGCTCGATGTGGCCACGCCCATATGATGTTACCACCTGGCCAGTAAAAATAATGGTTGCTACCAATGCTATTCATATATATTTCCAATAAATATAGGTAAAACAAGTCAACCTGAAGACATTTTTAGGCCTGAAAAATAATTTGCTGGGGGCCCAGTAATATCTAGTTACACCACTGATTGGGCTGTTTGGGCCTCAGTCTACTTGAAACTCCAGGGTCAAGTTTTGAATCCCAGTCCTGCCTGGGTGTCCCTTTGCTGTATTGGCACTGGATTTACACACAGAACTTGATATTATACATAACTTTGGCACCAGTGGTAACCTTTGACTCTTTATTATGGGATGTTACACAAACTTTTTGTGGGTGAATAAATCAAGTCAAGTAAATGCTTCGAATACTCCGGATGATAACTGTCACACTGTATCACAGCACCCCAGATGTAGTATTTATGGATTGTTAAATTATTCCTCAGCACTAGGTGAAGCGTTGTCTTACTCCATGAATTTCCTAAATCTGTAACCTTGTTATGAGCTAAGGGGGCCCAGTCTGAAGGTCAGTTAGGGGGAGATTTGGGGTGAGTGTTTATTTGTACCCTGGGTACCCCTGGAACTATAGTGACACCCCAATGTTTCTATATATCTGTAACCTTGTTATGAGCTAAGGGGGCCCAGTCTGAAGGTCAGTTAGGGGGAGATTTGGGGTGAGTGTTTATTTGTACCCTGGGTACCCCTGGAACTATAGTGACACCCCAATGTTTCTATATATCTGTAACCTTGTTATGAGCTAAGGGGGCCCAGTCTGAAGGTCAGTTAGGGGGAGATTTGGGGTGAGTGTTTATTTGTACCCTGGGTACCCCTGGAACTATAGCAGTGACACCCCAATGTTTCTATATATCTGTAACCTTGTTATGAGCTAAGGGGGCCCAGTCTGAAGGTCAGTTAGGGGGAGATTTGGGGTGAGTGCTTATTTGTACCCTGGGTACCCCTGGAACTATAGTGACACCCCAATGTTTCTATATATCTGTAACCTTGTTATGAGCTAAGGGGGCCCAGTCTGAAGGCCAGAAGGTAACCTCACCTAGCCTGTTGAAATCCATCTTTCTGTTGATGAACGAAACAAAACAGCCAGCGTATTTTCCCTAAAGTTCTCTTTTTATTTTCCAGAGTACTGAACAGAAAACCTTTCCCCGCCCACCCTCTTTTTACAAAACAAAAATGAGAACGCACGCAATTCCGAAAACTGCCTACACTAAATCAACGGATGTTACAAAACACAAATTTGTTTTTTTTGGTCGTTTTTAAATTTTAAACTACAAAAAAAGTGATTTTTGTGGTTTTAAATATTGTCGATACAGGAAGAAAAAAAAAAGGGAAAAAAAATTTTCTTTTTTTGTAACACGGCTCACATCCTATTTTTTTTTCCGCAGTGCTGAAAATGCACTAAAAGGGTTTTTTTTAACCTCTCACCGTGCGTTCGTATCACACCGTAAGAATCTACATTTCCCCAAAAAGAGAAACAATATCAAAAGAAAAACAATTTTTTTTTTTTTTAAACAGAAAAAGTTATTTTTGAGAGGAAAAAATACTAAAACAGGTCTGCTAAAATACAACATTGTTTTAGGTACAAGCAAAATAAAAAAATTAAAGAGCCCACCTGCCCACCATTTTCCTTTGGGGGCCCGGGGGGGGGGGGATTAGAATCCCATCTCTACACAGAGTGCCTTCCTGTCATGTGACTGCCTAAAAATGGGTTACACCCCAACCCGAAACATGCCATAGCCCCTCCCACAATTATATTACATAGAGGCTGTTCACATATATTACAGAGTAGAAGCGATATTAACCATTACACCATCTATTCCTGCTATCACTATGTTGGGCATGGGACGGACCCTGGAAGGACAATGACTTTTAAGCTGCAGAGTTGATATAAGAGATTATGGCAAGAAAACAGGGCAATGATAGAAAGGGCAAGCAGGCCCAATATAGACTGAGTGGGTCAGACAATATGCAAAAAGCAGAGGCAACTCCATATTGTCCAGGGGGATATAAAACAGAAAAGTGTGGATCTCAGTTGAACAAATGAGTGAATTGGGCGGCCAAAGAAGGGAGTCAAAGTGAGACAGGCTTGGTACAGGCGAGAGTGCTGGTTATAGAAGGACAGTGCTATATAAAGGTGCCCGGGCACCACACAAAGGAAGACATAGAAGGGAGGGGGCATAACTACAGGAGTTCAATAACCGAAACAGTACTGAGAACGTTACTATACAGAGAACGGGTATAATGGGGAAACAATACGGCACCAGGCAGAGGAGACCCCCTTGTAAGGGGAATCCACCCCTTTAAAAGCAAATGTGCCCTCCATCTCCTGACCCTGTAAAGCTGTCCCTACAAACGTGGTGGCAAAGATTCCCACACTTATTTTCAAGCCATACTAGAATAAACCCTAACAGCCCTGAAAACGGTAAAAAATATTGCCCCCCCCCCTTTTTTTTTTTTTTGTATTTCTGAAGCCTTCCCCCAAGTCCGATTGAAAGTTTCTTGTATTCAGTTAGAGTCAGAGTCAGAAGAGTCTGCAGAAGAGGAGGAAGAAGAACTGGATCCCGATTCATTGTCATCGTCGTCCTCTTCTTCGTCCTCATCGTCGTCCTCCTCGCCTTCTTCGCCTTCGTTCTGCGGAAGGAGAGCAGGAGTGTGAGGTCAGGAACGGAGTGTTGTCACTGGAAGTTCTAGGAGCCCCCCAAGCTACTGAAGATTACTCACCTCTTCTCCATCCTCACTGTCCTCATCACTGCTAGAATCTGAGGAGTCTCCATCTTCAGACGAGTCCTCCTTATCTTCATCGTCGTCATCATCATCATCATCGTCGTCGTCTTCGTCATCATCATCTTCGTCATCATCATCCTACAGGGAGCAGCAATAAGGTAAGACAATTAAACTTATTCTTTCCTTTCCATGCCAACCAGCTAGGGATGCACCTAATCCACTATTTGGGATTCTCGGCACTCAAAGTAATGGTATTATTAATAATGATTATTCATTAGGATAGTATCCTTTTTAGTTTTAGGTGATCTTTGGTATTTCGTCAAGTATACAGGTACACACATAAGAATAAAAAATACTCACCGATTTGTTTTGAGCTACCAATTTCGGTTTGGTGGCAGGAACCTGTATTTTCGTTGTACTTTTGCGTTTCTGCCAAAAAATGTAAAAAAAATGTTGATTTTGGGTAACTATATAGTTTATATATATATATATATATATATATTTATATATATATATACTGTAAGTTCGATGGTCAACCCAAGTTATATCGCTGTTCTGTATTGTGATGGCAATTCACTAAAGGCAGTGAGGTCATATATTACCTCCTCAGCCCCCCCCAACCTCACTTACATTTGAATTCTGTTCCTTGTATGCTGCACGGTCTTGTGTCGATAAACCCTATAAAAGAAATGAGAATGGATTCCCATTAATAGGATGCAAATGGCTGGTGTTTCTTCTAAAAACCATAATCTGCTGGCTGCCTAATAAGTTAAAGGGATTCTGTCATGATTTCTATGATGTACTTATTTCTAAACGACACTGTTTACACTGCAAATAATTCACTCTACAATATAAAATGTCATTCCTGAACCAGCAAGTGTATTAGTTTAGTCGTAATATTGGTGTGTAGGTGCATCTCAGGTCATTATGCCTGGTCATGTGATTTCAGAAAGAGCCAGCACTTTAGGATGGAACTGCTTTCTGGCAGGCTGTTGTTTCTCCTACTCAATGTCACTAAATGTGTCTCAGTAGGGCCTGGATTTTACTATTGATTTTACTGTTCTTAGATCTCCAGGCAGCTGTTATCTTGTGTTAGAGAGCCGCTATCTAGCTACCTTCCCATTGTTCTGTTGTTAGGCTGCTGGGGGTATGTAATATCACTCAAACTTGCAGTACAGCAGTAAGGAGTGATTGAAGTTTATCAGAGCACAAGTCACAAGACTGGGGGCAGCTGGGAAACTGACAATGTCTAGCCCCATTTCAGATTTCAAAATGAAATATTAAAAATCTGTTTGCTCTTTTGAGAATTGGATTTCAGTGCCGAATACAGCTAAAGCAGCACTAATAACGGGTGCATTTTTAAAAAAACAAAAACATTTTTTCCCATGACAGTATCCCTTTAAAGTGGATAAAACAAGAGTTCCCCAGCCAACATTTTTTTGGGCCACCCATGTACTTTATACCTCTAGGCAGGCTAGATTTCCCTTCAACTGAAGCAGATTAGAATAATAAAAGGTTCTATATCTAGACAGGTCGGAGTTTCTTTGGTCAATCAGCTGGTAGGAAAACGAAACAAAACTATTGTGGGTGCCCTTGAGGCATTGCTCACCTTCATCCAGGTATCAAACTGAGTACGATAGAGCCTCTGTTGGTCCTCTGCCAGCTTCTTGTAATACTCCTTCTGAGTGGGAGAAATCCTGTGCCACCGGCTTCCAATTTCTACCATACGTTCCTTTAGGGGGAGGTGATTGAGTTCTCCGTTGGACAGGAGCTCCTGGGAGAACTTCTGGTAGCCATTCCTAATGTTGGGGAGGAAGACGAGAGAAGAACAGCATAAAGAAGCAGAGTGTTGCAGTACAGAATACCAGGTCTGGGAGAGATGAGCTAGTATAGCTAAGGATGGACTGTACTCACATGGGCGCTTTCTTGGGTTCTCCCAGGAACTTGACCTTCTTTCCTGCTGTTGTTGGGGCTGGAGTGGACCGCATATCACTAAGTTCTCTCTAAAGAGGGGGCACACAATATAAGTAGGATTTAATCATCCTCCATCCATCAGGCAACTACAAAGCATGGCTATTTAGAGGATTCCGGCAGTGACAGAGCTAGCTACCTCATAGCGTTTCTGGTCCTCTGCAGCCTTCTTTATCCACATGATTTTCTCCTTTTTCTCCATATTTAACCATGTGCCCTCCATGCTCTTCAGGGCTTTAGCGCGGTCGTTCTGAGGACAGATAGAGATGGAAAAGCAACAATATAAATGAGACAAAACAAAAACCAAGAGCATCTTTTCCCATTCATACACGTTTCCTCCCGTACCTTGAAGCGAGCGAGATAGTCTCCAATCACACTTTGTTGCCAGATTTCTTCAGCGGTTTTGGGAGTCTCCGGGAGTTTAGCCTTCTCATCTGCTGCTTTCTTTTTGTCTGCCTGTCCAGATCTGCTCCTTACCTGCTCAGCCAAGCACACATTAAAAATAAACATGGATTACCCAAGTCCAGTAACACATCTGCACTAGACAGCTTTAATTGCGATCACGACCGATCCATGAAAACATGCTTGGTGACCTTAGAGGGATACTACAAATGTCACCTTTGCAGCATCCTGGGCGGCCATCTTTGATGCTGTGGTGTTAAAGCGCACCAATCATAGCCAAAATCAAACACGTATTAACAACGTGACCAGTACAACCTAAACATGTTTAATCAAACTACATGTACAGTTTTTTGAAAAAAACAGCAGTTTTTTAAAAAATCCCATACTTTGTCAAAGACACTAGCATGCAAATGAGCTACCCAGAATGCCTAGCTTCAGTAAACTCTAGAAGAATCAAGAGAAGTGCACACAGAAATTCCACAAGGTGGCAGCACTAACACAGAAGTTTGGCAGATTTCAAAATAGCTTAGAAGGTTTATTAGGCAAGCAAGGAATTTCAACTGAGCATGTGCGAGATTTCAGAGCTACGGTTGGCTGTGAAGATATAGGTAGGAGGAGTCAGTGAAATCCAAGATGTCTGCCTCAGCTAGAACTGCAGTGGAGATAGGGGAGATTTTGCAGAAGGTATAGTGAGCTGATCATTTACATTATACAAACAATTCTGTTTTAAAAATCGGATTTCTTCAACTTTCACATATTGTATTTACTTAGTAAATCATTTTAGGTATGATTGGTGCCCTTTAACTGCTTTTCTGTGCATACCCACCATCTTTTCTTCTGCCAGAACCCTCTGCTGCTCCTCTTCTGGGAGACTCTGAAACACATGCAGGAAGGAGACATCAGTGGGCAAGTCAAACACTTCTAGAGGGTAACATTCCTTGCTTATTGGCTCATTTTGCTTTGGAGCAGGAATCACTGTCCAATCAAATCTAGTATTTCTGACTATACTGTATTGAACAGGCAAGTTGTCACCATACAAAACAAGTGGGAATCATTTAGCAACACTGGGCTAATCTGCACCAGTACAATCACCCACAGCAAACAAGTGGTTGGTTCTGATAAGTCTTCTCTGGGGTAGGGTAAAAAAAAAAAAAGTAAAGCTCTAATTGGCTGATGCAGGTGATGACACTGCACTGGAGGAAACTAACTCAGTAGAATGAGCCCCAGAGAGTCATACTCATACTAAATACATACATAATCACTTTCATTTGAAGGTGAGAAGGAATTACCTCAAGGAAACGCATCAACTCCACTTCATAGTCTTTCTTTTTCTGCAGAAATAAAAAAAATGAGCGAGTTTAGCTAAAAATTTTTTTAAGGGCGTTAGAAACTCTGCAGATTCTTCAGTTGCGTCTCAGTCCTAGACCCCATCTTCATTTCACTCCAGAGTCCTCCTGACAACCTTAGAAGCCCCTTACATAATGAGAGATTGGCCTAATGATGGTGGGTGGGGTGATTAGCAACACATCAGAGACCATGCAAAGCAAAAAGTTGTAGCAAGGTTAAGACAAAACCCACTAGTTTAGTTAAAATCCAATGTCAATAACGAGCAAGGGGATCATTAGATACATCACCTGCTCGCACTTCTTGTTGAAGGCGTCCTTCTCCTTCTGGGAGAGCAGCTTCCACCTTTGGCTGCAGAGGACCATGCGCTCTGTGCTGGGAACGTCCTTCATGTTGGCCATCAGTTCTGCACAGTACATTGAGTAGCTGTTCCTAAGGGGAATGGAAAACAAAGGGATTCCGAGTCATGCCAAGACATAGGACCTTTCTTAAGGCCTTGAGAAAGGTCCCTATGTGGACCAAAACATCACTTAGGCTTGCATGTAATTTCACAAGTCTCGGTGTTGCTCATCATTCTTTTATAGTAGTAGTAGGATAGAATGATAAAGATACACCCACTGCTTGGTTAATGTCCACACTCAATCACACACTTACGGTGGAGGCTTGGTTGGCCGGCCATCAAACTTGTCCTTCAGCTGGCGCTCGGCCTTGGTGAGAGTCGAGCGGGTGATGCCCTCTTCTGTGATGTTGAGTTCTGGGTGCTTCTGCATGTATTCCCTCATTATGCCCTGTTGGTAGGAGAGCAATATGGCTTATAGCAGATCAGTAACACCATGAAAATATGGCAAGTCTTTGGGTGGAGGAGGAGCCAAATCTCAAGACTAGGAGTAATGGCCGTGAGACAGTAGTCAGCTCTACTTTTCTGACAGCCACAGCCTGAGTGTGTACCTACATACAGGTATGTGCACTCACTTCATATAGCTTGCGTTGCTCCAGTGCCTTATGGATCCATTTCAGGCGCTTTTTATCAGACAACTGGGACCACTGCTTCCCTAATGCGTCCTTCACATCTTTAGTGCTGGCCTGAAATCACAGCAGGGGGGTTATAAGTATGATATTACGCCCCCGATCCCCACCTCCTACAGTGATGAGCCCCAGCGCACACTCACATCCGCATGCAGTTTCAGGTAGACCTTCCTCTCGTGGTTGTACCACAGCTGCTGAGGGGTCTTGGGCTTCTCCGGGACATCAGATTTCTTTGGATTTTGCATGAGATCAGGATGCTCCTCCCTACAAGACAATAAGAAGAAGTATGATGGGTGTTGTTCCCTGCTACTATTTCTCTGTTCCCGAACACCCCCCCCCC
>CM044447.1:5117579-5151851 GCA_024363595.1 Xenopus borealis | reverse complement strand
CTCCTCCTATTGCTCCATATAACCCTCCCTATAACTCCTCCTATTGCTCCATATAACAATGCCTATAACTCCTCCTACTGCTCCATATTACCCTCCTTATAACCCCTCCTCCATATAGACTCCCAGGTTACTTTGGGTCCCTAATTGATAAAAAACACAGTCCACATTTCAAAAAGGAATTTTATTAAATCGTATAAAATTTTACATTGAAGAATGTCTTTTAAAAAAGTATAATATTATTGCAAAGCTTAACATTGTCACTTAAACTCTATTTTACGATACCAATTCGTTACTGAATTGAATGCAAACCAAATAATCCTCCTGAAACCTCTGATGTTTACAAATTGGATTGCATAGAAGACAAATAAAAAAAAAACCTCAGAATTTTTTTTTCCTCTAACCCTTCAAAAATATCAATGATTGAAAATAAAAAATCTGTTAAATAGGTTCATAGATATATATATATTTTTTTAAACTTTATTTAAAATATATTAGATTCTGGCTCAATATATATACGATTTGAGGTCTATTTACATAAGAGAGGATCAAACACACAACAATAGACAGATTTTTTTAAAAAATGCATAGAAATTAAGGCAAAATTATCTGGAAATGTCATTTTAAAGGAAAAGTAAATGTTTTTCTTTTTCTTTCTGTAAATTTGCTCTAAACAGCCCCCCAGATTAATGTACCCTAGTCCCTGCTGCAAGTCTGCTCTGGTTTCTGTGTTATCAGCAGCTTGTTTCCCCTTCTTCCTGGTGCAGAGTGAAGCCCAGCCCCTTAGTTTACTGAGCAGTCCATTTGCTGCTGTTCCACAATAGAGAGGAAGAGGGAGCCAGTGTTTCATTAGTAAGCTAGTTTCCCCAAGCAAAAGCTGCTAAACACACTGCTCTCTGCTATGTCATAGTATGCAAATGATCTCCAGGACTAGTCCAAGATATAAGGTCAGCTCAGTAAACTAAGGGGCAGGGCTTCACTCTGCACCAGGAAGAAGGGGAAACAAGCTGCTGATAACACAGAAACCAGAGCAGACTTGCAGCAGGGACTAAGGTACATTAATCTGGGGGGCTGTTTAGAGCAAATTTACAGATAGAAAAAAAAAACGTTTACTTGTTCTTTAAAGGGGGTATATCCTACCATTCAACCTAATTTAATATTGTTCAGAGAGCTCTTCTGAGCACTTCTGCACGTTACGCAATTTTCTAGATTTCACGGCATTAGTAAGATTTCAAAGCAAGGGCCAAGCAGAAGAATTTACTGAAGCAAGAAGCATCTCATGGGGCTTCCCTTCTCAATTCCATAGCTCTTTGTGGCAGGAGGGATAGAACTAAGCAGGAAAGTATCGGAAGATGTTTCCTGCTTCAGGGAATTCCACTTTGGAAAACAGCAGGCAGCACTTTGCTTTCACATTCCTGATAATTAGCTGGAAGCATATCTTGGCACTTTCCTACTCGTGACTCATTAGGAGATGCTTCCTAAACTCTTGCTGTATTGCCTAGCACTTTCCTAAAAAATCTGTATAGCCCTGGCCAAACATCATAAGGCACTTTGGTCACAAATTCTTGATATTAGCAGTGGAAAGTTGGATAATATCATTAAATATAAAAATTAAAAAAGCCTTACCACTTTTTTTATGCTACATATTTTTTTTGAAGGCACTGGAAACATTTAAAATCATGGGGTTATGAAGATCAATGGGAAGCGTCTGCCCCTAGTGCAGTAATCCATAACCACCAATCAGTAGAAAGCACATATTGGGCTATGGCAGTTATAATAATTAAAACAAAAAATCTGATTGGTTGCTAAGGGTTACAGGGCTGGGAATATCCTTCCCAGATGATACAACATGAACCCCAAATCTCTGAGGTAAATTGCTAAAAGCATGTACATACTATCACTAGAGCGGTGCCACCTTTTCCCTCAATTGGCTCAATTTAAGGTGGCCCCCTGGTAAATTTAATATTCTAAGAGGAGTTTGAGTCCTTTAAATGGGCATCTGGACCTCATGATAGACATCACGGCCTTCTTCCTCCTCCAGGTTCACAGATGCATCATCAGAGTCCAGCTATAGATTAAAGAAGACGGACATATAAGATAAGGGTAAGATAATTTCCCTCCGAACGCTCCCCCCTTTTATATACCACTTTAAAAATCACCCCAACCTCAGGTACTTACGCATTTGAGTTCCAACTTATTAAAGATGATGGGCATGAGGAACAGGCGGACTGGCACGGTCAGGATGAGGATGAAGGGTAGTGCCAGGGAAGCTGGGGTGAACATCACAGCAAAACAGACTGCCAGACACAGGGTCTGAATGAGCGTGAAGACGTGCATGCGCCAGGTCTTAACCTGAGTGGAGAGATACACTTAATTATGTCCCAACATATACTCAATTTAGTAACATCTCCCCTTATCTTACCACCTAACAAAACCTTTTCACGGCCAACATTGGCATTATCCACCAAGCAAATCAGCATTATTACACTGATGAGTTTGTATCTTCACCTGTGGATGGAGCTCACCAGGACCCAGATCTACTGCACCCTAGAGAAAGTGGTGTTCAATGAAAAGCATATTTGGCAAAAGCTTTTAGATATCAAACAGATGTTGCATAGGTATTGGGTTAGGTCAGGCTGGTGGCTTGTGTACCATCTGCATTTCTCATTATGGCACCAGTGAGCTCCATCCATCTAAAGTTTTCCTTCACCCTCTACTGTTTTCTTCATTCATTCATTCATTCAGTTTCTTTTTTGTTCCCAAGATGGTCAACCCTACATTGTATGTTAATTGTTCCTTGATCTGCCTTTGCATATCATCTCTTGCCAAACATCCCATTACCTGTCATTGTCACCCAAATAATATATAACAAAATAATCATGATTATAAACCCAACATAGTCATCAACCTCTCTGACTGTATCATATTTCATGAGAATCTCCATGTCATAGTATATATTGTCCATTACAGTTTGCTCGATCACTGTCTCCTTGACTCAAATACTTCCTAGACATAGGTCTTCTCGTTTCCCATGCCTCTCCACTCTCTCATCACTTCCACCTCCATAATTTAAATCTCACCCGTTATTTATCCACAATCCACCAAGTTCTTTGCCCACCCTCCTCTCATGCTTTGAGGCCTCCCTTGTTCTTTCCATGTCTTACCCTTGTGACATATGGTTCCTTTGGATGATACTTTGATGGTTTCAGGGTGAGTAAGATGCGATCAAATAACTGCACACCATTTAGGGAGGTCACACCCATATACAGGAAAATCCCAAATAGAACAGCCAAGGGAATGAGAGTGAGGATAGGCTCCATGAGGATGGACACACCTGCATAGTGAAGGACAAGTACAACATGAGTGGACCGTTTGTTTCAAAAGAGAAGTCATAACTATGACGAGCATCTTGAGATACTTTTATGAGTCACTAATAAGGTTCCTGCTCTGTGTTTTTAAATCAAAAAATGTTTTCAAAGCCCTAGGTGCCATTTGCAGAATGTTGCCTTTAAAAGTACCAGGATTAGGCCTCAACATAGTAGTTACGGCAGACACATTAAAATTTAAGGTAAAGGATCTTGTCAGAGAAAGATTCTTCTCTAGGATCCAAAGCTTTTTCATCCAGTTTAAATTATACATTGGGAAAACAATCAAACTGACTTCTAATTCAGAACTCTATCCCCGCATGAAAGGTGAAAGAGCATGGGACCATGGGAAAGGGCTCTGTAGTTAGGCAGGTATTGGACATAGACTGAATTCCAATACAATGAAATCCAAACGTATTCTTTAGTAGGCTTTAGTAGGCATAGGCTTTATCACTATATGGACTTGGAACATCACATTCTCACACATAGTAATATAAACCAGTCAATCTCTGATCCATAGAAACATTGGTGGCAAGTAATTGCACTAACCAACAAGGATGGCCACCAGGAAACCACTGATCCTCTGCTCGATAACCCGATCTATCTGAGGTTTATCCCCTTTGGTGGTGATTGTCAGGGCATTGGCATGGGTGACAGTACGCACTGTGGTGGCGCTAAGCCAAGGCATCCCAAAAAGTGCACACACCCCTCCCATGCCGACGATCAAGAGAAGATCAAGATGGAAGCCAGAACCCTTTATTGTTTTCCTTTCCGGCTTACTGACAATTAGCCTGTGTGAGAGAAAAAACACATTTGGTTACTGGCAAATAAAGCACTTGTGCCAAAACCCTAGCTTATATGCTTTCCAAGATCTCCATCTCCTTACGTGGTTATCTGAGACTCCATGAAGATGAGGATAAATACCAGCAGGGCTGGGACAACTGAGGCAAACATCATCCAGATGGGAAAGGGATTATCAACGGAATTGAAGCCAAGAGGTGGGATAAACCAACTACGGTTTTCAGGTTTGGAAACACTGAGACCCTTGGGAAGGCTGAGTTTCTGCGGATATGATAAAACATTTTTGAGAATGAGCAGCAACACTTGGTGGCATCAAATGGAATGTAGAAGCGGACAGAAGGGAGAGTACAAGAGAACGGGGGAGACGGAGAAGAAGAAGAATATAAAAGGGAAGGGAAAACAAGTTTAACTGCAAAAGAATACTCACCTGTGTGTAAGTGTCTTTAATAAAGTAATCAGCCACTACCATAAGTAGAATAGCAATGGGGACCCCAAAATCTCCAATGATACGACGCAGCTGTAACAAAGAGATGAGAAAGTCTACAGGTGGAACTGTCAGAAGAACATGGCCACCTTCCAAAAAAGTAAAGACTATATCACAGTCCTCTGTCCTAGATTCCTAATGTGGTGTATTGAGTTGCTTCATTTATTCTAACTCAGCATATACAGCTAATGGGGGTAATGTAATAAAAGTTGCACATTTGGTACTGGCCTAGTAACTCATAGAAACCATTAGTAGCATTTTACTGGTCAGCTACTTAAAATCAAACACATCATTGGGTTACCATTGCAAACTTTGCCCTTTGCCCTATATATATATATATATATATATATATATATATATATACACACATGCCACACCAGTGACAGCCAATGAGATCTCACCTTCCCAGGAAAGAAACCACTGTTTTTAAATTGACGCAAGAAGAATGCAATAAGGAAAGCTCCGAACATCAACACAAGAGACAGCAGAGCTGTGTTGGGTTGGGGGCTCTTGGTATAATCAATCTCGGTTGTCTGGTTGTAGTGACCTTGCAGCCGATGTGTATTGAAAATCTGTAATAAAACAGGCACAATATTTAGCAGAGCTCGTGTTGAAGGGTACTATAACTCAATAATGTCTATTCATCTTTACAAAGACAATACAGTATGCAGACATGTACAGAACATTCCTTCCCTGCAGATATGGTGCATTCCTCATTGCTTGTGGCAAACGAGGTTAAATACACAAACATCTCTTTAAAAATATTGAATTTACAGCGTTTCTAGTTATCCTACCTACAGTTAATTTGCAGTACAGTGCAACATCAAGTTGTAAGAACAGAAAAAATGGACATACTTACCATAAAATATATGTATTGATAGTGCAAAGAAAACTTGGTTCCTTCGTCTGGTTTCATAAACATTCCAGAAACCCTCAATACACCTTGATTAAGGGCAACCCTTATATTGGAGAAGCTTTTTCAAAATCTCCACCTAGCCTTGACTATCCATGGTCTGTCTAGACTTATTCTCACTCTCTCTTGGGTGGATCTACACATCGTGTACAGACCCCTTCTATACATATATTTGTGTGTGAAACATTCCAGGATCCAAGGGTTCATTAAACACACTTTAAATTTGAGTGATCTTCAGTTCACACCCCCATATCTATGTAGGCATAGGTGGAAACCCAGAATTCTACTTTACTAACTTCTATTCTTCCACCAGTTTTCCCCTGCTTTCAACTACAACTTTTCATCTAATTCTGTTTCTAATTTTGTTGTCTTTTCCAATGCTGCTCTAGCCTTCTTCTCCTTCAGCTTTCAACACTTCTTCCTTTCTTATTCTTTGCACCTACTTTGTTATCTGTTCACTGTAGTCTCTTCTTCCTGTCTGGTCTTGATCTCCAAATTCTTTGCCACATTCACTTTTTCCTCCTTCTCCTTTTTCCTCTATTATTCTTTTTCTTCTACTTTTCCATTCATATCTTTTCCCCAAACAAATTTTCTCCCTAACGTTTATGCTATGCTGTTTCTACCTTCCATGTGTTCTTCTGACCCTTATTACCCATTTACCTCATTGTTCCACCCTTTATTATATCTTTAGGCAGCCCCCTTGCTTGTCTATCAGATAAAATCATTGTGCAAAATACTCTTTATAAATGGTTGAACCTAAAAAAATCAGCATGAAAAGAGCAACAACATTCAATGACCAAGGAATCCAAAGAAAAATGTTGTAGGCATTTCCCCTTTTTCCCCAGTTACTCTTCCCAGGGTTAATCTAATTGATTTCTATTTGGAGACTCACCGTGACCAGTTTTGCAAAGGTTTCATAGATGAAAATGAGCGAGATTAAAAAGGAAAATATTTCCTGCGTGAATCTGGAGATAAACCGGACAAGGAAGCTTCCTTCAAAAGCCACCACAATAATCACAATGAGGATCAGCCAGAATCCAATCCATACTCGGCCCACAATGTATTCAATTCCCTGGCTTTCACAGAACTGAATTAAAAAAAAGAAAGATGAATAAAAATGCACAATTATCTTCTTAGCATTGTCCCTTCTATCAATATTGTCCTCACAATTTCTATTCCCTCCATATCATTGTTTGCTGTGTGTTACTAGAACACAACAAACAAATCACATTACAAAATCAGCCCAAAACTGTTCAGAGAGAGAGAGAGAGCCTTACATTAAAAAAAGCCTCCTCGAAGACAAGCAGTGGTCCAGAAAAGCCAAGGATGAGAAGGGGCTGAGCTCCAAAAATGCAGAACACAATACCCTGCACAGCTGTGGATACCAGCAGTTCCGATACACCCATCCATTTGTTTGTCTTCTCAGCTAAGCACAGAATGGAAAAAGCAGAGAGGGAGAGTTGTTCAAAGAAATTGCTGAATATAGTGGTCATCAGAGAAAGAGGTAAAACAAAATAGAAGAAAGAAGTTGCAGCCATAGACAGATGAGTAGAGAGAGATAGAGAGAGTCATTTATTCAACTAATAAGGTAAAGATGGAGACAGTAAGAAAGCAAAAGGATTGACATACACCATATTAATTGAATTAAGAAATACAGTACATAAAGCTCTGAGAGGCAATGCCTACAATAAGCTAATCCAGCTCATGTAATATCTAATTATATATATATATTATAGAGTGTCTAGACATTGGTAAAGTGCTGAAAGCTGGCTCATTATTGTTATCCCAGTATAATAAGGGTATCAGTTTACTGAAATGAAATCACAGAACTGTGCCATGATAATGTGCAGTTATACAGAGAATATACACACACAGGGCACTATGTGGGGCTGTCTCTATCTGAACTATGCACACAAAACAAAATGACTACGCCTAGGGTCAAATCAGAAGTATTAATACAAACTTATACCCTACTCATAAGGAGACATATTGAAGCCAGGTACCTTACAGTGCTGATAAACTATTTGTAAAATGTGATCGGCTGATAGGTATCATTTGTCATTTACCCATTAACCCTCCAAATGTGATAGCCGGGGAGAGGGCGGCAAAGTAGATGAAGATGACAGCTGCCAAACACTGGGGGTTAAAGGCATCCGTGATGTCACTCAAATACTTGGGATATCTCCGGCGTATGTCACGTGCCAGACCCCCAAATATCTTTCCAGTTCGACGCAAGGGGTCCTCGGGTGGTTCAGCAGGGATTTCTGTAGTAGCAATGAAATAATGAGGAAAGTGAGACCTAGTAACAGGGTTACAGTCTGCCCTGTCAAACCGAGGGAGGAAGCGTTATGGTTGGTTCAACTGGGTAGGCAATAGGAAGGGGAGAGAAGAGAGAAGATGAAAAAAAATGGTAGCTTAGGATGCATGATGAGAAGGAATGAATAAAACAATTCACTAAGTAAGTGAAAAAATGAAGGTGTAAGAAAAAATATTGAGAATGAAATAAGGTGGTGAAGGAACATGGGGGGAATGAAGAAATCATAGATATCTCCTCTGCTCAGTACCTGGTCTGCTTCTCCCACGTTCCTCTTCAATCTGGTATCTTTTCCTGAGCAGGTTTTTTTGCACCGGTACCAGATCCTTCAGAAGCTGTTCATCAGGAGAGTCACATGGGGGTAGAACTATACTATAGTCTAGAAAATCCTCCAGAGACTTTATAAGATCCTTATGACCCTCAGCAAGGTACATTTCATTGCGGAAGACCTGGGGAAACACAGGAATGTATTTATAGAGCAATAGGAGGAGTTATAGGGAGAAATTGGTGTAGAAGCAATAAAAAGGTTACAAAGAGCAATAGAAGTCAACATGGGCACAGTTATTTTACAGTAGTAGAAAATTTAAGGAAGGTTACACAGAGCAGTTGGAGAAACTAAATGAAGAAGTTATTTGTGAGGGATGGACATCTTGTAGAACCAAAGGAATACTATCTACACATCACAAAGAGCAACAGGTCATGTTGAGAGTCTATTGCTTACCCTCTCAGCCATCATACTGGACACTGCCCTTCCTACTTCATGGTAGCTGATGTTTGAGTTGTCTGGACCCAGAAGGACAAACAGAAACCTAATAGGTAGAGACACTTCCAGGACAGAGTCTAGGTAAACTGCTTCTTTCAGGCGCACAAAAGCAAGAGTTGGTTTTTCCAAGAAAGAGACACATCCTACAGGAGAGGGACACAAAATTGTTGTGAAGACAAATGAGAAAAAAGATATAAAAATCATAAGTGGGATGGGATAGAAGCATCATAGGCCTAAACAGTCCCCCAATAAAAAGTGCCTGTTTGTGGCATCTTAAATATGAGGACAGACAAGTTATGGGATTTCTTCCTTGACAGGTAACGATGACGGGGTATCTATGGATTTGGAAACTGGACTCGAGAATTGAAATGAGTAGTGATTAATCTAGGAAATGTTTAACTGGCAGTGTGTGTAAGGGTGCCTGTTGATCCATGCCGGCGTCGAAGTCGGCGTGCGTCAAAGTCGGCGCGCGTGTGTGCGTCGTGACGCCATCACGCCTGCGTCTGTTTTGGCGCCAATTGGGGCCTATTTAAGGAAACTCTGGACGCTAGACTGGTGCCCGATTATAGGTTCTCCTTTGTGGTTCCTGGGTGCGCTGATCCTGACTCTCTTGTGGACTTATTCGTGTATGACCATGCCTTGTTCCTGGACTCCTGAACCTCTGCTGCCTGAACTGAACCTCTTGCCTGGACTTTGACTCTGATTTGTTCCTGATCCTTGCCTGTACCGTGTTTGTTGGACTGTTGTTTCCTCCTTGGTCCGCATCCCCTCCTGAGCCCGCTGACCTTACAGTGTGTGCCCAATAAATACACCCTTATTTCTCTCCAATTCCTATATAGTCTCTTGCTTATCAATTCACAGTCAGGATATAAAACCTACAGTATACCGCAAAGGATGTTTACTTACCCACCAGAACAATGGAGGCTTCTGCGTTTTCTGGCACCCGTTCAGCCAGCGCACTTTTCTTTTCTTCCTGTTGGGTATTTAGAGATCCCCAAAAAAGTTAAAACAACACAATAAAGAAAAAAATATACATTCAATACCATGGGCAGTCAGAAAGAGTACAACGTAAGAAGACTAATGCTCAGCTACTCTAAACTACCAGGACTCCAAGCCAAGCCTAATCAATACCTTTGCTACAATTCGACCTTGCAATCAGAAACATATTTTAAAGTGAAGGCCCCCAGAGATAAAGTTGCCCTACGAAAGACCACAGATGCCTAGTGGCTCAGTAAGTTATTCCAAAAGTTTTTTCCTTTCAAGACAAGTCCTCACCTTTTCTGGTATAGTTTTCTTCTCCAATGAATGCAGCAGAGGCCTCCCACTTTCTGGGTCTCCCCTTTTTACAATTTCTTCATCAGGATGACTAGGAGAAGTAAAGATACAGATATGTAAAAACATCTTTGAGGGGGTCACCAGTCTATAATTGTAAGGAGTATTCAAAAGAACATTCATTCCAGTTGGGTGGGAAATTAATTTAGTTTGCCCCATGGTTTCTCTAGATGACCTAGCCTTAAGCTTCTGGCTGCAATTCATTACTCTTTAAGGGTGATAAATACCCAACTTTTAATACAGGTGATTTTATGATGGCATTTAGATGTTCATTTCCATATACTCTACCTGTGTTGTAGAAGAAGGGCTTTCAGGACCTCATCTCTGTTCTGGGGCTTTAGGAGGTCTTCATAAATCATCTGGTCAATGACTTGGCTGGATATGCCAGGAAGTGTCTTCTCAGCAAGGTCCAGAAGCACCGTACCTGCAGAGTAAATGCCAAGGATACATTAGTCTAATACTACTTTGAGGCCTGGAATTATGACCTTTAATGAAAATCTTTCTCTCACCTTTCTGGAATGCACGATGAACCTCCAAAAGGCTGTGAAAGGTGAGATAGGAGATCTGAGGTTTACCCCATTGCCTGATATCATCCTGGTAATCCTCCTCCACCTTCAACCAGCGAGCAGCCTCTACCCAACGCATCTCATTGTGGGCATCCATTGTCAACTCATGCAGCTCTATGTAGAGCTGTAATAGGAGCAAAATGGCAACAGAAGATGAGGTTAAGAAATATTAAGGACAGAATAAGAGTGTAGGGGTAGATGAGCCATCTACCTAGAAGGCAGACCAATAATTCTGTGCTTGGCAGTCCCAAGGTACCATATGTACCTTAAGGGTAAGGCCAGATGGGAAGATTCAGGGAGATTTGTTGCCTGGCGACTAATAGCCTCTTCTTTGGGGCAACAAATCTCCCCAAACTGATTCCCCCTGCCTTCCCTAAGTAAAAGTGCCAGTAGTTTGAAAATTTGCAACTCGTCTTTATCAGTCACTGTGGGAGGCACTTAGCACAGTAGTGAAACGTTGACACAATACATTCTTTTCAGGCGCACAAAATATACAGTGCAGACACAGGGCAAAATGGTAAGAGCACTGTCCAAGAGATTGTGACTAGAAGAAAATGTATGGAGTTTTGGACTCCAGTCCTTAAGAGGGATATAAGTGAGCTGGATAGAGTGCAGAGAAGTGCAACTAAACTGGGGATGGAAGACTTAAATTATGAGGGTAGACTGTCCAGGTTGGGGTTGTTTTCTCTGGAAAAAAGGTGCTTGTGAGGGGACATGATTACACATTACAAATACATTAGAGGACATTATAGACAAATATCAGGGGACCTTTTTACCCATAAAGAGGATCACCAGAGGCCACCCCTTCAGACTAGAAGAAAAGGACTTTCATTTAAAGGAACAGAGTAGGTGGTTCTTCACAGTGAGGACAGTGAGGTTGTGGAATACACTGCTGGGTGAAGTTGTGATGCTGATTCTGTTGATGTTTTTAAAAGGGGCTTATTTTTTTTGGACAGACATAATATCAAAGGCTATTGTGATACTAAACTCTTCAGTTAATATAGCTATGGGCATATATGGTTTGTGTGAAAGAGTGGAGGGGTGTGTGTGTGTGTGCTGGGTTTTAATTTGGAGAGGTTGAACTTGATGGACTTTGTTCAACCGAATTTAACTATGTAACTATATATATATATATATATACAGTGTTTTAAATAGAGATTCATGGACCCCACTACAAGATGTGTGTCCTTATCCCTACTTCAGGTCCTAAAACTGTGGGAAACGGTGGTTTAAATCTAATCCCTTTTTACAGATATATCATTCAGCCTTACAGGAAAAGTATCATGCATTTCCCTTTAATTATATAATTTCAGTTACCTCTAATATGCACTGCATTTATTATGCCCACATGGTCCAACATGCAAAGCCACAGGATGTATTGTTGACCAGTCATTTCCTGTTGGGTCGAAGAAGATGGGGAAACATACAGCAGGCAGAAGAACTGCTAATAAGCTTTTATTTTATGTCCACACAACATGTTTTGGGCTGCAAAGGCCCTTTCTCAAGTGTGTACAGGTGAGTGAAAACAGAACTTCTTAAAGGTCAACACCAGAATTCCACATCCCCCAATTCAAAAGTGAAAACATTTAACCCTTGCATGTACTGTCTCTGTATGTCCATACGTGCAGATACACAGGAACATATTGTGAGTTCAAAATAGGAACAAAGTCTGCTGAGGAACTGCTCCAATTGTGAGCCTACCTAAGCATTCAAATGTTACACTGACGGTGTGCACCTTTATTGGATTTCCTGTTGGGTGGTCTGGTTGGAGTACAGATTTACCTTCTCCACTGGTCTGCCATTGCATTGTATCAAGCTTTGCCTTCCTGGGATAGAGGGTTGAAGTTGCAGCCTTCCCCATGATGGGCTAAAGTCAAACTGTAAATGGTCATTCCCCAAGCCAACATAAAGTTCTGCAGGAGCTCAGGTCCTGTCTGCAAAGTTCCAGGAGAAAAATACATCTATTTCTACTTCTGAGAGGATGGTCTTTGTGAGAGCCAAGAAAGACAACATTCCAGCAACAGGGGGTGGAACATTATTCCTCCCCACTCTAAGGTGGTAAAGCAAGTTTGTCTGGCATCCTTAAATGACCTGGGGTCAGAGCTACAACAGTTGAATTTTGTGTAGCCTTCAGGCATAGCCTCTGCTTTATCTTAACTGGAACTCATGAGTTCCATTATCTCATCAGCTGAGAAATAGCCCTCTCATACACGCCTTTACTATCCCATGCTACTTGATTGAGGTGTTTTCAACTAGATTCATTCCATTGGATCCATTGGCACAGTTATATATGGAACACCTAGGCTATACATACACAGAGTGAGTCATATTGCACTACTCTGGTCCTCTCGAAGTGTGGTTCTAGAGTAATTTGATCCTGTTCTCCAGGTGTGGAAGCAACCAGGCACCAGGAGTACCTCTGGTGGGCACAGTTGTAAGTTGGATCTTTATTTTCACCCAGTTATGGCTTTTCTTGAGTAGCCCCTGGAGTATGTTGGATCTTTCTTTTCACCCAGTTAGAGCTTTTTAATCTTGGGTAGCCCCAGGAGTATGTTGGATCTTTCTTTTCACCCAGTTAGGGCTTTTTAATCTTGAGTAGCCCCTGGAGTATGTTGGATCTTTCTTTTCACCCAGTTAGGGCTTTTTAATCTTGGGTAGCCCCAGGAGTATGTTGGAGCTTTATTTTCACCCAGTTATGGCCTTTTTAATCTTGAGTAGCCCATGGAGTATGTTGGATCTTTCTTTCCACCCAGTTATGGCCTTTTCATCTTGGCCAGTGCCAGGAGTATGTTGGACCTTTCTTTCCCCCAGTTAAGGCCTTTTAAACTTGGGTAGACCCAGGAGTATGTTGGATCTTTCTTTCCACCCAGTTATGGCCTTTTCATCTTGGTTAGTGCTAGGAGTATGTTGGACCTTTCTTTCACCCAGTTAAGGCCTTTTAATCTTGGGTAGACCCAGGAGTATGTTGGACCTTTCTTTCCCCCAGTTAAGGCCTTTTATCGGATCTTTCTTTCCACCCAGTTATAGCCTTTTCATCTTGGGTAGACCCAGGAGTATGCTGGACCTTTCTTTCATCCAGTTATGGCTTTTTCATCTTGGGTAGATTTAGGAGTATGTTGGAGCTTTCTTTCCCCCAGTTAAGGCCCTTTAATCTTGGTTAGCCCCATGAGTATATTGGATCTTTCTTTCATCCAGTTATGGCTTTTTCATCTTGGGTAGATTTAGGAGTATGTTGGAGCTTTCTTTCCCCCAGTTAAGGCCCTTTAATCTTGGCTAGCCCCATGAGTATATTGGATCTTTCTTTCATCCAGTTATGGCCTTTTCATCTTGAGTAGACCCAGGAGTATGTTGGACCTTTCTTTCCCCCAGTTAAGGCCCTTTAATCTTGGCTAGCCCCATGAGTATATTGGACCTTTCTTTAATCCAGTTATGGCCTTTTCATCTTGAGTAGACCCAGGAGTATGTTGGACCTTTCTTTCACCCAGTTAAGGCCTTTTAATTTTGGGTAGACCCAGGAGTATGCTGGACCTTTCTTTCATCTAGTTATGGCTTTTTCATCTTGGGTAGACCCAGGAGTATGTTGAACCTCTCTTTCACCCAGTTATGGCCTTTTAATCTTGGCTAGCTCCAGGAGTATGTTGGATTTTTCTTTTCACCCAGTCATGGCCTTTTAATCTTGGGTAGCATCAAGAGTATGTTAGATATTTATCTTCACCCAGTTATAGCCTTTTATTCTTGTTTTGTTGCATGGAAGCACAAGTGAGTATTGATCCCACACTTTCTTGTGGGTCTGTATCAACAAAAGGGCTGACATACTTATTGTATACAAATATTGTCCAGATACAGCCCCACCAGGCTTTTCTTTTTTAAAAATAAAAAAAAATAACAACATTCTGGTTTTACCTGTAATACAGTTGTTAGACCTAATGGATGTGATAATGTCTCAATTGCACTGATTTTTGACTACAAACTCATAGTAGGGCAAATGTGATAGTTAATAACAGCAATTTGTAGTTTTACCCAGACATATATTTATCCCTCCAACAATGCATTTTACACGGTGCTAAGGTGATATTCTTGTGGTTATGGATTTACTATGAATTGGAAAGCAGAGATTTCTGCACAGACCTACACACATATTAGTATTTCCCATATAAATGCCTATATAAAGTGCCTATATAGAGAGGATGTTGGAAGGAACCCCCTGATAAGGGGTTGTAGAGGCTCCAATAGCCCTGCACAGTACATTCCCTTATAAAGGTATGGGATCGGTTATCCAGAAACCTGTTATCCAGGAAGCTCCAAATTACGGGTAGGTCGTCTCCCATAGACCCCATTTTATCCAAATAACCCAAATTTTTAAGAAAATATTTCCTTTTTCTGTGTAATAATAAAACAGTAGCTTGTACTTGATCCCAACTAAGATATAATTAATCCTTATTGGAAGCAAAACCAGCCTATTGGCTTTATTTCATGTTTAAATGATTTTCTAGTAGACTTAAGGTATTGCAATTGGGTTTAATTGTTTCATTATTTGTGGTTTTTGAGTTATTTAGCTTTTTATTCTGCAGTTTGCAATTTCTACAATCTGACTGCTAGGGTCCAGATGACCCTAGCAACCATTCACTGATTTGAATAAGAGACTGGAATATGAATAGGAGAGGCCTGAATAGAAAGACGAGTCATAAAAAGTAGCAATAACAGAGCCTTACAGAGCATTTGTTTTTTAGATGGGATCAGTGACCCCCATTTTTAAGAGTCAGAAGAAAAAGGCAAATCATTTAAACAACATAAAAAAAGAAAAAAATGAAGGCCAATTGAAAAGTTGCTTAGAATTAGCCACACTAAAAGTTAACTTAATGGTGAACCATCCCTTTAAAGCCAAACTGATTGCTTTATGAATTCCGCCATTAAAGTTTAAAGACTCTTTTATGTGCCATTTAATTCACTGAGCTATAAAATGCCAGGCAGCTGGCAGATAAGGAGGGTGACAGTTTTGTTTACAAGAATCTTTCTATTGGAGGACTATACCACTCAATATATATGGGGGGGGGATGCTACATATCCTAACAAACTGGGAACAACACACTCTATGGCATGATCCTAAACTGCCCGGAAACATTTTATTAAAGGAACAGTTCAGGCTAAAAATAAAAATTGGGTAAATAGATAGGTTGTGCAAAATAAAAAATGTTTCTAATATAGTTAGTTAGCCAAAAATGTAATGTATAAAGGCTGGAGTGACTGAATGTGTAATAGAACAGAACACTACTTCCTGCTTTTCAGCTCTCTAAATCTGAGTAAGTCAGCGACTTGAAGGGGGGCCACATGGGACATAACTGTTCAGTGAGTTTGTAATTGATCCTCAGCATTCAGCTCAGATTCAAAAGCAACAGTTATGTCCCATGTGGCCCCCCTCAATTCACTGATTGGTTACTGCCTGGTAACCAGGGTAACCAGTCAGTGTAAACATATGAGACCTAAAAAGCAAGAAGTAGTTTTCTGTTCTGTTATATTAGACTTACACTCACTCCAGCCTTTATACATTACATTTTTGCCTAACTAACTATATTGAAAACATGTTTTATTTTGCACAGCCTATCTATTTGCCCAGTTTTTATTTTTATACTGAACAATTCCTTTAACATGTATTTCTTTAGCGCCAACTTATTTCATAGCACTGATTTTGTTGCCTTATCAGGAATAGCAGTAATATTATTAATCATTAATATTACCCCATTTTTTATCTGTCATTAAAGGTATTGACCCAAGCAGTAAAGTCTTAATCAGATCTCCCATGACTACTTACACCTCCTATACCAGCATTGCATTGATAGAGGCTCCACAGCAGTGGGGTTACCAGTCCCACGAATCCCACTAGCAGGGCATGGTTTCAGCATATCCACAAGCAGATAAACCGTCAGTAGAGCCCAATGCGTCAGATTTACTCCCTGATCCACCTGCCCCTTCCATAAACATAAACCCTTTCCTTGCAAACACTTCACATCACATGACCCAGAACTAGAACCGATACTATTGAAAGCCATGCAGAGTTTGTGCCGTCAGACCTCCACATTGGGGGATACAAGATTGAGAAGATTTTCCCGTCCACATATTAAAATCAAGGGGACTTTGGTCTCTCAATGGCAGAACTTGGCTTTGCAGTGGTGGGATCAGGATTTCCATTGGGGCAGCAAAAAGGATGGCTCATTATACATTTACAACTGCATCCCTATAAAAACCCCATTCTGCATGGCAAGAGCTAATCCATCCCATTGCATTTTGCAGGTAGGTGCCCCCACCTCTCTCCTTTAATAGTATGCTGAATCCACTGCTATATTGGCAATTCAGTTAGATGCATGCATTCCTGAGTAGCCATGCAGCATGCAGCAGATGAATCCACATGAAGCAGTAACCAGCCATGCAGCTTTTATTTATGAAAGGTGGCAACTCTAGTTCCTCCATCTTCTTACAGTGAGAGGGTGGGGGCGATGAATGAGGTTAAGACACCAGATCATTTGAAAAGCTAAGGCTATGTCTAATACACGATAATACGTTTTTGGGCTGCATTTAAATTGATTGCACGATCTGGTAATGGCATACGTCCCTCTGCTGATAGCAGCAGCCAATCAGCATTTCATTCTAGAGAGTCAATTAAATGGATAAATGAAAGAATGAATTCTATGTGATCACCCCTTTACTGCCCATTAAAACCACATTCTGTACTATACAAGTGTAGCCGGATACCTGTAACAAGCTGAAATAGGTTTCACTGGTTTCTATGGGCCAAGCTACATTGGCTGCAACTGCAGCAGGACTTTATCCTAGGATTTAGTTATAGTCTGCTGCCAATTGGCTAATCCAGGGTTAAAGGGAAAGGAAAAGTGACCTAAGGGCAGTGATAAGTGGGGCATTTAAGATAAGACTCTGAAAATATATACAAACCATAAAACTATATGGAGTGTTTATGGGAAGTTGTAAAGATAGTACTAAGGGCATTCCGTCTCCCATAGAACAGAACCCGGGGCAGATGGCTCTGGTTTTAACTGCAGTTTAAAGGGATGAGTGACAATCTATGGAAATGTTTTATCTACAAACACCGCCTGCCCATATGTACACATGGCCTGTAGGGAGAGGAGGGGAGAACGTTGAAACGAATGGGGGGAGGGTAGAAAAGAACTGTAAAGAGAAGAGGAAGACATAAAAAGAGAGGCATTTGGGCATTTTGGGCACATTTCTTTAGTTTTTATTATCTTTAAGCAAAAATGCCAGATTAAATGAATAAGGAGAAGACCATAGAGGCTCCAGCTGGTTGCTGCGGGTTACAAGAACCAAAGTTTGTCGCCTTGGGAACTCACCTCGTCTGTTGCGTGTTTGGGTGGGATAAAAGCTGGAGCAAGAGTAGGGAAATCTAGTGCAGAAGCCTGTTCTTCTTCTTCAAAGGGCTCTATAAATATATTTATATATAAGTATTATACATTATTTTGTGAGACCTTTTCTAAAAAAAAAACATTAGTCCATTGTCTAATCAAGGATGTGACCTAAATAATTATAGAACAGTAAATATGTGAGATATTGGTTTGGTGTCCACCCATATTCAAATATTTTACTGCTTTAGATTTATGTGGAATCCACGAGTTATATAAATACACCAAAACAGTGTTATTATACATATATAATAATATACAGCAGTATTTTAAAAAATGAAAGACAGCTGATTCAGTCTCTAGTATTGATGACATCTATAAAATAGAAGAATAAAGTGGTTGTAATACAGATTAGGATCAGAACTACAAAGGCCACCCCTGTAAGTGTAACTAGCAAAGGGATTCTGGGAGTTGTAGTCCAGTGCTAAAGTACTGGATCAGAACTACAAAGGCCACCCCTGTAAGTGTAACTAGCAAAGGGATTCTGGGAGTTGTAGTCCAGGGCTAAACTACCCCAGATTGCCTCTACCTACCCTATAATAACTTTATTTCCCTGTAATATTTAAGACCGCAAATTACCATATCTGCTTAGCTTGATTCTTCAGCTAGAGCTCCAATTATTTAAATTGGCCCTGGGGCATTGTCAACAAAATGTGTGACATGTAGTAGGTCAATGTGACCTCTGCAAAAAGTCCTGAGGGTGAAAAGAGGTTTAACACACTCAAGGGGCAGCGTGGTTTTATAGATTTATAGTTTGGAAGCTGTGTATAACGGTCTTGTTCCTTTGGTGGAGGAAACATGAAGTTGTGTTATCTATGGATGGACTCAAAATGACAAAATGAAGAGTCCATCATGAGATACAGTGTCTAGTAGAGCTAAGTCTAAAGAAACTGGACATTCTGGGTCTCCAAGCAGCTTTAACCGTGAGCTAGGGGATTCCCTTGCATTTATACCCTTAGGGGTAGTCACAGACAACTAATTTCCATTGAACTTATTCAGTTGGTGTTGGCTGAAACTCACAGACGTGTGAAAATGTAATCTGAATATATTCAAAGGAACCATTGTGATTGGTTGTCTGATTACTACCCTTAAGGGAATGAATGCCAGGGAATTCCCTACCATACAGTTGTGGGTTTAGGAAGAGAAGGGGAGCAGACACTCTCATCAATACCTAATTGGGTGCTGACACGCTGAAAGGGCCACCGGTCAAGGCTGATTCCTACCATACAGTTGACCTGCTTGGCGTGAAAGTTTTCAAGAAAACCCAAAATGTCCAGTTGCGGTAGACTTATCACTACTAGATACTGTAAATAATGACCTGGATGAATGAGAATCTCCATAGACCCCCTCCATCATGTTGATTCACACAAAAGCCCAGAGCATGACACAGGGTGCAAAATGAATAGGACATTTTGCCCAGTTCTGCTAGAGGGTTGCAAGAAAGAAATGTTAGGGGGTGAATTAAATGATCCATTGTCTATCTAAGTAGACTTGGAAGTCCACACATTGGAAGGCTGGTTCTTAAAAGAATAGTTCTACAACTGAATAGGGGTTCAACAGGCTCTAGGAAAAGGGTCTCCTCTAAAGCTGAAAGCCTTTATTTTTAAGAAAAAAGTAGAATGGGAAGACCGAAAACAAGCATGATTAATGGTATAAGAAAGAGACCTTATTAGCATGGATAGGTTAAATTCTTCATGCAGCAGGTACATAACCTAAGAGTAGAGATAGTAGTAAGTGCTAATTAGCCGGCATACCCAGACAAACACTCAGCTCTCACCTCTTGTCCTTGCAAAGGGGATCGGAAAAGTGCTGAGTGTCACAATTTAAGCCCTTTATTAAATGACACATCTTATAACCCACCAGGACAGACCAATCATCTTCCGTCCCTGAGTTGTCCCCATAACTAAGTCACTG
This sequence comes from Xenopus borealis, assembly GCA_024363595.1. Taxonomy (NCBI): domain Eukaryota; kingdom Metazoa; phylum Chordata; class Amphibia; order Anura; family Pipidae; genus Xenopus; species Xenopus borealis. Next base: position 5,131,975 of record CM044447.1, on the reverse strand, counting down.
TGTCACCAATTTGCTCTGTTTACACTAAATTATGGAGCACTCTACCCTTGCTGACTGTAAACACATAAACTAGAGTGGAAGTTTTGTGATTCTCCTTAACCCTTTGAGCCCGGATAGGAATCCCAGGGGCCAACGACGGGCACTGTGAATTACAACCATCCTATCTTACAAGCACATATGCATATGTTATCATTCAAAGAGACTCACACGCTTACTTGGCTACAACAGGCCAAAGTCAACTACAGTAAAGAAGTAGAGAGGAATGCCGTTTGGGTGGGGCAGGGGGCTGCTTTTCAGGTCCCCCTCTATGTGAAGCATATGGGAATCACTACTTTTTACCCACGTGCAACCAATCATTACTAAGAAGTCTATTAGTAAAAGAATTTGCTCCAGGTTACGACATAACCCACCAATAGGGTAGTGTTATAAAGTGTGCACCAGGTCTAGTAACCCATAGCAACCATCTAGATGTAAGCTGACCACCACATACTTACTGCTGAGTGGTTGCTAGGAGATATTGTGCATGACCCGGTGCATACTTTGCACCTTTTATGACATATACTATGTTTTTAAAACAGAAAAGAATGTTCTATATGGAGTAGATTCCTTCTGGTTACAGTCCGGCAGTTGTATCCTTGTAATACTTTTGCTCAACCCTATACTCACACCTTCGGAATGCGCTGGCTCTCTCCACCTGCCAGGACAGTGCTAAGTCTCTCGAAGTGAAGGAGGCATTTAATCATTCCTTTAAACACATGAATAGAAAACACTTGGGAGCACTCTGTCTGTGTGCATACTTACCTTATCAGTCCCCCACTAACGTTGTAGGCTTTCCCTAACCTGCTCAGTGTTTACTCATAACATAACAGAATTTTTAGCCACTTAATGGAAGATTATGGGGGGGCTCTTTTAAAGGAAAGCAGTGACTTTGCTGCTTTTAACCTGGGTAGTGGGGTATGCTGGGAGTAGTAGTCCAGTTTAAGAGCCACCGGTTGGAGGAATTTTTTGAAAAATTAATTGGCCTGACCATTAAAATGACACTTGATGCCAATGTTATTAATGATAATAAGCATGACAAAGATAGCAAGCTCAGTGGAAACCTTACTCTCTATGGGAAAAGGTTGTTACTGTGTGTGTAGGTGCATAGTGATAAAGATAGTAAGGCAATAAGCCTCAACTCAGCGGGGAGAAGCCCAGTTGGCAGCTTATATATGGTCCATGTATGGCCACCTGAAGGCAAGCTGGTGTCAGAGGAAGGGACTGAATTGCTCACACACACACACTAGTAGTTGCATGAGATTACAGAGAATGTTCTCTGTGTGAGGAACCAGTTTTGCAATGCACTCTGGGATCCTCAGACTTCTCCCTATCCTCTAGTTTATCTAGTGGTAACAGCCTCAAGCTGCCAAAAAGGAGTCAATGAAGAGTAGAGACCCTATGCTTCAGGCCTCCTGATATTGTTATCTATGGGAGGACAATGTCACCCTTTCGTTGAGTTGTCCTTGAGTCATTTAGCTACTACTACCACCCCATTGGTTGAACTGCTCTACCTTCTAGACAAAATTAGGACCCCTACTCAATGAAAGCAGCATAAAAGTCCAGTTCTGTTTCTGCAGAAATCCAACATATCAACTGAGAGTGGCAACAGATACAAGCCAACTGGCCACGACTGTCCCGATAACTCAATCGGCACCAATATGCAACATGGATAGAGCCACATGTGCCACCTACTTTGCTTTTCACAATATTGTCCACCCTGACTTTTATCTTTCATTTGCCTCCTCCTGTTCAGATTATATGATCCCCGGATCTCCCAAAATGCAGATTGTCTGAGGAGGAGGAAAACGAGGGAAATCATCCTTTTCGCCCGTACCTACAAAAACCTCAGTGATTTTAAAGACTTATAGTGATGTATTTTGGAGTAGGTGGAAAGTGGCATGTTTTTTGAACTTTGCCCTGTGGCTTGCACAGAGACCTGAACCTTCCCCATGAATATAATGCCACATGCATTAAGCATTGACAAATTCATGAGTCACAGAGTGGGACAATGTGGACATCATACAGATGCTCAAACCTGGGAAGTACAAGGTTCTGCTGAGCCCTGTACCATTGCCCCAGATACAGCAGGCAAGTGCATGGGCCACATGGGTTGCAATCTAATGCCAAACATATACTCAGTTATCTTTTTACCCGTATACAAAAGAAAAGTATAATTGTAAGTTGCTTTTCCTATGGAATTATCTCATTAATGTTAATAAACATATCCTTAAAACTCATCATACCTTGTGGAACCACCAGAAATAGCACGTGCTGGGCACCGGAAAGCAATTTTTCCTTTGCTCGAGACATTCACACTCAGCACTCCTTCTGAAGAAACCCGGCTCAGAAGTCGCTTAGGAATCAAGGCAAAGGTAAATGGCATTCCCCCCGTGCCTTGCACAAAACCAGCACATGCCGTTACAAATAGCTTACATTCTGGCATGTTAAGGGGTCAATTAACACGCAGACGTGCGCATGTCAGACTGACAATTATCACAAACATGCAGTCTGAATATTTTGCTCTTGTGCACCATTATATCGCTCGCACACAATCTGCTAGGGAATTAATAAAGAAGTGATTGGCCCCCATGTCTGAATGCAACTGATCACTGGAAAAGCAAGTTCCACCACCCAATCTTGCTTAACCACTTTGTACCTGAAGAGGCAGATCTGTTCCTTTGGAGCTATGAATTCTGGTTTGGAAGCCAGGATCTACTGATGTATGAAGCAAGGTTCTAACGTCTACTAGAAGAAAGGTCATTGGGCAATACCCTCTCCTCTGTCCATACAGTAGACAATACATCTTTGATGTGGTCCCTGCCTCACATAAGATGACACACAGACTAAAGTTTTTCTGCCTTCTTCATTTCTGCTCTTTAGAGCAGTAGTTGTTGGTTTGATCCCCCATTGAAGAGTGAACCTTTAGTAAAGGTCTTAACCCAAGAGAAGGTTACAGATACATGAAAACATTCATGTAAAAATCATTCTACCATAGTTCCATCAATATATAGAACAGAAAATAAGTGCTCACCACTATGTCCCATTCTAGTTGACCTTTATGCTAAGCTTCCAGGACCATCTACAAGAGCAACAACTTCACCCTAACTGTCCTTCTGGATGAGCCCCTTTTGCCCCACAGTTTGGCAACCACTGCTCTAAGAAAAGGGGTAAGTTTGAGCACCAACTCACCTAAGGAGTTTGTACAGAGTAGATCTTCTCTTCATCTCATCATCACTTTGGCCTACACAAAGCAGAGATATATTCCCTGACACCATTACCAGGACCACCCAAATAAACATTTTTTTTTCCCAGCAGACATGATCCACAATTAAAGTTGCATTAACACCTCATTTTCCATGTTAATTTAAAATTGATCCATGTTCCCATTGTGGGGAGACAACCATAATGGCCACAAATGTAATGTAAATCGTAATCTAAAAGTTTAGAGTATTGTGGGTAATTCACATTAAAACTGTCCATGTATATGAGGCCTTATTTTTTATACTGCAAAGTTTACCTTTGATTTTAAATGTTTTAGACGTTATCTGTTCTTATTGTCCTTAATAACATTGGCATTGAGTCGAGAAACCAGGGAGACGGCAGCACTAGTTATCCATATATGCATGTATAAGCAAACAAGGTATCAAGCAGCACTTACCCTCTGTGTATGGGGTTGGTTCTGGATCATTAAAGTCTACTAGCTCCAATGCCTTCTCTATATCCATGTCATAGTCGGACTGTAGGGCATAACAATCACATAAATACATTTGGTGTTCATAATAATATAGGAATGTTAAACAGGTCACTTTTGAATTGAGAAAAATGCATGGTTCCCCTAATTACAAGTTCCCCTAAATACCAAAGACCCTCTTGTTTGGCAAAGTCCACCTGATTTGGCCACCAATATCAGGGGTCAGATGAAAATTATCTTAACATTTGGCCTTCAGGCCAATAATGGGATTCTAAAGGGGTCCTAGAAAGACCCATCTGGATCAAAGTCGCCATTTAGTACTTTTCCCAGAATTCTAGTGTTATACCAAGAACCTACAATTCATTATGGACTCTATCCACTAAGAGAACCCTGGAATTACTACAGGTCCATGCAGTTCATTAGAGAAGGCTGGCCTGGGCATGCATATTGTTGCTCACCACATGTTCAGAGGTGTCTATTGAGTCAAGGTGTGCTTAATTTTGCATACATTTTTGAGCATTGCATTTGCTGTTGTAGATGAGTGCTTATTTCTGTTAATCACCTGTAATGCTATATGTTTAATTAGTGGTAACTATGGCATTAGGATGACTCACTTGATCTTTAGATGCCATGGTGTCTTCTGATGATTACTCCCCTCTCTGTCCCAGTGGCCAGCCAAGCATGTACATCACACAAGTACTCAGACCTGTACATGTGAAATAAGGAGTCAAAAGTTTAAGGTCTTACAAAAGTCTACTCTTGTCACCTCAATGCCATTGTGGTTCTCCAGTTGACACTGAGATACAATTCCAGCACCCAATGCTCAGCAGAATGAATTTTTCTTTTTGTAAGAATTCATCTCAGCTGAAGAACCCCTTAATTTATATAAAATAATCAATGGCTTTTGAACTAATGTTGAATTACACAAAGTATATTACAAATTTTCCACATTGCCTTACTATCACCAACTTATTCTGCTATACCTGCTATCATCTCTTCATACCTTTATTTAATACTTCCCAGTGAAGCCATGGGCAGGGGTGACCTACTTGCACATGACTTTCACAAGAGCTCCAGGTGTGTTAACTTTTTGCATTTCCAAATGTGCGTGAACTCTAATGCAGAACAGAACAGTCTTTAGAGGAAACAAGTGTATTAGTGTATTTTACTTTTATTTAATGATATTATGATAGCCTTTCCAAATTATGTTCTACTCTTAATATGGGGACCATGGGTGACACTGTGCAACCTTTGCTACATTGACATAGGACCTCAAGTGTATAGTTTAGTGGAAAGAGCAGCCATGAGCCTTTTCTGGTCCTTCCGATAAGGTTCAAGTCCAACAGAAAACTCAGTAATACATGAATACATAGATAAGGCTGAAAAAGTAACTCTCCCCACCCAGTAACTTCTTCAACCCCTTTCTCATACTTCAGCACTTTTTCTCCTGTGACCCCTCCCTTAGAAATGTAACGGTTTTTGGAATGTATTTTCTATATAATGGCATGGTGGGCTAGAAAGAAGATGTTGCTCAGTCCTATAACTAACGTGTTAGGTTCAATGCATTGGAGCCTGTATCATTATACCATTATATCTCATAAGAACCATCCAACCTATTGACATTAACGAATATCATGCCAATAACATCTTGACCAAAGTAGTATGACCAAGAGTATTTAAATATTTATGAACTTTGGCAATCATGTATTTAATTGGATACTAGTTGTGTACGAGAACAGTTTTAAGGTGGCCATAGACGCACAGATAATATCGTACAAAACTAATTTTCGTACAATATTCGGTGCGTGTATGGTGGGAAATGAGCCGACCGATATCATCAGAAGATTAAAATATCGGTCGGCTGATTGATCGGGCTGGACGGAAAATTTTGATTTGATGCCTTTGAAAGCTCCCTGAACATCGGCCATTGTTAGTGCTGAATCGTCAGATACAAGTATAATTCTATTGTTTCTACCTGTATATTTGACGATTCAGCTCTACACGTGTGTGTTGAAACGAACGATCTTTCTTGGAAACATCTTTTCCGAGAAAGATCGTAATTGTTCCGTCTATGGCCAACTCTATATTACCATCCATGAAAATCATGTAAAGATATCCAGATCCAGAATGGATTTAAATGATAACTTCAGTAACCAACAACACATCAGATAAATCATCAGGCCCTCCTAAATATACTTTTCCAATTAATATATGTCCCCGACTTACACCTGCAATTCAGCAACTTTATCCCTAGTAGTGTTATCAAATATGGAGACCATAGGCAGTTGTGTTAATGATATCAATCCGTCTCAATTCCAGTCTCATGAAGACCAAAAGCTAAATTATTGGATCAGCAGATCATATTCAGACAAAGAAGAAACTAGTCTTTATCAAACCTGCATTGTGAGTGATTCCTGCTCTTGTGGATCAGAAGTAGCTATAGCTAAATATATTGGCAACCATCAAGGTTCAAATAAAGGAAAACACAAAACCTTTAAACATGTGCCACCAGCTGATCTGCTCTGCCGATGTGTCGATGCCACCAGCTAAAAATCCAGGTATTGTTTAGACCCTGAGCCTCAAGATCAAGAACTATCATTAAGCTTGAAGCCTTGAGGACAGTCATTCAAAGTTCCATGTATAGACCTCAACCCATGAAAAGGCCCCCAGCTCAGAGGTCTTATGACACCCCTAGCAATGAACAAGATATTCATTCAGTCGCATGCTCATTTCACTCTATTAACCTTAAACATGAATTCAAGCAGGTATAATGTTAAATTAGGCTGTTGACCTCTCGTGAGCATGAAAGTGAGTAATAATGCAATTAAAACTAATTCAGCAGGTTCTATGCATTTTAAATTCCCATCTTTGCTTTTTGCTGTCATCACAAAAATTCAGCACCACTTACCTGGATGTCCAGTGAGTCTTGTCTCAGGGCTTCTGTCCTTCTTTAGGTCTTGCTCTTCCACGCTCCTTCCAAAACCCTGAGTCACCAAAGTCTCTTAATCTCCTCCCTCTGCCAACGCTCACCTTATCTTTCTTTCCACATGCCTCCTTGAACCTCTCCCCTCCTTCGTTATATTCAGATATCTCCATTTATTTTTTTTCCATCAACCTCTTTTGCGCCACCACCTATTGAAGAAGGAGCTTAGAAAGGGGGATTCCCTGGGCAAGAGTGCGTAATTTGTGGGGCGGCAGTGGCCTTGGTAGGAGGTTGGACTGGAAATGGCCAATGAGAAAGTCACAACTACAAGGTTAAAGTCAACAAAATACAAAACAAAAATAAAAAGTATAGTTCTTGAAGAAGGTTATAACCCTGTACTGAAAAGCTTTTGTGTTGGGAATAAACATTTAAGATGTCCAGTTTGCTGATCTATGCCTGGTCTTTCACTTTCTCATGCCCCCCCCCACACCATTTGATCTAGATCTGTCCTCTCTTTCTTTTCTTCCCTACAAACACCCTTTAATTTTATTCTCTCCTGTTTTCTCTACACATTTCTTCTAATTGTCTTTCTTTCTAGCACTTCTCTCTTTCTCAGCTCATCTCCTTGTTCTGTCCAACTTCAACTGATATCTGAAAGTCCTCTACTGTTCCTCTAGGTATAATTCATCTTTTCAATTGCTCTTATGGTTTCTTAACCACAATTCATTCTTTCTAAAACTCTCTTTTCTTCTCTCTCCCTATTTATCTTACTGTGCACTTCTCTCACTGTTTTCTTACTGGATTCCTCCTCTCATCTGTACCTCCTTCTGTGTTTCTGTCCCTTGCACAGACACACACACCACCCGCCTCACGCTACCTTCACCTGCCCATCCAAAGAAACTGAGCAGATCCTTTAGCATTTTATTAAATGAACTCATTAATAATATATCCTTCTATTGTTTGGGATCACCTGACAGGCATCCTCTATTTAGATTCCCACAGATGGACCCTCTGGTGTAGAACTTGATCAGCTGCGCTATAATGCTCCTACCTGTAAAGCGAGAAAAAAAATTGCAGTTGAAAACATCATTGTGGGACCCACAGAAAGGCAACTGTAAGCAGAAAGTAAGCCAGTATAAAAGTGCAACATGGTTATGAAGGACAAGATGGACGGAGTAGGGCCAGATAAGGACATTAACACTTTATACAAGTTCTGACTAACCTGTTGCCCTTCAGCTATTTTTTTTCTGAAGGGCCAGAGAATGGGCCCCAACAAAATTAGTTTTGTCCTTACAGAATTAATTAGAAGCCTTCAAGGAGTTTCAAGACCCTATCAGGTCATATAACTCCAAGGTAGCTTCTAATATCCTCATATTAGAGGGAAACGTATTTGTTGTAATCACCAGTTATGACTGATAATATCACTAATCACAATTTATAAGGATTTTTAAAAGTTTTTTTCACAGCTCTTGTGTATAATAAGGGCATCCATAGTTACTAAGGAGTTCTGTGACCTTTGCTTTTCAGGGTTCAGGCAAATCCCAGGGTCCTAGGGTACAGGTTCAGCCAACTGCAGTTTGGGCAAAGGTAGGAGCATTCTTGGGGCAGGGAAGATGATGCAGTTGGGTTGGATAAGGGAGAGACTATGAACTGGGGCAGCAGGGTGTTTAAGTTCTTGATAAGAGGGGTCCTCAATTTCTACAGTGCCATTCTTACAACAAAAATCCTGGTGCAACTGCCTAATTAGTCTGTGCTGTTGTTTTAGCTCATTAATTGAAATCATTCTATCAAAGAAATAGTGTATAGTTTCATATCAATAAAAAAAGTAATCCAGTAAGCCCCTGGTTCCAAGTGGGTAGATTATGGGGTACACAGAAGACTGCAAATGCTGTTTAGTAAGACTGTGTTGTGGAAAAATATATATAGATATTGATGGGCTTCCCCAATTCATATCATGGTTCTATCTGTGCAGGATTCCCCAGCCTGTGTTGTCAGATAGAAGCCCTGCCACTCTGATAAGGCATGTTCTACATGGACCTGGTGTCATCATTGGGGAGTTGTTTACCAGTATTTCATATTTTCCATCACTGTCAGTAAAGATATGTTATCCTCAACCCCTTAATCTAGAGAGCCCAAATGGATAGATTATGGGGTACACATAAGATTGCACAAAACTGATTAGCAAGGCTTTGCTATGGAGAACGTCACATCAGATATTTGGGTCCCCATGGGCTTCCCCAACTCTTATCAGGGTTCTATCTGTGACGGATTCCCCTGCCTGCTTTGTCAGATAAGAGGCCCTGTCATTCTGATAAGGCATGTTCTATATGAATCTCATATCATCATGGGGGGTTGTTTACCAATATTTAACATTTTCAAACTCTGTCATTAAGGAAATGCCAGCCTGAACCATGGCCCACGCCCTTAGTTACAGAAATAGCAAACAAGGATTAGTAAAGCCTAGACATTTCTAGAACATGCAAGAAACATTTTATTATACATTGCAACATGTGTCTAATGTCAGTCTCTGGGTATAGACAACTCTGTCACTGTACCCACTAGCAGGGCCATTACTAGGGGATCAGGCAGTAGAAGCATAAACCTAGGGTGGAACACTTTTGGGATACTGAGGGGTAATTGCAGGAAATCTTTATTGCAGTTTATTGCATTTTTATTGTCCATTTTCAACAAACTTGTCTCTTTTCTCCCATGCAGAGTAAGTTGGTCGGCTTTGGCCAGGGTCTGCAGATTAGAGAACTTCCTCAGAGAACTGGAACTCGGTAAGGCTCTTCTATATTTGTCAGGGGCAAGTTTCATTATTTGCTCTCGCTCTTTTCTGCTGTAAGATGCACCAGTGGGTGCAACCTGGTCAGGATGTGGATGGGATTTAGCACTGCTTAAATGCCCTGTATCTGCACAACATTCACAACACTATGGCATGCAGAAGTTTCAAGGTTCCCTTGCACACGGACACTGAACCGTGTTCTGCTAGTGCCAAAAAAAGTGCAGAGCAAATTTTGTTCAACCCTTCCAAACACTCAGAAACAACCTACATGTTCAAATCAAACCCCAAGTTGGAGGAAACCAATTCAGCCAGAATAGTTAGATATATTCCAAAAAACACTCACAATCACATTTAGTAGGCTAAAATGAAGCCCAAGGCTTTGAAAGGTAATGGGCCTCAAGTCAGTGAAGCTTAAGGTGTTGAAGACCAACGGGCCTCAAGTCATAGAAGCCCAACGAGCCTCAAGTCAGTGAAGCCCAACAGGCCTCAAGTCAGTGAAGCCCAACGGGCCTCAAGTTAGTTAAGCACAACGGGCCTCAAGTCAGTGAAGCCCAACGGACCTCAAGTCAGTGAAGCCCAACGGGCCTCAAGTCAGTGAAGCCCAACGGGCCTCAAGTCAGTGAAGCTCAAGGTGTTGAAGACCAACGGGCCTCAAGTCAGAGAAGCCCAACGAGCCTCAAGTCAGTGAAGCCCAACGAGCCTCAAGTCAGTGAAGCCCAACGAGCCTCAAGTCAGTGAAGCCCAACGAGCCTCAAGTCAGTGAAGCCCAATGGGCCTCAAGTCAGTGAAGCTTAAAGGAACAGTTCAGGGTAAAATTAAAAACTGGGTAAATAGATAGGCTAGTTGGAGTGACTAGATGTCTAATATAATAGCCAGAATCCAACTACCTGCTTTTCAGCTCCCTAAATCTGAGTTAGTCAGCGACTTGAAGGGGGGCCACATGGTACATAACTGTTTAGTAAGTTTGCCATTGATCCTCAGCATTCAGCTCAGATTCAAAAGCAACAGTTATGACCCATGTTGTCCTCCCTCAATTCACTGATTGGTTACTGCCTGGTAACCAGGGTAACCAGTCAGTGTAAACAAAAAAGAGCTGAAAAGCAAAAAGTAGAGTCCTGTTCTTTTAGGTTAGACTTACAGTCACTCCAGCCTTTATACATTACATTTTTGCCTAACTAACTATATTAGAAACATTTTTTATTTTGCACAGCCTATCTATTTACCCAGTTTTTACTTTTATACTGAACAATTCCTTTAAGGTGTTGAAGTCCAATGGGCCTCAAGTCAATGAAGCCCAGAGCATTGACGTCACATGGGCTTCAAATCACTGAAGTCCAAGGTGGTGAAGCCCAATGGGCCTCATGTTGACTGACCAATAAGAACTCTAATACGTGGTTGTACCCCAGCTCTCCATTACAGAATGGATAAATCATATAACCCTTAATGATCCATAATGTATTGGAGGAGTTCTCCTTTGGCTGATCACTTTATGTGTGAAGGTGTGTAATATCTTGCCCATATAAACATGTGCTACAGATAGTAGTGGATAAGAGGGACTCACTGTCTTGTCTCACTGTTGTTTATAGCTATGGTGGGAATAAGAAAGTACTGATGATAGCTGTCCTTGGCTTAGGCCTACATGCGGATCCTCTGCTACACTGACTGACCTGGAATATGTTTTGGCAAAGTGTGCAAAAAAGCAAGCACTGGGCTATTGTATGCTATGCTCCAAGACCTCTCTGGAACTGTACAAGGAGAACATTTGGAATCTCCTATGACTTACGGAGGTTTTCATTTTCATGGCCCCATCCAGTTATTTCCCTTGAGGCTGTCTTTCTGCAATGATATAGTTCCATCCATACTCTATACATACTTATAATCCTTATAGGGACACTTGTCAATATTATTTACCCCACTTTGATCCCTAATATTGCAGAAATGAAAACAGCGCCCCTAGTGGATAAATGGAATCTACAAGCACCTTAAATACTGGCCGAGTTCCGCAGCAATAAAATGGTTTTTGCAGTATTTATTTAAATTGGTGGGACGTGTGTCTGTCATTCGCTGATATTTTACAGAGAAAGGATTCTCAACTGGTGGAAAAAAAATAAATGACTAAGCTTTTTTGGCCCCTAGACCCCCACCCACTTGCCCCTCCCTGAGCCTTCTCAAAATCTGCAGTGTTCCAGTAGAGAAGCATCAGCTGCATTTGGATAGGGAGGAGGGGGAGTCATATCAGAGGCTCCAGCTGCTCTACGTGACGGTGCTCCCAGCATGCTTAGCAAGCCAGCAACTCACTAAGGGCTGGAGGAATCATTAAGGTGCTGGTAGACTTATATCCAGTGGTTTTATGCTGTGTGTTAGAGTTAGAAAGAGGGGTAGAGCTAGATCTGTCTCTATAAGACCCAGTGCAGAGCAGTAGTGAGTGGTAATTAGTATGCAAGCTAGAGATAGGCAATACTTTATATAAAGGGGGTGGTTCACCTTTAAGGTAACTTTTAGTATGTTATAGAATGGTCAATTCTAAGCAACTTCTCAATTGGTTTTCCTTATTTATTTTGTAAAGTTTTATAATTATTTACCTTTATCTTCTGACTCTTTGCAGCTTTTATATGGGCGTCGCTGACCCCTTCTAAAAAGCAGATGCTCTGTAAGGCTACAAATGTATTGTTATTGCAAATTTTTATTCCTCAGTCCTAGTCATATTCCAGTCTGTAATGCATATCAGTGCATTGTTGCTAGGGGTAATTTGAAACCTAGCTACCAGATAACTGGAGAGCTGCTGGATAAAATAAATAACAAACAAAACGTAAATAATAAAAAATGAAAGCCAATTGCAGAATATCCCACTCTACATCCAACTAAAAGTTATCACAAAGGTGAACAACCCCTTTAAAGGACAACGGAAGGCTAAAAAATCCCATTTTTACTTTCTTTAATGAAAAATAAATCTATCTCCAATATACTTTAATAAAAAAAAGTACCGTTTTTATAAGAAACCTGACTGTATGCAGTGAAATTCTCCCTTCATTTAGTGCTGTGGATAGGAATTGTCAGACGGTCCCTAACTTCTGGCAGGGAAACAATCATACTTATGAACAGCAGGGGGAGCCCCCGCCTTACTTCCCAGCCATGCAGAACTCAAGCAGCTTTGTTTGTTTCCCTGTTTTGATCATTTATGACGATCCCTAGGAAGCCCAGATCACACTGAGCATGTGTATGTAGTCTAGTCTTGCAAAGATGTATAACAAAGTTACAAGATGACAGCCCCCTGTGGCCAACTTTGAAAGCATAAATCATTTGTTTGATTAGGCTTGTGGTGCAGTAAGTTCATGTTTATGTTTAGTATACAAAATACACCATTTCTACCCTTATTCTATTTTACACTTTCCTTGCCCTTTAAGTTAGCTTTTAGTATGTTCTATAATGTCCACTTCTAAGCAACTTTTGCATTGGTCCTCATTGTTTATTTTTTATAACTTTTGTAATTATTTACCCTTTTCTTCTCTATCCAGCTTTCAAAAGGGGGGTCTATTCCGACCCTCTCCTATTCATATTCCAGTCTCCTATTCAAATGAAAGCAGTTGCCAGGGTCATGTGTACCCTAGCAACCATGTTGCTGAAATGACAAACTGGAGAGATGCTGAATAAAAAGCTAAATAACTCAAAAAGCACAAATAATGACAAATTAAAACCAATTGCAAATTGTCTCGTATTATCACTCTCTACATCATTATACAAGGTTACTCAAAGGGGAACTAACTATCCCCCCACTAACGACAAGTCATCGTGTTGTGCTTCACCCCATTGTGAGCTGCTATATAAATGGCTATGGAAGAGGCCAGGCAGGGCTTTGTGCACTGGCATGTGCCACTTTGACTCTTTGTATGGAGGCTGCATGCAGACTGGCACCGCACAGAAATAGCAGGGACTGTGGATGAAGGTGGAAAATACATAAAATAATTGTGTTGTATTGAGCCAGAGCAGGAGCAGCAGATGGGATGTGTAATCCAATACCCGCTGTGAGTTATTTTAGTGGGGGAACAGCACAAGGCAGTAATGATGCAGTTGCTATGGTATAGGGCAGCACAGCATTAAAAATAGAGCATTACCGTTACAATGAACATTTCCTGCTGGAATTGATATTTTAGTTGGGATCAAGTACAAGATAATGTGCTGTCATCACAGAGAAAAAGTGTTTTCGAAGTTTGAATTATTTGATGAGCTTTTCAGGACAGCTGGTTTCCGGATAACGGATCCCATACCTGTACAAGCCCTCCTGTTTTCTACTATAACGAACGGCACTGCTTCCTCTGTACGGCATTTGTTTCCTTTCAAACTCAAAAAACAGAAGATTGCAATTGGCCAGTTTGAGTCAAGATGTAGATTCTGATTGGATGAAGGGAGCCTGCCTGGAATGTTATCAGACTCGACCAGCTGAGAAGCTGCAATAATAATCTAGCAGTGACATCCCTGCTCAGCTACAGGCCTTAGTATATGCATCTAGCTGAATATATTCCTTCTGCCCAATCAGCTAACCTACATCTCTTATTATTTCTCTAATTAACGTCCCTATAGCTTCCCGGAACTATTTCTATGGATCATAGTTATATATGTTACAGAGGGGAATATGGACAAAGCAGAGCTATATACAACTACCTATATACCCCCTATATATACAACATCAATAGGGAAATGTCTGTATAACCAGGGCTGCCATCAGATGTCTTGGGGCCCCAAACAACTAAATAATCAGGCTCCTCATGATCAGTCCAGTAGACCCTTTGGACCCTGGGTTCAGACATTACTATGACTCCCAGGGAGTAGGAGAGTCTAAGAGGAAGCCTCTACTAGGAAACAAAACATAGGTTGCTTTCAGGGTCTCCGCATAAAGCTCACCCTATAACTCCTCCTATTGCTCCAAATATCCTCCCTATAACTCCTCCTACTGCTCCACA
>CM044447.1:5096868-5113097 GCA_024363595.1 Xenopus borealis | reverse complement strand
ATTTTGGGGGCCTGAAAAATAATTTGCTGTGGGGCCCAGTAAGATCCAGTTATGCCACTGCCTCTGACTATAACTCTCAGCATCTGCTGTCGGGGGGAGACTGGAAATGTATTTTACTGGAGGTATATACACTAATTATTGTTCTCTGCCCTGGGACAGACTACAGCAAATGGCCTATTGAGGTCAGCAGTAGAGATGGAAATACAATCTGAGCTTATGTCATTCACATTTGAGCAATTACTGGAAAGGTGCCTTTATGGTTTCATTTTATTTCCATACAGCCATCAATAGAATGAGAGGAGAGTGCAAAGCATCACAATGAATCATATTCCGTGACTTTCCCATATCTCTTTTATCATCCATTTCCCTTAACAGACTCAAGCTGTGCTGTTCTATTTCTGTGTCCTATCCTAGATCAGTGATTTTCAACCTTGTGCCTCCAGCTGTTAAGGAACTACAAGTCCCACAATGCAATGAAGGAGTCTGACAGCCACAGTCAGGCAAATGCATTGTGGGACTTGTAGTTTCTTAACAGCTGGAGGCACAAGGTTGAAAATCACTGTCCTAGATTCCTTGTCGGCTCCTTTCTTGCACTGTCCAACACCTTCTCATATATTCTTTGCTCTTTTCTAGTCTGTTTGTTGCACTTTATTTGCCTTTTCCACCCCATTGTTCTGTCCTGTCTCATCTCCACGTCCCACTTGTGCCCCTCATTGTCCATTCTTACTTCTCCCTCTTCTGCCTCCCCAGGTTCTCGGTGAAGACCCTGCTGGAGAAATACACTGCGGAGCCCATAGATGATTCATCAGAGGAGTTTGTGAACTTTGCTGCCATATTGGAGCACATCCTAAGCCATCGATTCAAAGGTCACAGATAAATCACCCTATTGGCTAGGGCAGGGGTGTCCAAACTTGGCCCTCCAGCTGTTAAGGAACTACAAGTCCCACAATGCATTTGCCTGACTGTGGCTGTCAGACTCCTTCATTGCATTGTGGGACTTGTAGTTCCTTAACAGCTGGAGGGCCAAGTTTGGACACCCCTGGCCTAGGGAAAGCTGTATAATAATTGGGCCTTTTGTCATTGGGTCTTGGCCACTCCTTCCCGAGCTGATCTCTTCCTTTCTTGCTCCAGGTCATGTCAGCTGGTTTAGCACAGATGGCCAGAGAGGATTCTGGGATTACATTCGCATTGCCTGCAGCAAAGTCCCAAACAATTGCATCAGCAGCATTGAAAACATGGAAAACATTAGCAGTGCCCGGGCAAAGGTGAGCTGCAGTGGGACGGGGGGCACAGCCTGAGGATGAGGCTTCAGGCTATTTAACTGGGTCACTTAGTCAAGGATATAAAAGTAGTGGCACATGTATTTCTGTTAATCAGCCGACGCCTGCTACATTGTTTCAAGAGTCACAACCGGGAATGTATATATAGCAGAGCTGCTTAGAATGACCGGGGTTGGGGGTTGGGTTTCCCCTTCAAGTTGTAAAATTGGTGGAAACCATAAAAAAAACATCTTACATCACCAGCCATCAGTCTTTCTGGATGAAGGGGGTCAATGACCCTCATCTCTAGGCAACGGTGTAAAAGTCGGAATGGAAGATGAATTGAAAATGACCCGGCAGAGAATTCTTATGATGTATTAAAGCAGCTGGATCGCTGGAGGTGGGGGGTGCAAGAAAGGAACTCAGATCTAAATGGGAAATTCTGGTTGCTAGGTTTTTAAGCCCTAGCAACTAGTGAGATGTAGTGAATCTGGTTCATATGTTGCTGTTCTGCAGGGCCGGGCCTGGATCCGACTGGCTCTTATGGAGAAGCGACTTTCGGAATACATAGTGACAGCTTTAAGGGACACCAGGACCACCAGGTGAGGGGACAGATGCACCTTGTACCTTTAAATCTTCCCACTTTCACATCAACTGTTAATTCTACTCTTTGTCTGATGTTTTTAATGGCAAAAAAAAGGCTCCCGTCCTTTCAGCCTTCCTAAAGACAACCCCGTCTCACAACTTTTTCCAGACTCCCTTTATTGTGTCGCTCAGCATATCCAACGCCAGTGTCAGACTGGAATCCCTTGTTCTTCTCTCACATTCACCTCCTGCTCATTGTTTCTTTGTCTTCTTCCAGGCGCTTCTATGATGATGGAGCCATTCTGCTGAGAGAGGAATCCTCTGTGCTCACGGGAATGCTCATAGGACTAAGTGCCATTGACTTTAGGTGAGGACCCCAGTGTCCTATCACTCTTCCATTAGACTTTGCCTAAAGTACAAAGGCCTATGTGTGAGGTCAGGGGGAAGTGCACAGGATTACTGGAGTGGAGGGGGAATGGGTTGGTGGGGTCCACATCTGACCCTGCATCTTTACACTTTCTCAGGCAGCATCGGACTGGGGAGGTCCCACCGGGGCCCCCCTATGAGCCCACCACCCCAGCCGTAACCACTCTCTCCAAACCCGCACCTTCTCTTCTTTTATTTGTTTGGGATGGGAAGAAGTAAGGGACCACTCACTCTCAGTTGATCTGGGCCGGAGGGGCCCAGTCTGACCCTGGGGCAAGTTCCAGAGACTAATCCCTTGTCCAGCCCGCTACGTATTCACTTGCACCTTTCCGCTATCTATTTTATTTCAGTTTTTGCCTGAAAGGGGAAGGCATCGATGGAAAGACCCCAGCCGTGATAGATTACACCCCTTACTTGAAGTTTACACAAAGGTGAGTAAAATGGGGGCAAGAACCCCCATTTCGTCAAAAGGGGCTCTGTGATAGGCTCATGGTTCCTCAGGATGGAGGCACAAGTTCATGGGCTTAATGGACAGCTCTTGTGCAGGCTTAAAACAAGACCACTTTGTGTCTCAAAACCAGATTCTTGTTGTATGTTGGAAAAATTGGAAGTGGTCACCAGCCAAATGGGTTCCTTGGCAAGGACTTTGGGTTTCAGATCTGAGAATTTCATGGCTAATTTGGCCCCCCCATGTCTTGATCTTCTTGTGAAGGAGGATGTAGATCTATCCATGTCTTTCAGATGAAAGGGTTACATTTTATATTGTTGTAACAGGAGAAGAACCTTCTTGAAGAGCATTTTCATAAGTGTCTTGCATTTATCTTTGTTTTGAGGAAATAAGGCCTTGCTAATTTGGGTAGCATGTGGTTGCTTTACTTTATTGGCAGAGATTATTCTTCCCTGAAAGTAGGATCTGCTACACTAATCATTAAAATGGAGTAGGACTATATATATATTATGGGAATAATGGAGCCAATGTGGATGGGAAGCAGATGTGCCTAGAGAGCTTCATGCCCTGTTCTTCCCTCCAGTTACGATTACCTGAGTGAGGAAGACGACAGGGAGAGTGTGGGGGGCAGTAGCAGCGAGGACAGCTCCCCGGAACACCCCTATTTGCCTTTACTCACAGACGAGGAGAGCTGGTACAGCAAGTGGCGCAAGATGGAGCAGAAATTCCGTATCGTCTATGCACAAAAGGTAAGGAGAATTCACCCTTAAATCCATCAATGATGGCCCTGCACTGTGTAGTTACAACACCCAGAGTTTTGTTGTAGTTCAACCAGATTTTTGATTTGCCTCAGAATCCCCTTCATAGCACTTCATTAACGTACAGCAGATGAATAATACAGAATGATTTTCCCTTTGTACAAGATTTTGTTCCAATGGGTGCAAGTCCTTGTCAAGGTTCAGGCCGTTTGGCTGCATCATATGAAATATTAATGAGGGTCTGACCTTAATCTGCATTCAGATGAGTAAGAAAAGCAGCTCTACTCCTGTTGGATCTATATCAATGGTCCTCAAACTTGGCCCTCCAGCTGTTAAGGAACTACAAGTCCCACAATGCAATGATGGAGTCTGACAGCCACAGTCAGGCAAATGCATTGTGGGACTTGTAGTTCCTTAACAGCTGGAGGTACAAGTTTGAGGACCACTGATCTATATGCATATAAGTGTAATTAAGAGGCACATCACAATGTTATGGTTGTGTTTTGGCACAGACTTTGGTGGTGCAGACTTTAGACCACGGTTCTCCTGTTTTGTCTATAGGCATCTAGACCACTTGGAGAAAAAAGAGTCAGGGGAGCACCCTGTTGACTTACTCCCAAAGTGCTTCACGTTCAAAGGCTGCTCCGATCAGCTTGTAGATTCCAGAACTATATTGTGTGGAACTGAGCACCAGCTGGAGTCAAAAATGAGTTTTAAAAGTCAATATTTATTTCATCCTTTAAAAAAATGTATACAATGTTAAAAGCAGAGTGAAAAAAGCCCTTAACCATTCCGCTTAATGCGTTTCGTAGCCCTCCGGCCACTTTCTCAAAATCTAGACCGCTTGGGTCTGAATATGCCAAGACATTTGTAGGTGCCTCATTATACAAGAATCCCCATAGTTGTCCTTTTGGGGTGATCATGGGGGTAGAGGGCCCAGTTAGAAGGGCTTTTGGGGGACAAGTCATGACCTGAGGATGGGACAAGATCTGACTGGTTGCTATGAGTGCATTATGTTCACTGACTGTTCCCCTTGCTCTAATCACTCTCCCCATTCAGGGTTACCTGGAGGAACTGGTCCGTCTGCGGGAATCTCAGCTGAAGAACCTGGAGGTTGAAAACAAGAGGCTGAACCAGAGGATCAATGAGCAGGCGGAGCAGAGTCTGCAGGAAAAGCATCAGCTTGAGGGAGTCATTCTGGAGCTACAAGAGCAGCTGTGAGCGTGGGGGACACTTTGCAGCTAGGCACAGCACACCCACCCATTAAATAGCACCCCCTATCCATAATGACACCCAACCATCAACCAAGAACCCACCTATCAACAGTACATGCACCCATCAGACAGGCACCTTCCAATACATAGGACACCCTCACCACCCCTGTACCTTTATACCTACATTATGCCATGAGAATGCCAACAGCCCACAACCACACACTCACCCACCCCCAGAAATTTATACACTGGCCTAGAAACCAGACCTATGAGCCATTCACATGACCACAAAATAAACTTTCCTTTTCCTAAAGGGCAAGTTGACCCAAATATAATGCAGAGTTCCATAATGGAAATAACTGTCCAATATGGAGTGATTTCCACTGATTTTAAAGTTGTTTGTGCGTGTAATTCCTATAGAAAGTGGTATTAG
The DNA here is from genome assembly GCA_024363595.1 of Xenopus borealis. NCBI lineage: Eukaryota > Metazoa > Chordata > Amphibia > Anura > Pipidae > Xenopus > Xenopus borealis. The sequence continues at coordinate 5,107,974 of CM044447.1, read as the reverse complement.
TGTGCGTTGCTATTCTCTGCACTGTTCAGTTTCCCGTCATACAAGTAGTCATGACCAGCAATGCAGAGAGTAACAGGGCCAACAGATCAGTGGCATAATTATAGAGGATGTAGACCCCACAGCTGAGAGGGGGAACCCAGACCTGCTTCCTCAGTAGGGGGCCCTGTGGATAAATTTCAGCCAGGAGAGGACCCAGGAAAATATTTTTACAGGGGACCCCTGCCCCAAACCTATGCCACTTCATCAGATACTGCTTTCTATAGAAATTACCTTTTATTTGTTTTGATTCTTCATCCCCAAATAGCAGGACTGAGTTCATTGCAACAGGAAAATTTTATGTTGAGATTGTGCATTCCTGAATATTTGTGTTGGAATCAAGGGATGTATTATTAATAACTGTTTTGCAAGTGGTGAGTGGGGAATGGGGGGAATGGCAGTGTCTTTATTTGAGTGTGGAAGGCTGGAAGGGGATGAGGATGTGAAGAATTTGAGGCCGGTGCCTTTCCAATCGTAGGTCTTATCCATTATATGTTTGTGTCCTCTGAAAGAGGTTAGTGTTCCATGAATGTGGTTTTGTCACTTCTGTGAAATAGATACTGTATCATGTGTATGCCATTGTCCAGATGTAGGTGGTTGTAGTGAGTAGAAAACCTTTCTTATCTCTCAAACATGAAATTATCTGTGATGTCACTGGGCTTCGTCAAAAGGGGCTCTGTGATAGGCTCATGGTTCCTCAGGATGGAGGCACAAGTTCATGGGCTTAATGGACAGCTCTTGTGCAGGCTTAAAACAAGACCACTTTGTGTCTCAAAACCAGATTCTTGTTGTATGTTGGAAAAATTGGAAGTGGTCACCAGCCAAATGGGTTCCTTGGCTAGGACTTTGGGTTTCAGATCTCAGAATTTCATGGCTAATTTGGCCCCCCCATGTCTTGTCAAAGGAGGCTCTTGATCTTCTTGTGAAGGGGGATGTAGATCTGTCCATGTCTTTAAGATGAAAGGGTTACATTTTATATAGTTGTAACAGGAGAAGAACCTTCTTGAAGAGCATTTTCATAAGTGTCTTGCATTTATCTTTGTTTTGAGATTCTCATGACGTTGGACTACAGTCTGAGGTGGTGGAAATTGTCAGGCGGTCAGAAGAAGCAGGGAGACAGGCATCTTCCTATATATAGGGACCCCCCCATGTAAGGACCATATAATCCTCAACATACAAACCATAGGTTAAAGCAATATGATTGGCCTCAATCATTATATGCACAACCACCTCAAATTCAGTTTTAGAAGGCACCCTGCCAGTCAACCCTCGTCATTATTCACTTGATTGTAGCATTCCCATAGGAACCCAAACCACACCTTCTAGATACACAACTAGATACACAATTAGCAAGCATTCATCGAAATGCCCTAGGGCTTCAGCAGGATATGACCATCATGCACTGGGGTGCTTGATATATGACTGCAGACAGCCTCTACTGAGTGTGTTTCATAATGGAGTGCTCTTTCCCTGTGATTCCAGCACTGGCCTTCTCCCTTCTGAAACTGCCCCAATCAAACAGTTCACCCCGAGCCTTGGGGCCCCTCTCGTAAACCAGTGGCCCTCGCTGAGTACTCTTAATGATAATGAAGCGTCTGTTAATCCATCGCTGTACAGGAGGTAAGACGCACAACCTCGCAGACATGAATTGGGAGTAACTGAGTAGTTAGTGTTTGTAGTGGGGTAGCTTTGCACATTATGGCATTACAATGTTCATCAGTCTTGTATATACCTACCCTTCGTAGTGCATCCCTCCATTGATCATCTTGTTCATGCCTACATAATGGTTGCTCTTGTATAGAAAGACAATGTGCCCAATTAAAAAGAATCAGTAGACAGAAGATTCTGCAACATTACAGCAGAGGGCTCCTAAATTGATTCCTAACCCTTCCCTCATCTAGAGCTCTGTTTACTGCAGCAGAACAACAAATTACTGACAAAATGGAAAGCACACAACTTTTTCAATATAAAAGCAACTTGAGTAACCCATAAATGAGCAAAAATGCTGCTGTTACAACTAACGTATCAAGCTGCTGACTGTACCTCCTTCTGTAACGCACGCTGAAGAGCATTCCATCGCCTCACACATTCCATCCTTGCACCTTGTCCTTCTGTTGACTGTTCTCAGTTGCTAGTTTGCTGATTCTGAGTTCTGTTTCCACAGGCACAGCTTCTTGAGCACGGAACACCTCTCTGCAGAGCTCAGCCTGAGCTCGGAATCCCAGAGGTTGGATGGAAAACAAGACGGGGAGCCCTGGGGGCCTATTGGTAAGAGAGATGGCTCTATGGTAGGAGGTAGAGTGAAGTCGTTGCAAATGTACAGCCTTAAAAAAACAGGAAATTTGTACTGGGTCCTTTGTGGGTTCTTGTTGTTGGCAGAAGACTAGACAGAAGTAGCTTGTTGTATGTAACCTAGCAAGATGCCATGATTAATATATATATCTTTCATGACTTCAGGCAAGGACCCAACACCCTCCATGTTGGGCCTATGTGGGTCTTTGGCTTCTATCCCCAGCTGTAAATCTCTGCCAAGTCTAAAATCCAATGAATGCCTTGTCAGCAACAGCAGCGAGACCAGCCCATCTGGGAGCCCAAGCTGAGATATTTAGCCCGTCATGCCTTTTTTTTTGCCTCAACCGAAGGAGCCCAGCTTCCCTTACCCTTATTAACAGCGGAACTGGGCTCTCACAAGGGAATTCCCAAACCAATGCATCACTTGCAAGACATGGAGGAGTCCACCCAGCACAACCAGAATCCATTACATGCAAACAAGGGTAGAAGGTTCTTAGATCTCAGAAACCCTGTATGATTCTCTGTTAAAAAGTGTTGCTTAGAGCCTCAGCTGAAACCCTTAAACACACACTATATGTCAAAGGAGCACCAGAAACATGAAGAGCCACTGAGAGACTACTTTTAACTATGGATTGAACCCTTCCACTGAACGTTGGAAATGATCAGCCTACAAAGTTTCAATGACCTTCTGTTAAAGAGACCCACCACCCAATCAGCACATCTAACAAGGTTGTGCCTTTGGTAAGAGCACACTTAGGTTCAAATTAAAAGTATCCAGTGAGAAGACCTAGAGCTTGTAGTGCTCCCTATCGAGTCTCCATCACACTAGATGGCTTTGCCCTTTAGCTCAGATCTCTGTCCAATATCTCCTTGGACAGTGACCCTCATTATCATTAATCCTGTTGGTGGGACACTTGGACCAACTCATTCTGAAACCATAACATGTTGTGTATCTAATTGTCCATGGAATAAACACTGGTTGTCATGAAAACTGCCTTCAGAAGATGCTGCTCCACTATTATTAAATGCTGAACTGGGTCAGCTGAATTGGTTGCATTTGTGGGGGTGGGTTGAGCAGTTGCATTGCCATTACAAGAACGGGGGGGGGGTGTCATGGAGTCCAGGGGGAGAGATCATTACAGTAAGTGGAAACGCTACTTTTATTTTGGGTATCTGTTGCACAGGTCAGTTTCTCCACCAGCAAAACACCCCAAACTATCTTGTCTTGCCGCCTACTTGACGCTATTGGTACAAGCTGCTTTTGTCCATGTGTTATTTGCCCTTGGGCTATGGTACAACAGACAGCACTTAGCAGTGATTAAATCACTGGAGATCACATCACAATGACGATAGGAAGCTCCATGGACATAAACATGCACTATAGGCCTCAGTCTGTTCTAAGACTATGGGACAATGGCCTGATCATTCAGCATGAAGTCATTCTAGCATTAACCAGTGTGTAACACTTGCTCCATTGCAGTTTCTCAAATCAAATGCTCCATCATCATTAATAAGGGCACTTTGCGTATGATAAGAGTTAGAGGAAAGTTGGCTGCCCTTGAGGGTGAAAGCCAACAGAGAGCCTCAAACAAAAGGATAGTTCCATACTCTGCTCCCAACAACTGTTGTGTTTTATTCTGCATGTAGATTGGTACCCGTGAGCAGAATGCAGCAAATTTGGCCAAGTCAATAAGGAGCATGGAGACAATGAGATGAGGAACATGCACCAAGTGCAGGCTTTATTTTCAGAATAGGTTGTGCATTGCTACACTGGAGTTGTATGTTGCAGACCAGTGAAAGGGGCAGTGGTATTACAGAAGTGCAATTTTGGGTTTTGTCTTTAAAAAAACAAATGAATGGGCTGCCAAGGGGGGTAAGGGCTGAGCACTGGTAGAGACTGGTTACAGGTCACTGTGTTGCATAGAAACAGTTGCTATGGGCATCACTGGGCCATGGATTCTGTGCTTGCTAAGTGCTCCATGTGCAGATACCTTCCCTATACCAACTGCCTGACAGACAGGTAATGCTCCAGCCCTTTGCCAATCCATAGGCAGATTTAACTCTCTCACTTTTTGTACTGAGAAAATATAAATTCAGGTAACGACTGCTCTGCAGTCACAGCATTGGCAGGTTTCTTTATAGACTCCCAAGTCCAAGTGACAACATTAGCTTGACGACTCATAATAATAATAAATGCACCGGACTGTAACTTGGTGAGGGGATAAAGACTTGTTTGAAACAACTGGTGGGCTGAATTTAAGGATCAAAATAGTTCTGGAAAGACAATGTAAAAATGAGATCAATGAGATAGAGGGCGACATGATGCCCATAGGACTAATATGCCCAACACTGAGTACTATTACCACCAAGGCCATAGTGAAATAATGAAAGGTAAGTCGAGTCATAACACAACCACTGGGTCAGCAGGTCTTTCCAGTGGTGAATGGCTCAGTTCTTGTTTAAGGGAAGAAATAACTGGTTGACTCGGTGGTTGGGTTTTTGGTGGCCAAAGTGAGAAGGGGCAGTCACCCATTACTACAGATTAACCCAACAGGCACATTAAAGGTAGGGTTGCCACCTGGCCAGTATTTTACCGGCCTGGCCGGTATTTTTGATGGTTGATCCCAATGTTGTTAATAGGAAAAAAAGATAAATATATAGGAAGGCCGGTATTTTTTTCAAGAAAAGGTGGCAACCCTAATTAAAGGTCACTGACAAGACAGTAAGTAGCAGAGAGGTAAGTGCCATTCTCCATGAGCCTGCTGAGAGCTGCGTGTGTAATGTCTAGTACAGACCCTTGTTTTTAATCACTAGACATCACACACGCAGAGGATATTAAAGCAGAATTCAGAAATTTCAGTACACTTACCATCCCCCACCATTGTACTCCCAGCATCCAGCTGCATATGCTGACAGTTTGCAGTGTACAGCAGCTTTAATGCAACGCATGGGAGATTTTCTTTGTAACTGGACTGGCCCTGCTTCAGGCCTCAGGGACTGCTCCGCGGCTATTCTGTGGCTTCCCTTACCCTCACTCTAATACTGGATGATTTGTTTTATCTATGAATTGGCAGAAAAAAATGCTTTTCATGTTGATTACACATGACAACAGGTGTAGTTGTGGTCAAGAGCCTATTCAAGCTAAAGTATCCGGTAAGTACTGCACCGGCAGTAACACAATAAGAGCTGGAGAAAAGGAAATAATCCGTGTGCATTGATCCCCTCTGCAGGGAGAATGTGTTATAATAAGGGTGCAGGCACTTTGTGGGACAGGTGAACATGCATGTTGCTCATTGGTTAAATGTAAATCCGCTGCCCGCATAGGAATGTCCAGGATGCAGGGGTCTGTTTAACCAGATGTAGTGTGAAGCCACACTAAACTTCAAGAATGTGGAATGAAGAAGTCCCAAATGATTCTTATCCACATTCCTGTTTGAGTCCTTTCTCTCTGAGTATTTATCCAATAGAATGTCCCAAGTCTTGAGCACATTGCATTTCACCTGGATGCTCTGTACAATGTGTCCCTCTCCTTATGGCTGATTCAGAGTTTATTGCTCATAATGCAGAATTAGTAGAAGTACATTGATTGTCTGATTTCACGTAGGTGATGTGGAGATGAATGATTTTGGTTTTCCCAAGTCATGTCTGTCTGAAGAGTCACAGACTGTTCCAATGGTCTCACGTCAGTGATTCAGCATTGCCTCCAGTCCCAGACCTGGAATGACTTACATTAGAATGTATTCATGGTCTAGGATGAATGCTACTGGTCCAGACTGGTCCAACCATAAACCATGTGAATAACTGAACGTTATTAAGAACAATTCTAACACAAGATGGTCGGATCTGTGTTTTATCTGCCAGACATGGAGAGGAGGCATTGCTAAACCACAGAGCCTTAGATCTATCAGAAAACGGAGCGTATATGTGAATTATAGACCAGGGGTTATTGTGATGTATTTCTTTAAGGATCATGCAGCACAGGCTCTGATCACAGTAGATTGATGCATCTTTGAGGCTACAGAGGTTGGGCTGTGTATGAAATTTTTTTTTTTTTAGTTTTCTCTTTTTTTTGCCCTTGGGTTCAATCTTGCATCTCATACGTTCTGTTCTTTCATCTTGTTACGCTGCTGGAAGAAGTTCTTTCCAAACTCATACGAGCTGATCATTATGGCGCAGGCAGGAGCCACTTTAATGACCCGTGGGAGAAAACCTGCCGAAATGGGAAACAAGGTGGTTTAATTACTGAAAGAATATGCAGGGAGGAGAGAGAGCTGAGAAAGTAAGGATGGGTGGAAGAAAGGAAGAAAGGATGGGAGAAAGAAAGAAAAGAAGGATGAAAGGAAACAAAGGGCAATTACCTGCAAATAGGCCTCTAGTTCCAGATTCTGCTCGAATCCTGCGCATGGCTCCCCAGGTGGAAGATCTCTGTCCTCTGGATGGACCTAATGTGGTAACAGATATCCCAAGAACAGGGGAAAATCAACAGGTGTACCTCTGCTTTTTACATGTACAACTCTGAAGACTAATCTCTGGTGGGACAACTTCAAAATCCAAGGAAAGTGTTTTTTTTTTTTTTTAAATGTTCTAGAAGGGCTGCACTGATTGCAATGGCTATATACAGTTATTACACGTGTCCCTACATTTTCAAGTGGTCCAGTACCCCAAGCACAGTCAACATTCTCAGTATCCAATACCTGCAGTTCCCCATAACAGGTTCTCTGCATTTCTCTGGCTGATCTAATCATTCAACCAACCAGAATCCCTACAATAAGTCGCTGCTATAGCTGCTTAGACATGTCTGCGTGGGACACTCGACTGGACAAGGAACTGCTACTAAAAATACAAACATGATAATGTGATACAAACAAAGAGGAGAGGGTATGGTATAGCCAGCCTATATGGGCTGAAAATGCATTAGGTTCCAGAGAAGAACCTAATGCATCGTCTATACTGAAAGGAAGATCTGCTACAAAAATGGCAGAAGAAGACTCGTGAAATAAGACAGTGAGGCATCTGAGGCCTGTTGCTTCACATTCCTGCTCACCTAGTTCAAGGTTACCCAACTCGATCTGTCTCTGGGTTTTCACCACATCAAATGGTAGGGTGAGGACTGCAGCCACCTAGGGAGACAGAAACAAGTCAAACATCAGGAATCGGGGCAAAATAGGAAGAGGACACTGGTATATGTTCTTCATTTTCTTTCCGGATGAAGAAATGGGCAAACACAATGGAAACCATTGGAGAGAAAGTGATCCATGATGAAGAAGGTCAATGGTCGAACGATTTAGGGGGATTAGAATAGAAATAGGTAGTTACAGTTGATGGAAATAATGAGAATGGACTGGAGAAACTCACCGCTCCAGACACAGCACCGGCAATGAAGCTGACTAGGAAAGGGCTTTCTGCAGCTGCGTTGGTGTTGCTCATCCTCTTCTTCACAAGTTCGTAATTAAACCAGTATAGAGCTGCAGAGAGAAAATAATATTAATTGATCAGTAATTAACACCAATCATGCTGCCTGGGAGGAAATAGAATTTAATGATCAATAGCAGGACGATACAAGTAACGGATTACCAGAGAATGGGACGTCTCTCAGCACTGTTGGTCCCCAGCCCTTCCACAGAGACAGCCATCCTTGCTGAGCAACTGCAGACCTCAGACAGACACCCAACTCCATGTAAGAGAGCTGGCGAGACTGCATCTTCGTGCGAATCAGCTCAAGCGGGCTAATAACTGTAACCGCTCCCACTGTAAATGGAACAATCCGACTGAGACTGGCACCAAAAGTGAGGCACGTGAAATGCCAAGGAGCAAACAGATGGGGTCAGATATACTTACAGCGAGCAAGAGCTCCAGCTACCAGGGGAATGTGGCTGCCATGGTAGCCCAAACCATAGCAGAGGAAATCTCTCAACTGATCGTAACATGTGAAATATATGATGGTAGCAGGCACAGCCATTACCCTATAGAGAAACAAAAATATACAATATAGTTCCTATGCTGACCTTTACTAGGAACTACTTTGGTGCAGGAAGAGGAGGGAAAGACTAAGCCCCCATAGCTCATATGGTTATAGATAAAAACATTTCTGCAACAGCCATTCAGCAAGTTTCTAGAATATCTTTGTTTCAGCAAGTAAGTGTTCAATCCTTATCTCTAACTGACCTTCAGGTTGCACCAATAGCAAAACAAACAGGCATTTTCATATTTTGTGGATTGGGTGATGGGGTTCCCCGGGTATCCAGCTAGTCGCTGGCCTTTTGTGGCATGTGGAGGTAGAGCACTCTATCTCCAGCTTGAACCCTCAATTTGGCTGGGAATGTCATACCCTATTTGAAGTTGGCCTCACAGAGTCGCCATTTGCGGTGAAAGTTTTGCGCTGGTGAATCTGGGAACACAAGACGTTCTTCCCATCCGCCATGAGATCTTGGCTTTGGCACATTGTCTAGAGGATTGCCATTAGGAAAGGCCAGGCAGGGCTGCCTGGAGGGGGACTCCTACCTGGCACTCTGTGGGCTCTTTTGACCACGTAGAACAGTGAAAAAGAGGCCGCTGGGAAGGAGTCTCTGAGCCAATTCTCAGTGAAGGCCACTGGATCTACACCCTCCGCTCTCTCCAGAAGGTCCACAAGTTGGACATTGTTACCCCTCTGCCTATTCTCATAGTTGTCTAGTTTCTCTGTGCAAAATTTGAGTTTTGTTTTGAGACGGGTCAGCATGGAGGTGAGGGTATTAGAGGTCTCCTCTAGAATGGATACTCTGTTTCTTGGACCTGCTCCTGGATGTTCTGTAGATCCGCTCACAGTAGGGAGAGGTCCATCTTCACTTGCTCAAGCTTGGTGTATAACGATGTCCGGCAGTCGGTGATTTTCATATTTCACCTAAACTGGGCTTTGGGATGGATCCATTGGAGGAAACCAGTCCCCTCAATTGGGCCAACTCTAGAGTATCAGTGAATGTCAGTCAATTTCGACTCTGTTATTTATGGTCTTATTGGTTTTACAGTCTATAGACCCCAGTGCCTATGTGCTCACTTCATCATTCAAGCACGGAATATCCTCACAGTGCCGTGATATGAAAAGCTTCCATTGGGACAGAATACACGTCTAACGGCCTGGCCTAAATATTGTACATTATTATAAGAAGAAAAGGTCCAAATGGATCCCATTACTTACAATGTTGGGGGCAGCCCACTCCATAGCGAGGTTAAGCCTTCATGCCGAGTTATTTTCACAAATGCATCCTGTTGGGTAAAAAAAACATAAAATAAGAGGAAGATCAGTGAGAGAATGAGCGGGGATATAGAAGGAAACTCTGTCCTGTGCTCTGGTTAAGAAGAGAACTGGTTTAATACTAGAGACCTGAATGATCTCTACTATCTCTATTATCTACTGAATTATCTCCCATCACATCCCATTGCTTCTGGTCTTTCTACTTGCTAGACTTTCCTTACCAGCGTGCCGTTGAAGTACGTCGGAGCTCTATACCAGGTGCTGCACGCCGTGGCATGTTGACAGACAAAGAGATGATCCATCAGTCCATTGCAATATAGGAAGCAGCGCCCTGAGGTGGGGTGTGAGGAGGGAGAAAACGTGAGACGAGAACCAGCGGGGGGGGGGGGGGGGGGGGGGGGGGGGGAGACATTGAGAGAAAAGGGATGTTAAGAGAGAAAGACATTTCGTTCCTACAAGGGGAAGCGTGGAAGCCACACACAGAACATGTGGAAGGGTTGCGGGTCTAGATTTAAAGGTAGGTTTGGGGGATGTAGCCATTGAGTGGAAGGGTTATCAGCAGTGAAATTAATAAAAGCTACAGTGTAGTATATTTAGCAGGATGATACACCACAGACGTGTTAAAAAGCCAAATAAATATACTCTGTATCTTTGTCCTGGATTCAGGATATGCAGCACTTGTTATATAGAATCATTGGGCAGGGGACGGTACCACAGCTTCTTTGAGCAGAGGGGAAACACTACACCACAGTCTCAGGAGGAGTTTGTGTCCCACAGACTTATTGTGAAGAAGAGCGTTAGTGACCCACAGTCTCACAGTGCCCAATAGAAAGTCTATGCCAGTAGTGGACAGTATGTTGTACAGAAGAGTTAAATGGTTCCTTTGTACTAGGCAGCAATACAAGCTGTAGTGGGCTGAAACCATGGACAGTCTTGTTGCATGTGGGTCACAGACATGGGTGCTAAAGGCGTATCTACAGAGGGAAGCCCAGGAGGTATAGGGGCCCTAATTCATATACAATTTCAATCAATATTGGTAAAACAGCTCAACCTCTAGACATTATTGGGGGGCCTGAAAAATAGTTTGCTGTGGGGCCCAGTAATATCTAGTTGCACCATTACCTATATCAACCAATCAGACCAGACCATTGTTTAAATTCTTACTTTAAGCAGACTGATCAGAACAAACGGTGGATGTGTTGCTATGGGTAACCACACTGGTGTAATTTAGCAAATATACGAGTAAAATCCCCTGGTTAGTCTATAGGACTGTTACAGCTGAGAATTTGCTCATGGGAAAGGGGAACACAAGCTGATGCAGAATGACAAGCAAATCATTTAAGGATTTTGGGAGGGGGGAAGCCAACAAAGTTTCTTTATGAACAAGAAAGATTTGCAGGGAGTTTTTTACTCACATTTGGGATGGCGCATGGGGAGTGCCCAGGGAAGAGGCTTTACAGACAAAACTGCAACACAACGGGGAAATATTAGGGAAAAAGAACAGCAATAAAAATAAAGTCAGAATATCTAGCATGCACATGTATATA
>CM044447.1:5081982-5096768 GCA_024363595.1 Xenopus borealis | reverse complement strand
CTCAATAACAAGACTACACTCACACAAGTGTATGAAGTGTAATATTCTCTATACAATGCAGGTGCATCACGGGGTACAGTCATTACCTGGTGCCTGATTAAAGTGGCCTCAAATCTCCAATCTCTCGGCAGCCACGTGGCAACAGCCCACATCCCCAGGGAACCTGCTGAGCAAAAAGAAAAGATCTGTGTGATTAAATTCATATATCAAAATAGCTGAATAATATCCTGGAAAGAAAAAAAAAAATCTGTTTGCTCTTTTGAGAAATGGATTTCAGTGCAGAAGTCTACTGGAGCAGCACTATTAACTGATGTGTTTTAAAAAAAAAAGACATGTTTTCCCATGACAGTTTCCCTTTAATGTAAATCAGGTGCACTAGGTGCTGGTGTACACCAGGTGGCGCTATACACACAAGGCTCCTCCTCCTCAAAGGCAGAGAGTTTGTGCAGCCGTGTGAGTTTACATAGTGGATATGAATATCATAAACATCACAATGGCCGGTCCAAAGGTTAAACGACTCCTGCCAACAATCCTGCGCCAACACCAACGTCTTCACCGTCAACATCCATTGCCACTGAAATCTTAAAGGGGAAGCAAACCCAAGAAAAACCAACCCTTTGCCTTGATGAAAGAAAACGTTATTATGAGCAGCTTTCTGATACAGGGCCACTCATACTTCCAGTAAAAAGAGAAGTAGTAAAAAGTCATGTTTTTGGCTGCCGGGGTCAGTGACCCCCATTTCAAAGCAGAAATTGTTCAAATTATACAAAGTAATACCAATTGAAGACCAATTGAAAAGTTGCTAGAACATATGGAAGGTTAACATACAGGTGAATTGCACCTACGTAATATAATATACATGAACTAAAAGGAAAAAGTATTTGGTAACTACCCTGGGGGGGTGGGGGAAAGAGGCAACAACAACAAAAACAAGTGTTAAGCTGCTTTCCCATGATCCTTTACAGCCACAAGAACTGCCCTAAACATGTAATAACCCCCAGCACAATACATGCTGTACTATAGAAAATCACTATCATTAAGCACAATATCATTAAATACAATACACCCAGCCCCTGGCAGATGCTCTTAGTGGGATGCTGGGAGCTGTAGTTCAGCAGCAGCTGGAAAAACTGCCAGATACACTAAAGGATGGGATTCACGCAGCCTGTTTCTCCCTATTAATATTAGAAATATACTTATAAAATAACACACACACTGCACAAATGATTCACATATACACAGGGAGGGCTGACAATCCCTAATTGTAAGTGTAATGGCAGCAGATGCAGAATTGTTACAATGTGATACATTCGCCGATACATTCGTTTAGTCGATACATTTAGTTGGTGCATTTAATCGCTTCATTTCTCAGCATTGACTTTGGAATACGAGCAACTATTGTATCAATTCTAACAGCTGCTTCTAACCCAGGGATAAGAAATGGATCATTTAAAACCCGTTTCCAGAGCCCCTCGCTGACAGAAGAAGGTGAAAATTAAACTTTATGTTTGTTACAAACAGAGAATAACTAGGGTGTATGGGGAGCTCTCCGAAACCTACTGAGAAACAAAAAAAAGTGTCGTAAGGTGATAAAAACCCCTTGAAGCAAATAACGGAAACACCTCCTTATCTGTAAAACAAACATTCTGTGTAATTTAAGGTTAGAATAAAGACATAGAGAGCACTGAGCACTGCTACTACTACTAATACTACTGATACTACTAATACTACTACTACTACTACTACTACTACTACTACTACTACACCACAGCATGTTTACATGGGAAACAAATACTAGCAGCAGAAGCACAGGGTTACACAACAGATTATTGTACACACTATCCTACACACACACAAAAGGAGTAATCCCAGGCCACACAAATAACAGTGAGGAAGGTATAAAATACACACACACACACATATATACACACACACATATACACACACACACACACACACACACACACACACACACACACTGACAGGTAAAACATTTGAATTAGACACAGACACAAGAGCAGCAGCCACTCACTGACTCACATGTAACAACTCTTACATCAATTATATAATAGTGACACATAGGGCTCAGGCACAAGGGGGTGATTTTATATATATATATATATATACACACACACACAGTCACAAACAGACACACACAGACACACACAGAGACAGACACACAGTCACAGACAGACAGACACACAGTCACAGACAGACAGACAGACACACAGTCACAGACAGACACACAGTCACAGACAGACAGACACACAGTCACAGACATACAGTCACAGACAGACAGACAGACAGTCACTGACAGACAGACAGTCAGTCACAGACAGACAGACAGACAGTCACATACAGACAGACAGTCACAGACAGACAGACACACAGTCACAGACAGACAGACACACAGTCACAGACAGACAGGCACAAACAGACAGACAAGTCCCCAGCTCCTGTATCCATCCGCAGACTAAATCCAGTGTGATGATGATCAGTTAATATAACAGATGTCCTACCCTCGGTCCCGCTGTTGGGGAGCTTGGGGTCCCGGGTCCCCCGCTCCTGAGGGCCACATGTCTCTCTGACCGCTCTGTGCCGGGATAAACCGGTCTTAGATCACAAACAACATGTCACTCAATACTCAAGGCACGCCCAGATCGACAGGAAACACCGCCCTCCATTTCCCAGCATGCCCCGGGGCGGGAGAGAAGTGCGCAGGCGCGGCCAGCCATTGGTTTACTTTATCGACTTGCGTTCATTGTTTGTGTGATTTTTTTTGTTGTTTTTTTACCTCAGGCAATATTGTGAATAATAATAAAATGGAGGCACGCAGAGGAACTGGAGGGAGTGAGGAGTCGGCACTAGGGTTTGGAAGAGAGGGCTTTTGTCCTGGTTCTTTCTGTAAAGCCTGTGGGAGAGACTCATCGTGTGGAAATTCTTAGCTCTTTTATTATTTATACGTTGAATAAAGTCCCCTCTCTTGTAAACTATAAGGATATTATACGTTACCGTGGAGTTGTCCATATAAATACACGAGACTGTATGTAGGGGACTTCTAATATCCTCTGATTTACATTATTTACTATTATAATACACCAGTTTCAGTCATGTGACACAAATTACATCACCAAGCGCCCATTATAACCGATGACATCACCAAACTGCGATTATAACCGATGACATCACTAAAATTTGGCAGGCAGAGTGTGGAGAACTTATTGACCAAGCCCTAATTACCATATCCATTTCACAAAGTTTGGCAGGTTATGGAAAATTTTGAACACATTTCTGTGGTGTTTATGTGTTATTACAGTTTCTACTAATCAAGGTGAGTTGTCCTTTAAGCTGCAAGTCACAGACTGTCACAGACACCTGCTTATCTTAAAGGAGACATATTGTGTAAAATATAAGAACGTACCAGTGCATTATACTCATTTAGATACAGAAGAAATGTGCTTAAAAAAGTAGCGTTTCGGGCTGATTTATTGGATATTTCTGCAGAAACCATAATAATCCCACCCTTCCACTTCCTGCTCCCTGAATTCCCAGGCTCTCAGCTCACTGCACTGTAGGACAGGAACCAATCAGCAGCTAGCAGCACCTGATAGGGAACTGAGGCCTGTCAGTGCTTGTGTGACTGCAGGGCTGTGATTGGCTGTCCCCCTCCTACTGTGCTTCTGGCAGGGGCCATTAGGACACGCCCACCCCTCATTTAAAACACAGTTTCTTTGCTTATCTGAAATTGCTACAAATGTATCTAAGTGCACGTGCCATGTATTCTGGGCCAAAAGCCAATTAAGTCTTAGAAACCTTGTATCTTTTTCTGACTGTTTAGTGCAGGAGATCAAAGAGAAAGCCGGGACATTTCAGTAACAATCCAGGACTGCGGGCTGAGCTGTCAAAATTGGGATTGTCCAGTGAAAAACAGCACAGTTGGGAGGTATGTTTCTCTCTCCCTAAAGCTTCATTTTACACAAAAACTAAATAGTCAAGCAGCCCAATATGTGACATGCGCATCCCACAAGGCTCCCACCTTTCCCTTGGGATCCACCCACTGCACGGCCTGCGCTCTTCGCTTCCCAACCTTAAAGGGGTTGTTAGTATGACGTTCAGAGGGAAATTCTGAGACAGTTTGCAATTTGTTTTTATTTTTTATTATTTGTGGTTTTTGACTTATTTTGTAATTTTAGCCGTCTGGTTGCTAGGGTCCAAATTCCCCTAGACTGGAATATGAATAGGAGAGTCCTGAATAGAAAGATGAGGAATAAAAAGTAGCAATAACAACACATTCGTAGCCTTACAGAGTATTTGTTTTTTAGATGGGGTCAGTGACCAACATTTAAAAGCTGGAAAGAATCAGAAGAATAAGGCAAATTATTCAAAAAAATGAAAAATAAAAAATGACGGTCAGTTGCAAAGTTGCTTAAAACGAGCTATTCTATAACATACTAAAAGTTGATTTAAGGATGAACCACTCCTTTAACGATCCCTGTATTTTAGTTGTGTTTCATGGTGTGAGTCAGATGCCAAGACGCTGAGCAAGTTCCTGCTGAGATAAACAGCAACACCCAGAATTAATAGAATTATATTTGGGATTATTTTACTTTCTGTGAATTACCCTGTAGAAACCAGGCTTGTTTTCAGGTTAAAGGGAAACTGTCATGGGAAAACATGGTTTTTTCTTTTTTTTTAAACACATCAGTTAATAGTGCTGCTCCAGTAGACTTCTGCACTGAAATCCATTTCTCAAAAGAGCAAACAGATTTTTTTTATATTTCATTTTTTAAATCTGACATGGGACTAGACATATTGCCAATTTCTCAGATGCCCCTGGTCATGTGACTTGTGCCAGCACTTTAGGAGGGAACTGCTTTCTGGCAGGCTGTTGTTTTTCCTTCTCAATGTAACTGAATAGTACGCAGTGGGACATGGGTTTTTACTATTGAGTGTTGTTCTTAGATCTACCAGGCAGCTGTTATCTTGTGCTAGGGAGCTTTTGTCTGGTTACCTTCCCATTGTTCTGTTGTTAGGCTGCTGGGTGGGGGAAAAGGGGAGGGGCGATATCACTCCAACTTGCAGTACAGCAGTAAAGAGTGACTGAAGTTCATCAGAGCACAAGTCACATGACCAGGGGCAGCTGGGAAATATATATATGCACGTTGCAACATATCTTACTCACTTTACTGTGGTAGTCACTTTATGCTTCTGATGTCACTTCCTATTGATTGACTGACTTTGGGTATATATTGTAGGGGTCTGTGGGACAATACAGAGTACAGAGTTGGATGGAGGCAGTTGTATAAGGTAAACATTGGGGAATACTTGAATTGGGGTATCCAAACAGAGAGGAGTTACATTGTTTTCTTTTTCATTTCTTACAGGAACCAGTTTGTATGCTCTGATATAAAGATGCAGGTGAAGGTTCTTCCTGTTTGTTTAGGAACATGTAATCAGGGTTTGTACCCCTGCTTGTCCCATGTCCAGTGTGGGATGAAGGTAAGTACTTTGTTCATCCTGGGTTTGCCCAGGTTTCGGCTTTCCTCAGCAGGATTTGGATTCGGCCGAATCCATGTGACTGGCCGAACCAAAACCGAATGATTTTTTTTTTCTTTAAGCTGGGCAAGTACATTCCACAAGCCTGTTGGTAGCCTTAGTCACACTGACAGTTGGGTTTGGGGATGGGTACTGTGCTAGAGGGAGCAAATTGCTCAGCAGAGATCATACCGTTTTATTGGGAAACAGGCCAAACTACACTGAAAATGTGCTTAAGGTCAGTGGAATCACAAGCCTTAATGGTAACAAGGACTAGGATTATGTAGTTGCCCCTGCAAATTCATGTAGGATTCCCTCCCACCCCCAAATTTAGAGAAGATTTTGCACAAATCTTTTGCTTTTCAGCAAGTGACCCTGCTAATTCCTGTATATCCCTGGGACCCCAATTACAGGCTAGGTCTGTTGCTCTTGTGTAGTTTACATTCATTTTCTACTTGTAATGGTGTCTGTGATGTTTACAGTTTTAGACTGCTGGTACCAGGCTTTCAGCTTAGCCGCTCTCTTTCAGAGTCTCAGTGACCCTAGGGTTAACTGATCATGATTGTGGGGCTCTGTCAGTTAGGATGTGACTGCAAGAGAGCTGTCTAAAACTGCAGATATCTCAGAAACAATGTATGTAAACTGCAGTCACACATTTCAATAGGTTAGTTTTGGGGGTTCCTATTTAAAATCTCACAGTCCACCTTAGCCCCTGGCAGTCACGAGTACCCTTATTCTAACAATTCTTGTCCTCCCACCATATGGGGATATTCAGATGGAGAATTAAGTGGTGATCAAGTGTCACCTACACTACACGTTACACCAAAAGAGGAGATTATCCAACTGTGACTCCCTACCCGCTCTGCATTCCCTTCATCATCGGGATTAGATGTTTTCTGAGGTAGGTCAGAGCCTATTCTTCTGCCCAGGAGGTAAGTGAGCAGTGAAAGATGACTACCAGAAGTGTCAGATCTTATTTATACGGATGTAGGTAAGTAGAGAAGAAATGCTTATCCCACACATCATAAGCATCATCAAGAACATTAGGATGGATTCTTATTCTAACAGCTGTAAATCTATAACAATCTGCATTCTCCTCTAAGCAAGAGTTGACAGGGAATGCTGGGAGACCATCCTTTAAAGGGCTGGTTCACCTTCAAGTTAACGTTTAGTATATTGTAATAGGGCCATTTCTAAGAAACTTTTCAATTGGTCTTCATTATTTATTTTTCATAGTTTTTTAATGATTTGCAATTTTCTTCTGTTTCTTTGCAGCTTTCAAATGGGGGTCACTGACCCCATCTAAAAACAAATGCTCTGTAAGGCTACAAATGTATTGTTATTGCTACTTTTTATTACTTATCATTCTATTCAGTCCATCTCCTATTCATATTCCAGTCTCTTATTCAAATCAATGCAGGGTTGCTAGGGTCATTTGTACCCTAGAAACCAAATTGCTGACACTGCAAACTAGAGAGCTGCTGAATAAAAAGCTAAATAACTATAAAACCACAAACAATAAAAAATGAAAACCAATTACAAAATGTCTCAGAATATCCCTCTCTACATTATACTAAAAGTTAACTCAAAGGTGAACAACCCCTTTAAGTATGGTTGTCTGGGTATTCACTTACGTATAGCTGTCTGGGTTTCTCCAGTCTTGTTTTTTTATGAGACCTTCAGGTTGGAGAGGGTACAGCAGGGTGCTTGTGGTACTGTAACTTGTGCAGTTCTGTATTGCATGGCCAGCCTTGTTGTCTATAGGAATCTGTAACATGAGTAGGGATCTTAGATCCTGGTTAATTCCCGAAGCCCTGCCCCTTTCACTATCTGTTTAAGAAAAATACATGAAAAAAAAAAACTATAGAACAAAGTTTCCTTTTATAAGACCAATCCCAGACAATGGGATTTTGTATGAACTTTTTTATTGATTGGCAGCTCCCCTGTTTTTGGGCCTTATACAGCCAGTAGATTGTATATGAGTAAATAAATAACTATATGGTAGACCCCCCGCCCCCGCTATGGTCATTATACTGCATATGGTTTCACCTTGCAGTTGGCACCCATGTTACGTACGTGAGAAGAAGGGCTATGGATGTGGGAAAGAACAAACATTTTTGGTGGGGGGTGACTGGGTCACATGCTACTGCTTCCGAATTTACCATTTTTATCCGGGATAAATGGCGAAAACATTTTGCAACCTCAGACCTGGTTACCCGCGTTACTGTATTTCCCTCAGTAGTCTGCAGTATGTGATCAGTGATTATTCAAATACATTTCTAATAAATTGTTTGCAATTTGTATCCTTATATCAACATCTACTTTCACTTCTTTTTCAGGACTCTCCAATCAGGATTTTCTGCATCGCCAGAGTTCATTGAAGCAGAATTCCAAGCCACTGGGCTGCGGTGTAACCTATTGCCTTAGAAATCAGGTCAGAAGTCACCTCTGTAGAACACATTGTTAACTTCCTCGTTTACCACCGCGTGTTATAAACAATATTCTCAGGGGGGCCAGTTTCCTAGGTATTTTTCCATCCCGTCCAGAAAGCAGCAATTATAAAGCAAGCAAGAGATAGACTTATTCTAGTGATTTCATTTCTGCAGACGCAAACACACATACATTTCCATAAATATTGATGAATGCTTTGGATATCTAGCCAGCTGTCTCTTCTGTTCCCAGTGCAGGGGGCAGGGAGTTAATGCTGGGAGTTGAAGCTATGGGAACTCCGGCCTTCCTGTGTTGTCCCTGCGACTGACCGTGATCCCCCTCATGGCTCCCATAACTCATGTCTTTGCTGGAACAAAAAACAAAACACTGTAGTGAGTATTTAGTCACAACAAAATCCTTGCTGGATTTGGATTAACACTATGGGGCAGATTCACTAAAGCGCAAAGCGTCTAACGCTAGCGCTAATTCGCCAGCGTGATGTCATTTCACTAACACGGACTCTGGAGAATTTTCGCTAGCGAAGTAGATAGACTTGCGCAACTTCGCACCCTTACGCCAGGCAAAGTTGCGCACTGATGAAGGATCGTAACTTCGCAAATTCACTAAGATGAACATTCTCCTCAACGTTAGCACTTACGCTAGACGTTACTTTGCTGGTCAGACCAGGCGAAGTTCAATACAATAGATGGGAGTTTAAAAAAAAATGTAAAAAAAAAAAGTCCCAAAAAAACGCAGGTGTATTTTAGCATAGGAGGGTGACAGTCTGAAAAAGATCGATTTTTTTTGGGGGGTTCCCCTCCTTCCCCCCTACATTTCCTAACATATGGCAACACAACTATACAGGGGGCACATGTAGGGCAATAACTTTATTTTATTTATTAAAGGTTTCCTGGGCTTGTGTAGTGGAATGTAGTGGCTGGAACATATACTTCTATTATACGTTAAAGTTCCCGCCGTATGCAAATTAGGCTTCGCTAGCGTAACAGCGATCTGCCTGGCGAAGTAACACTAGCGCAACTACGCTACCGTTCGCCGACCTGAGCGTAAATTAGCACTTTAGTGAATTTGCGTAGCGCTGGTGAAAATTCACCTGACTAAGTGCGGCGAACGCTAGCGAAGCCAATGCAAGCGAATTTGCGCATCTTAGTGAATTGGCCCCTTTGCCTCCCTGATTGCACAGTTTACATAAGGACAGCGAGCAGTGACAATAGCCAAAGGCTATTGGGATGGAGGTGATATTGAGAAACAGCTTCTGACACTTCCAGGAACAGCGATTAAATAATTATCTTTCAGCATAAAGGGCAAGTAGTGCCAAAAAAATGACAATTCAGCACACAAACCTATAAGTTATGGCTATTGCTGCAATGTATGGCTTCTGATCAACAGATTTTGTCAGTTCACTCTCGTGAGTCGGGCCTAAGAACCAGTGGCGTAACTACCAGGGGTGCAGAGGGTGCAATTGCACCAGGGCCCCCCATCTCCTTGGAGCCTGCTATCAACACTCCAGCATGCGATTTATAGAGGTAATGGCCTGACAGGGGGGCCCAGGTGCCCATCCTGTACCGGGGCCCACCAGGGAGTAGTTACGCCACTGCTAAGAACAGTAAACAGAGAAGGGCAGATAAATGATCGCTTAACACAGATGGAACATAGGACCCGTGCTCCAAATAACCATAAATTTGTTATATTAACAAAACAGAATGAATGGGTTAAATGTTGAAATGTAGACAAATACAGAGGGGCACATATCCAACAGACCACTTGCTTGGGGGTTGGGTTATGGTTCGGCAGCTCCTCTATTTGGAATTCAGATCTCCTTGACCCTCACAACCAGGCCCAGGCTTGCATGACAGGCTGGAAGATGAAAAGGAGATATGATTTGCCTGATTTTACATAAATAACACATCAAGGGTGCTTCTTAGATTAACCCTTTTTACTTGTCTGTGGTACAACCCTTTCAGTTTCATAGGTTTATACATCTCTGGGTGATGTAAACCCTTGAAAAGACTGGCAGTTGTGACATTCACTGGGGTTGTTCACCTTTAAATTGACTTTTCATATGTTGGGGATATTCTGAGGCAATTTGCAATAACGGGAATCTGATTGCTAGGGTCCAGGTTACCCTAGCAACCATGCATTGATGTAAACAACAGACTGGAATATGAATAGGAGAGGCTTGAATAGAAAGAGTAGGCATAAAAAGTAGCAATAATAATAAATGTGTAGCATTACAGTGCATTTGTTTTAGATGGGGGTCGTTGACCCCCATCTAAAAGCTGGAAAGAGTGTGACTAAGAAGGCAAAAAATTTAAGAAACTATTAAAAACTATTAAAGAAAAAATGAAGGCCAATTGAAAAGCTGCTTAGAATTAGCCATTCTATAACATGCTAAAATGTTATTTAAATGTGAACCACCCCTTTAAAGGTTTAAATTACCCCCACAACAGTTGAGTTATTTAGCTTTTGATTCAGCAGCTCTCCAGTTTGCAGTTTCAGCAATCAAGTTGCCAGGGTCTAAATCCCGCAAGCAACCAGGCATTGATTTGAATAAGAGACTGGAATTGGGATAGGAGAGGGTCTTAATAGAAAGAAGAGGAATAAAAAGTAGCAATAACAATACATTTGTAGCCTTACACAGCATTTTTTTTTTAGATGGGGTCAGTGACCCCCGTTAGAAAGCTTGAAAGCGTCAGAATAAGTAGGGAAATCATGTGAAAACTATATTTAAAAAAAAGTTGCTTAGACTTAGCCATTCTTTAACACACATGAAGGTTAACTTAAAGGTGCACCACCCCTTTGTATTTTCAACAGTGGGGCCCTTTCACTGCAGCCTGAAATGCCATGGGCCTCACAACAGGCCAGTGTTCTGGCACATTCTCTTACTTTGAAATATCATTGCTGCCAGTGGAGATCAATCCCCTCCTATAGTACAAAAGTACAACACTGATGGCCAAAGACTGGCTAATGTTTAATCCATCCCTGGACACGCTGGGTGGAAGGCCTGAAGTTCATTGGTCGCCGTGGCTTTGTATAATCGGAGCCACTCGCCTGTACCCCTTGGGCAGCTTTGCACAACGATGGAGAATTTATTTCAAGATACCCAGTCAGTCCTGAAAATGTGTAGTACTTACAGCCTGCAAACAGGAGACATTTAAAGGAGGTGTACACTTTTAAAGGAGAAGGGAAGCTTAGCCACAATAGTGCAAGCTGTAACACTATATTTATTCGGCAGAATGATTTACCATACCTGAGTAATCAGTTCTAGAAGCTTAGAATAGCAGCTACCATATTAGCTTGCTGTGACATCACTTCCTGTCTGAGTCTCTCCCTGCTCACTCATAGCTCTAAGCTCAGATTACAGGAGGGAGGGGGTAATGGGTGGGAGAGGAGCAAACTGAGCATGCTCAAGCCCTAGCCCTGGAGGTTTAAGCTGAAAACAGTAAGTCTGATACAGAAGCCCATGTGACACAATAGAAGGAAAGAAATACTGTGTTTCTTTTGACAGAGGACTCAGAGCAGCATTACTTTGAGGCTTTACTGGTGTATTTATATAGACCTTTCTGATAAAGAATACTCAATTTTAGCCTTTCCTTCTCCTTTACATTAACTTTAAGCATGTTATAGACAGTGATATTCTGACACAATTTGCAATTGTTTTTTATTTGATTTTTGAGCTAAATAGGGCAAACAGGAAAAGTGAAGCTGACAGTGTGCATGAGGTAAAAGCACCTTTCTGTCTATTAGGGCACTAATAGGAACATAATTCACTGAATGCTTAGTTTTTACCAATTTATTTACTAGCTTTTGTAGCTATTAGAGCAGCAAACCTTGGGTAGGGTCATGAAAGCAGTCAGATATTGATTATTCTGTGGCATTTATGAAGCTATATACTGTACTTATCTGTGTTTAGCTGCATGGCATATATATGTACATAATAGCGGTGTTTGATGCACCGACACATCTGATTGTGCCACATACAGCTAAACAGTCTCTCTCTCTGGTAACTAATATAATAACAGGTGCAAAGTTTCATCAAGGATATTAAAGCTTTGAAATGTGTTGTTATTGATCGCATTTCTGAACTTGTGTTGCTTAATCTCACCCAAGGCCAGTGGCGTAACAACCAGGGGAGCAGGGGGTGCAATTGCACCAGGGCCCACTCCCTCACGGGGCCTGCTGGAGAGGCTAGGAGAACTCCAATGTGCAATTAATAGGAGGAGAGCCTGATAGGGGGCCCGGGTACCAATCCTGCACCAGGGCCCACCAGCGAGTAGTTATGCCACTGGCTTTTGCCTGGATATTGACTCTGATTATTGCCTAACCTTTACTGTACCTCGCATTGGATTTTAACCCTATTGCTTCCTCCTTGGTCCTGACTAAACTCCCATTGGGAGCCCCACTGACACACTGACCCCCATCTAAAAATAAATGTTCTGTAAGGCTACACATATACTGTTATTGCTACTTTTTATCACTCATCTTTCTTTTCGTGCCTCTCCTATTTATATTACAGTCTCTTTTTCAAATCAATGAGTGGTTGCTGGGGGAATTTGGACCCTAGCAACCAGATGGCTGAAATTTCAAACTGGAGAGCTGCTGCATAAAAAGCTAAATAACTCAAAAACTACAAATAATAAAAAAGGAAGTCATTTTAACTCTCATTGTAGATCAGTATGAATTCTGGTTTCATTTCTATACTCACAAACAAACAATCACAGTTGTACCCCAATTTTACATACCCTGAATTTACATTTTCCCGGATTCTCCTCTGATTATTCATTCTTCCTGGAGTTTACATTTTCACTCATTTTTCTTTTTTCATGCGGCCCCCTAGGAAACATAAAATCAAAGTTCTACTGTAATTCCTTTTTGAACAATTTCCCTGCTGAACTTATCGTATCATTAATCAAACAAATCACCGTCACTAGATCAGCACTTTACACAATGTGTTAATTATTGCAGGTTGACATTACTCTAATTTAAATTTTTCCTGTTATCAGCCAGCACTGCAGCACTTTGTCCAATAGGCTCTTTATGGCATGGCACTTATCTGTTAATTCACATTTAGCACTTGCATTCGTTGAATCACAAGGCAATTAAGTGATTTATTACAACCCTTATTAATCCATAATAAATTCATTATTTATTCTGATTATCATAAAGACGGACTAACTAGGTGCAAGGCTAACAGGGTTTTCTCTAGGTCACTAGAAGACCAATTTTTTAGTCTAGTAAAACCTTCTGCACTCTAATTGTTTAGTTGAAATAAATAATTTCGTCTTTTTTCTATGTTTTAAGGGGTCGGTGGATTCCGGAAGCCCATGTGTAATGGGTTGTTATCTGAGTCTCTGTGACTATCATCATTGGTGCCTTTGGACTCCCATTATCCAGACAAGCCCAAGCATTCTGGGAAACAGATTCTCCATGTAAATAAATATTTAAAATGTCAGGTAGTTAATGAGGTAAACAGGAGCACTACAGAGGAACCCAAACACGTGTTCTCTGTGTGAGAAAAAAAAAGAAGCACGTTGGTGTCCTGCGGAAAGAAAAGGAGACATTGGTTAGTTTCATATTATCATTATTTCTGTTCACTTTTTAAGAAATCTATAAACAGTATTTGCAGGAAATAAATAGCAGGCCTTCAGAAGCAGAACAGAATTCTGAAGTTTGAAGCACATGCAGTACTGGACCCAACCTGAGGAGGCAGTCATCATTTTCAGCTGCCTCCCAGAGAGGAAAAGCAAAAGCAGCCCCTCTAGAGACGAATCTCAGAACTGCATGCTACTGCCTTCACTGGCTGCATGTGCATCGCCTCCTTTATAGAATGTATGCACAACAATGATATATATATATATATATATATATATATATATAATATTGGCCCTGTATATGTGAGCTGCCATGCTGCATACTTCCTTTTTGCTATTCCAGAACAGGGTGGTTAACTTTTAGTATGTTATAGAATGGCTAATTCTAAGCAACTTTTCAATTGGTCATCATTTTTTTCTGTTTTATAGTTTCTGTAGTATTTGCCTTCTTCTTCTGTTTTTTTCCAGCTTTCCAACGTGGGTCACTGACCCCATCTAAAAACAAATGCTCCGTAAGGCTACAAATTGATAGTTATTGCTACTTTTTATTATTCTTCTTTTCTCCTATTCATATTCCAGCCTCTTCAGATCAATGGTTTCTAGAGTCATTTAGACCCTAGCAACCACATGGCTGAAATTGTAGACTGAAAAGCTGCTGCATAAAAAGCTAAATAAGTAAAAACCAGAATA
Source organism: Xenopus borealis (assembly GCA_024363595.1). Classification (NCBI taxonomy): domain Eukaryota; kingdom Metazoa; phylum Chordata; class Amphibia; order Anura; family Pipidae; genus Xenopus; species Xenopus borealis. The sequence goes on along the minus strand of CM044447.1, from coordinate 5,082,504 downwards.
GAATGACTCAGAATATCCCTCCATACATCATACTAACAGTTCATTTCAGGTGAGCAACCCCTTTAATGTTCTGAATTCTGGAATTTGGGATTATACCCCAATTTTTCCTGTTTTTTTGTAACTTTATTAGGCAGATTAAAAGTCATTTGGTTCATGTTGAAACAGTTACATAAATAAATATTCTTGAGAATATGAGGCATACTTTGTGCCAAGATAACCACACCTCAGGTGCAGGAGGGACCCAGCAAAGTGCTTAAAATGTGATCAACAGTTTAACTTGATTTTTTTAACCACATGTGCAAATGTGTCTTTGTTTTGCTACTGATACATTGGTAAGTTGTATCGGCTAATACCACACAGTGCTGCAGATAAATGCATCCCCCCACTCACATCAGTCTTCTCATGTGTTGCACCCGGAACTACTGCATCAGCCCAGGCACACACAGCGAATTTCCCACAGTCACACTGTTACTTTAGACACCATCTCTCCCTACTATACCTGCTATCCCACAGTCACACTCC
>CM044447.1:5021260-5032692 GCA_024363595.1 Xenopus borealis | reverse complement strand
CATCTTCTAGGCAAAAGGAGCCCCCCTATAAGATATATTGGATCTAACGGTCAATGAATAACTGACACCCAACTGCTGAATGAAGACAGAATGAAGAGAAACAGATGCTGACTGAGGGATAGTTAAGATAAATTTGATTATTTCAGAAATGGTACAGAATTGATTGTATTTAGAAAGTTTTTAATTTGAGTATGATAAAGCTAACATTTTCATTTAATAGTTCCCCTTTAACAAGTTGGACCCAGAGAACTACACTAGTCACTGGTTAGTTCATCCAGATCATCAGCTGGAGGTCCTGTCCGCTTGAAAAACTCAAGCTGAGATAGGAAAAAGCAAACATTTGTACATCAAAAGGCAGGGGAACAGGAAAGACCCAACCTCAATATCAAGAAGAGATAGAAATCACTTACAGAATGTCTCACTGCACTCACCGTTCACAACAAATACAAAGAGGGCCAAGAGGAACAGTCCCCTGAGGGCTCCTATGATTATCCACCACATCTCCTTCTAGCCTTCTGGACTCACCCACACACATTGGTGTTAGCCTGGATGAGATGAGTCCCCAGACCTTACCAGGCCAGTTGAGTCAAAGACTGTATCTTGTAATGAGGCCCTATAACCTGAAAGGATCCTACAGAAAGGAGTATGTTCTGCTGCTGAGGCCTCTGTAAGTGGAAACAGATAAAGGCACATGATCCCACACAGTATTCGAGTACCTGTGCCATAGAATGCTCTAGAAATCAGATGGGCCACATCTTGTGCCCCATCCTTCAAACAGCTTCTGTGTAAAATGTATAATGAAGCAATAGAATTCTTAATGAATTAAGTTAAGCCACGCCAGGGATGACTTTGATGTGCTTGGCCAGCTTAAATATATTGCAATATATGGATGAACGGTCCCCTGCTCTGTTTGAAGGGTGGGGCATTTTTTGGTGCGTTTTGAAAAAAACACGTTTTCCCATGACAGTATACCTTTAAGCCTCCAGCTAGATAGAAGGCTCTGAATTCCAGGTCAAAGTAAACAGCTGGACGTCCAAAGACCGAGAAGGTGCAGACAGATTAGTAGGACACGAGCCCCTGCTCACCTTTAAAGGGTTGAGTGTTGACTGGTTGTCACAAGTGATTTTGTCATCTACCTCCAAACGCAGAGGATACAGAAAGTAGTCATCTTAATAGATCATCAGGCTCTGTAGAACCAACTGGATGTGGAGGGAGCTTAGCTCAGCATTGTGCAAGTAAGTAAGAAACCATATCCCTGTGTCTAATAAGGTGGTTCCTGAATCAAGTATACCGGCATCCATAATATGTCGCACTTCTCTTCTCTTATACCAACATTTTCAACGATAATGCAATGAATAGCAGGGCATTTTGACTGGTAAATGGTAAAGCATGCCACTAGCATCTTACATAGATATCTAAAGGCTTGGTGCAGAAATTGGAGATGCCTTAGTCTTCAGCCTTTCTCGATTCCTCTCTCTGTTCCCAGTTGGGCAGTGGGAGAACGACCTCGGTGGGGTGATAATGTAGGGGGCCACATATTGAGTATACTACACATAGTTTCTAATGCATCCGGTGTAGTAGCCCATTTAATACATGTATTAAGGACCAAACCATTTCTGTACTGTTTTGCAATTAGGGTTTCCATCTTTTTTTGGGGAAAAAAAAAAAATACCGGCCTTCCTATGTATTTATGTTCTTTCCCTATTAATAACATTGGGATCAACCATAATTTTTACCGGCCAGGTGGCAACCCAATTTGCATTTGACAGGGAAACAATTCCTCTAGCAAGGTCAGGCAATGGGAGAAACTCAATGAAGGAACATGAACAGGGAAAGAAAAGAGGCTTTGCTTGCTAGATGGGCTTAGCGCCTGGACAGATATAGCAAAGTGGGGGGGTACTTGTAGATGTAAATAGGCTATTTGGTTGATAAAGGTGAAGGTCATTGAAGGAGAGGTGTCAGGTTGGGAGTATTTTGAGCTCAGAGAAGTAATAACGGTTTAAGAAGAGACTTTCATAGAGGAGCAACAATTAATTCTAGAAGATCCTGGGAACAAGGTAGGACCTGTCAAAACAGAATAACCTACACACAACACTATAAAGATGGGTGTGGCAGCAGCAATAAGGATGGACTTAAATATGGATCGTCTCTAGAGAAGAGGACCAGTTAAGTCTTGGTAGCAGCTGCTTTGAGCTTCAGTAGAATTGAACATACCAGGAGTCACTGGACATCCTTCATCAGCCGGTCACATTGGGCCCCAGACATAACCATACAGATTCTCACCCCCGCAGTTCAAAGGTTGCTGCTACATTTACTGGCATCTTCATCAAAAACACTGGGCTGTATGAGTTGATACTGCTCATCAACATAGCTGATTAACAGTTGGAACCAGTTGGATTAATTAATAACTCACAGCTATGGTGGCCCTGTGTCTCACTAAATTATACAGGATTTACTACTGTAACTGTGTACTTGCCCGTGTCATAGTAATAAAGAACAATAAACGACACCTCTTGATTTACCTCTGTAAGGAGACAGTGCTCCTCCTTGTAACTGAAGCTGAGCTGCATGGATCTACAGAAAGGAGGAATGTTTTCCCAGATTAGGAACAATTGGCTTATCCCCTCTGCACTTTATCCTATTTAGAAGCTCATTGCTAAGTAATCACAGGCCGCGTTTTATGCGTCAGAAAATCTCATGAAACAAGAACATAAGTGGCATTGCAGAAAGGCAACGTGATGGAACATGTAAGCCAGAAATCTATACATAAGTCTTCTAGCAGATACATATGGTGTAATATCATTTCCAGAGTCCACACAACATACAGAAGAGAACACGATGACATGAGGCAAGTCTCAAAAACGCTGGGAGGGTAGTGTCAATAAAACAAACACCACCCATCATTGTTGACATCAGTAACAGCAACAGAGTGGGAAAACTAGGAAGCAATCTATAGAGCAGAGAGTGCATAGGGTTTATTTAACAAATGAAATAAAAAGATTTTCAAAGGCAAATTGTGTACCCCTTGATCTCCAATAGTAAACGTATGTAGATAGTTCCCTGCCCCTTGTTATGGTAATAGACCTAGGGATTACCCTATAGTAGTGTTGTACAACCGGGTGGGCCGAATGCAGACCCCCACTTGAAAGTCTGCCTGCTGTGATGGCTTAATTTGTGTTAGCTTTAAAAGGTATAAATACTGAGATTAACTGGTCCCTGCATTTTTTAAACCTCAAATTAAAACACGTAATGCCCCTTGCATTACCCTACAGCTTCACACTCATTCCCAGACTGACAGTGCCCACATTGTTCACTCTTTATACAAACTGATAGAGGGCCACCAGCATGGTGTCACAGTATGTAGCACAGTATCAACTGTTGATCTTAGAGTGGTCTGCTACCTGTGTGTGCCGTACTCTGCCTGCCCTGTGCTCTCTTTGTGTGCCATACTCAGTCTGCCCTATGCTCCCTATGTGCGCCATACTCTGCTTGACCAATGCTCCCTGTGTGTGCCATACTCTGCCTGCCCTATGCTCTTTGTGTGTGCCATACTCTGCCTGCCCTACAATTCTTGTGTTTGCCATACTCTGCCTGCCTTATGCTCAGTGTGTGCCATACTCTACCTGCCCTATGCTGCTTGTGTGTGCCATACACTATCTGACTTATGCTCCGGGTGTGTGCCATACTCTGCCTGCCCTACAATTCTTGTGTGTGCCATACTCTGCCTCCCTAATGTTCTCTGTGTGTGCCATACTCTGCCTGCCCTATGCTGCCTGTGTGTACCATACTCTGCCTGCCCTACAATTCTTGTATGTGCCTTACTCTGCCTGCCTTATCCTCGGTGTGTGCCATACTCTGCCTTTCTTATGGCCCTGTGTGTGCCATACTCTGTCTGCCCTACAATTTGTGTGTGCCATACTCTGCATGTCTTATGCTCCATGTGTTTGCCATACTCGGCCTGCCCTACACTTATTGTGTGTACCATACTCTGCCTTCCCTCTGCTCCCTGTATGTGACATAATCTGCCTGCCCTATTCTTCCTGTGTGTGATATACTCTGCCTGCCCTATGCTCCTGTGTGTGCCATCCTCTGTCAGCTCTGTGATCCCTGTGTGTGCCATCCTGCCATATGCACCTGTTTGTGCTATACTCTGTCTGCCCTCTGCTCTGTGTTTGTGCCATACTCTGCCTGTATGTGCCATAATATGTCTACCCTATTCTCTGTGTGTGCCATACTCTGCCTGCCCTATGCTCCATGATAGTGCCATAATCTGCCTGCCCTATGCTCCCTGTATGTGCAAACTCTGCCTGGACCACAAGCAGGTTAAGCACAAAGCAAATTCACCTTTGTAAAATAACTCACCAAGATAGAGACATGGCCCAGGTGCTCCAGCCCCAGGCCCTCAGCTCAGGGGAGCGGACAATCCATATATTGAAACAAAACTGTTGGTGCAAGACACACTGAACGTATTGATCAGACCTAAGTTTATGGATAAAAAATATATGCTTTATTTATGCAATCATCTCTCATCTGATGCGTTTCGTGTCACTAAGACACTTAATCATAGGCTTGAGCATTAACAAACATGGGTCAGTATTTAAAGGCTCAACCACCAATCAAAAAGGAGGGGGAGGAGAAAAGGGAAAAATGACATCACATAACAAATCAACACAAAATTCAAAGGCAACACGTACCCAATTACATGAATATATATATATATATATATATATATATATATATATAAAATCAATAGCACATGACACTAAAAAACCAAGTTGGAAGGGTCCCCCAAAGTATCTGATGGAAAATTATGGGTCTGTATATTTAACATAGGGATATACAAATATTGGCCAATATAGATGGAAAACAGGACCCAATAAAGCTTTCAGACTCAAAGGAGACACAAGGTTCTGCTTGAACCTCCCCTTCCCCACCACAGAGATGTCAGTGAAGGCCCAGGGCTTCTCGTGTGTCACCAAAGGATAATGTTTATCATTAAAGTCCAGGGCTGCGGGAGGAAACTCGGGAAATGGAATGGCACCAAACCACATAGCAGTCATTATTAGACCTATACGGTATATATATCTACATTGAGGCTCGTTATAGGGCACGAAGCCCGTGAATCTCCAAAAGTTTATGCAGCATCATTAAAAGCACAACAATAACACACAGCTGGAAAGCCAGATGCTCTGTTACAAGAGCCTACAACTCCCAGAATTCCTGGTCAGCATGTAACAATAAAATATTAAAAGCTGATGAAAAGCAAAGGAAAAGAAAAAAAAAGTCCTACTTGTAAATTCTGAGTCTCATATTCTGCTTCTGCACTGACTCCACCATGTGCCGTTTGGATGGGCATCCCCTTCAGCAAATGCTTTCACCAAATTACGGCTACAGCGGAAGGATTGGAAAGGGAGCAGGAAAAATGATCATTTTTGCATAAACTCACGATTAACGGGGAGATAAACCCCAGAATCAGATTAAACAGTTTAACCAGTTATTAGTCATTGTCCTTGCTAATAAAACCGGTATCTGTCCCCTGATGCACTGCTGGTTCTGTCTCTTGACATAATGTAGCTGAAATCAGCAATGAGGGCTACTTGTTTATAAACACTAGGCACATTTGCACCCGGGCAGTAATCCATAGCAACCAATCAGCGATTGATTCAGCCAGTTGTAGGTAGAAATGAAAGCAAGCGATTTAGCTGGTTGCCATGGGTTACTGCCCAGATGCAAAGTTTCCTTTGTTCATATGTGAGCCCCTCTGTTTCAAAAGTCAGAACCATTAGGGCCAAGAATAGGAAGGGGAGATACTGTTTAAATCAGGACTACCATCAGAAATCATTGGGCCTCATACAAACTAGCAATGCCCTACCCCCAGGGGGTCCCAATTATTGGCAGGCAAGTCAAAATAAAATCCCCCAGGCACACATGGGCACGCCACTGCAAATACGACCCAACCAGATGTTGTCCACCACCATATAAGTGCTGTGCCCTTTGTAAAAGCTTCCCTTCCCTTTGGCACAGGGTCTGTGAATGAAATACCTCTCCCCACCCACCCAATGGCGGCCTTGCGTTTAGCGAATAGTGTTATAACCATAAACATTTGCAATAAATATATATTGGAAAATTGCTCAAAATAACATTGATTTTCATTTGGGCACAATGTTATTTTAAGTGAGCTACAGCGGTCAGGTCTTTTAAAGAGGGTGCAAGTAGAGGCACCCCACAATTTTTTTGGGGCACACAAAAAAACAGTTGCATTCAGGACAAGAATTATATAACCGATCAAATTATTGTTTAGGATGGGTTGAGTTGATGGAAAGATTCGTTGAGACAAGTAGTGGCCCAGAGAGCCTTGAGGGACCCCAACAAAAAGTTCAGGTGGTGAGGAGGTTTCACTGAGGAAAGAGAAGAGAGAGTAGGAACAGATAGACAAGAATAACCAGAACCAGGAGTGTGATGTAGCCTCTATGTCAAGGGAGAGCCGGTGTCCCAGAGGAACCTATTGCGTCCCAAGCAGTCAAGAGGTTGAGGAGCATGAGGATGAACATCCTTTAGATTGAGTATAATCTATATAAATAGATGTTCTCCTGGATGATGTTTCAGTATCCAGGCTGATGGCATTTCTCTAGTTGTTACATTACTGAACTACTCACAGACCAGTGTATAGGCCCAAAACAATCACCTTCAACTGACCTCTGATCAGGGTCCCAGGCCAGACACAAAATCATATCCGTGGAGGACTGGGTCACTGGTGCAACACTCCATTAAAGGCGAAGGTTAAAACTAAGTAAGCTTTATCAGAAAGGTCCACCAGTATATACCAGTAAACCCTCAAAGTAATGCTGCTCTGAGTCCTCTGTCAAAAGAAACACAGCATTTCTTTCCTTCTATTGTGTCACATGGGCTTCTGTATCAGACTTCCTGTTTTTAGCTTAAACTCCCTTGCCCTGGGCGTGAGCATGCTCAGTTTGTTCCTCTCCCCCCCCCCCCCCCCCCCCCCCCCTCCTTCTCTGCTGTAATCTGAGCCCAGAGCTATAACTGAGCAGGGAGAGACTCAGGCAGGAAGTGATGTCACACCAAGCTAATATGGCAACTGCTATCCTAAACAGAGAGCTTCTAGAGCTTTTTACTCAGGTATGGTAAAACGTACTACAGCTTTCTAGCTTGCACTATTGCAGCTAATCTATTGGCAGTAAAAAGCCTCTGTAGCTTTCCTTCTCCTTTAAGAGGTCAGCTACGACTCCACCGTGTGATCATTGGCCAGGGTCCAATGTGAGCGTGACACGCGATAGGGTAAACTTGTCCAGAAATGTTAATGAGACAGCACCTTCTGTAGGTTTGGCATCACACCAAATGATAAAATGAACAAAACATCTCTCAGATCTGTTAAATGACTTGTTCTACTCACGTGAGATATATTAAATGGTATCAACATATATTATTTCACTTTCAATGCATTCTCCAGTGTGAAATGAATGTGATTTTTCCTTAAAAGACCCAAGTTGTCCAAACTATTAATGGACACCAATATCATCATTTTGTTCTATAAGCCAGTGTGATCTACAAACAGCGGCTTGGAAGAAACATGTTTCTTGGATGTTTCTACAGACAGAGAACCAAGAGGTGGAGACAGTGAAGATAGATAAAACAATAATAAAATAAATTTTTTTTTTCTCATTTGTTTAATGATATGAAAAAGTAACACAAAACTAATGGGTGGGCTCAGTTTTATCACCTACTGGCAAATGTGGGGTTGGTTGACAGATGATTAAGAGAAGTCCAAACTGAGGCCCTTCTTTGTTGGAAAGCTAAAGAACTGAGCCCCCCAATAGTTTAGCAAAATCTGGAGAGCCCAAGTGTAGGCAGCAACTACAGATTCCAATGAACTGTACAAACTACTTCTGCATTGGCCTAATACTTTCCTTCAGATGGGGGGGGGGGGGGGGGGGGGGGAGCAGGACCCTAAACTGTAAATATACATATATATGTAGGATGCTGAAAAGTAAAACTTAAAAACAGCTGGGCCACAGATGAGATGTGCCTACAGTGAATATACATTTTCAAAGGTATCCGTCCATTTAATCGCTAGTTAAATCCTCCTGGTCATCAGAAGGAGGTCTTGTCCGGCGGAAGAATCCAAGCTAAAATAAAAAAGATAGTTACATTAGAGAGGAACACTAATGATATAGCATCTGTAGTGGTTCTGTTGGACTCACCTTCCCCATGACAAACACAAAAAGTGCCAAGAGAAGAAGCCCCCCGAGGGCCCCCACAATTATCCACCACAGCGGGATCTCCTTCTGGCCATCTGGACTCACCCACACAATGGTGGTGTTAGCCTGGGAGAGATCATAAAGGTGCAAAATGAACACTTGGTGCACTTAAAGGAACAGCTTTTTTCTAATTTTGGGTCTGTACATTGAACAAAAAGATTGCATAAAAATTTGAGGAACTAAAGCCTTTTTTTTTTAAACACAATCACGTCATTCCAGGGGCTCAAAAGTAATTGGACAAATACTTGAAGGAAAACCCTTTGCTGGCAATGACAGCCTGAAGTCTTGAACTCACGGACATCACCAGATTCTGGGTTTCCTCCTTTTTAATGCTCAGCCAGGCCTTTAATGCAGTGGCTTTCTGTTTGCTTGTGGGTCTGTCTGTTCACAGCAAATTCAATATACAAGCTAGGGATGCACCGAATCCAGGATTCGGTTCGGGATTCGGCCAGGATTCTGCCTTTATCGGTAGGATTCGGATTCGGCCGAATCCTTCTGCCTGGCCGAACCGAATCTGAATCCTAATTTGCATATGCAAATTAGGGCCATGGAGCTAAATCACGTGACTTTTTGGCACAAAACAAGGAAGTAAAAAATGTTTTCCCCTTCCCACCCATAATTTGCATATGCAAATTAGGGTTCGGATTCAGTTTGGTATTCGGCCAAATCTTTCGGGAAGGATTCGGGGGTTCGGCCGAATCCAAAATAGTGGATTCGGTGCATCCCTAATACAAGCACCCCCTTCTAATCAACTCCATGGCTTTTATCTGCGTCAGCGATAATGATATAACAAAGGCATTGCCCACACCTGCCCATGAAATAGCCTTTGAGTCAATTGTCCAATTACTTTTGAGACCCTGGAATGAAGAGAATGTGTTAAAAAAAACGCTTTAGTTCCTCGCGGTTTTATGCAATCCTTTTGTTCGACCCACTGAATTAAAGCTGAAAGTCAGCAGTTTCGACTGCATTATGAGTTTTTTCATTTAAAAATTATTGTGGAAATGTACAGAGCCAAAACTAGAAAAAACTTTGTCTATGTCCAAATATTTACAGACCTAACTGTAGATAGTCTGTACAAAATAAAACATGTTTCTAATATTGTTAGTTAGCCAAAAATGTAAAGGCTGGAGTGAGTGGATGTGCAACATAATAGCCAGAACACTACTTCCTGTGTTCAGCTCTCTTGCTTTGCACTGATTGGTTACCAGGCAGTAACAAATCAGAGACTTGAGAGAGGGCCACATGGGACATAACTGTTGCTTTTGAATCTGAGCTGAATGCTGAGGATCAATTGCAAGCTCACTGAACAATTATGTCCCATGTGACCCCCCTTATAGTCACTGACTAGAGAGCTGAAAAGCAGGAAGTAGTGTTCTGTTCTGTTCCACATCCACTCACTCCAGCCTTTATACATTACATTTTTGGCTAACTAACTATATGAGATGCATTTTTTTTATTTTTTACCCAGTTTTTATTTTTATACTGAACTGTTCCTTTAAGTAGGAGTGGAATAAGTAGCAGTATGAGATGGTCAGACCAGTCCAAGAGAAGATAAGAAGACATGATGGAGGAGACACTGGAGCTGATCAATACAATATACACAATACAATTATTAGACATCATCAGGTATATATATAATAAGGTATGAACTGGGGGAGACATACAGGGGTGTAATTAGAAAGACCGCATGGAGTAAAGGTAAAAAGAGCAAACTTGGTTGCAGAGCTTACTGTGGCGTTCCCATATAACAGAACAGCAGGCTGGATCTTGTAAGGGACTGAAGTCACCAGGAAGGAACCTTGAGAAAGGAGGACAAACTGCTGTTGTTGCCTCTGTAAAAAGAGATAAAAAGCAAGAACACATGGACTCCAGCCTGGAGGTTACCATAACCCCCCCCCCATAGTTAGTTACAGTTACATTGCCTCACCTTTAAGAAGCTGGGCACCCAAAGTATGGAGTGAAGTTTCACTGTAGCTCTCTCCCCTCTCTCCAGATTCTGCACTGAACACTGCACCTCCCAACATGGAAAACTGCTGCAGTTCTGCAATGACAGGTGGAAGGACTTAACCCCCTATGCTAAAGCAGCTCACAGCTAACTGCCTACTCCCCTTGGGTTCTGGGTATTCGGCCCATTGTGGGCCAGTGAAAGGATAGGATATGTTTTGCCATTAGAAGTCACAGGTATGGACCTTTAGAACACATTAACTGAAAGTATAAGTATCTCAAATGAGCTTTTCATGACAATCTACTGATATCCCTTGTCCTTGAAAGCCAGTTTGAGTTTGTTACCAGCAGCACTGTATGATTGCGAGGAGGCTCTTCTCCTTTCTTTGTGCTGTTCATCCCTTCTTCTTCCATTCCCTCATTACCGTCCCCTCTCCTGAGCTCCCTTCTTTCCAGTCTGTGGTCCCCACTTCTGCTGCTGTAGTTGGCGGGTTCTTCAGTAGTGCTGAGAATGTCCAGCTGAGTGACACATTTTTATCATATTAGGATTGGAGAAAGCAGACAGTGGGGGTAGGTAAGGGGCAAATAATGGGTTAGGATTTGAGTAATCAGCATCAGACAGGGCCTCCTAGAGGTTATATAGGTTTACGGTGGAAAAGTTCTTAGATTGCAGCCCACAAGAAGATTTTTATTAAATGATGAACCATGTTAACTTCTACTGACCTTTAAAGGGTTGAGAGCGGAGTGGTTACTGCAGATCACCCGGTCATCGACCTCCAAACGCAGAGGATACAGGAAGTAGTCGCCGTGATACATTTGTGGGCTCTGTAGAATCAGCTGGACATGGACTGAGCCTGGACCTGCATTGTGCAGCTGGGGAGAAAGAGTAGAAAAAGCGAATTATAGATTTATCAGATGCCGTAGCATGGAGTATGGCCCTCTAGGAATCCAGGATTCTGTTTGGTATCAGCCAGGATTCTGCTTTTTTTCAGCATTAATCAAATCCAAATACTTAAAAGCGTGTTTACGTCATAAAACAAGGAAGTAAACAAGGCGCTGCCCGTGAGACTCTCGTCTTCCCTCCCTGGTTTGCATATGCTAATTAGGGTTCAGATTAAGTTTGGGATCTGGTTGAATCTTTCACAAAGGATTCGGGGGTTCAGTCCAAATTCCCCTAGCAACCCTGCACTGATTTGAATACGAGACTGGAAT
>CM044447.1:4979792-5006142 GCA_024363595.1 Xenopus borealis | reverse complement strand
TTTTTTTTTTTTTTTATGGTTTATTGATTGATGGACTGATGTCATTTGGATTTTTACTCTTGTATTGTATCACACTTGTTTATGATATTAATAAACATGTTGAAAAGATAAAAAAAAACTATTTAAATCACAAGAGCCATGTCTTACAAGACAATTTAGTTGATTTAGAGATAAATTGGACATACCGCTATCGATTTCAATTGCTGGCAATGTAGAGATATTTTCAGGAGATGTGTTGCCCGCAATCTCCCCATCGGCCACTGCCCTTATACTACAGCCATGCTTATTGCACTACAAACACTCCCATCTCTTGGCACTACTGAATTCAGGGTCTCATGCAGCCCCCTTACCTGGGGTATTATCCCCTGTAAACTCTCCATAGGCCACTGAGTACCCTACAAAGCAAAAGAGAGAAAATTATTAATAATTGCCACTAGGGATGCACCAGGATTCGACCAAGATTCAGCATTTTCAGCAGGATTCAGCCAAATTCAAGCACCTGGCCGAATCTGATTCTAAAAAAATCACATGACAAACAAACAAGGAAATCAAGAATTTATTTTTCTTTCTCCCTTTTTCCCCTACTTTACCTGGTCAATACGACTCAGTATTTGGCAGAATCCTAAAAAGTTTGCTTCTGTGCACGAGAAGGGACACAAAGCTCAGAATAAGAACTTTCCTCTCTGTGTTGGACCAAGCATTCTGACATAGTTCTAAAACACAAGTGTCCCTAGAAATCTACAGAATTTCATATAAAAGCCCTATGGTTAGATATTAATGGCTGTATAGAAAAGTAGAAACCCGAATCTAATAACCAACAGTAATGGCCCCATGGTCACCTTTGTATGAGTCATAAGAGGATCCAATATATGGGGAGATCTGCTGGTCAGGGTACGACTGAAGGAGAAATGATGAAGTGGGTCTTGCCAGAATATTGGGGAGTCCTGCTGTGACGTACAGGCCTAGAGGTTTGTAAGGAAGAGAAAGAGGCAAAATGATTACAATAGTTTCACGAGGTGAGGGTTGCGCTGGGGTACATATATATGGAATAACTTGGCCCTTATAAAAGAAGTCATTTGAATGTGTGCGAGTGCATGTACATGACTATGTGAACAAGGCAAGACCCTCTATCTTTATATCTGAATATTCCTGACGCATTACTTCTCATGAACATTTTCATTTAGAATTAACACATGTCCCCTCTATCGTCTTTACTGTGCAACAGAATAAAAAAGGATTAGATAGAAAGAAATGGAGACATTTAGATGGGCAGACAGAATTACAAGTTGAAAAATAGATTGATGACAGATAAAACATTGAAAGGGGAATTATCTATTTATCTAGATAGGGTACAGAAAGATAAAAGCACCGTCCACTCACCTATATAATAACCCCAGGGTGCTCCAGCTAAAAGAGTCCCGTCCTGTACAGGGAGAAAATCTAATGAAAAAGCCCTAATTATAGCCATTTCCCCTGGATAACTGATGGAAAGCTGCTTCTATGCATAAGATAATCTGCTTTTCCCATAGAAAGAAGCCTCCCAGCCTCTGTGCCATCACAGGCCAACATTTGTCCAGGGTCTAAGTTTAGACTACATGAAAACACTGCTTTATCAGCCGCTGAGCCATATTGAACCCCACAGTGAACCCCAAACAGTGGCTCATGAGCATGTTGCTCCCCAACCTCTTGGATGTTGCTCCCAGTGGCCTCAAAGCAGATGATTATTTTTGCATTCCTGGCTTGGAGGCAAGATTTAGTTACATAAAAACCAAATGTACTGTCAAACAGAACCAACTGAAGGCTGCCAGTCCAAATAGCCAATCAATTTGGCACCCCAATAACTTTTTCAAGCTTGTGTTGCTCCCCAACTCTTTTTCACATATGAATGTGGCTCATGGGAAAAAAAGGTTGGGGACCCCTGATCTAGAGCAACCAAGAAGAATTCAGCCCAAATATTTCTGTAACTTACACGTTGGCCTTCCAATAATATCTAGAAAATAGTAATTTTCCCCAGATCTGCCAGATATTCAGGCATCCTTCCTGATCTTATCATCTGACCAACAATAGATCATACTGTGGCTCTACAGACATTTATTTGTCGAGGAACTCACTGCACCAACTGGGTCATAATCTGACAACAATTTTTAACATGCCCAGCCAATCTCTCTCCACTTTTCAATCAGAATCACTCCTACCAGTGGGTTTTGGAGAGAATTCCTCACAGCCCTGTTTATTCTAGAGGTTCTCCCACCCCCATGTACTGGAATACCAACTGATACACTTACCTTGTTTATGTCAGCGCTGAAGCCCAGCTCACAGAATCTTCTGTCTGCCACTGAAGAAAAAAAAGACAATAGGATTGGGTCAGTTCCTTGGCACATGCATAGCCTTGTTTTATGGATATATTGAATGGACTATACCCTGTACACTACAGAGCAAGGCCAGCAGAGTGTTTGCACATTTTCCTTATGGAAAAGTGAAACCAAACTCTACATATAATTAAGGGCAGAACTGCTCAGAAGCCATCGGGAGGGAACAAGACTTGCCATGGATGATTAACTCCAGAGGCAAGTGTCCTTAGACTTGTCAGAAAAGATGTCTCTTCTGCTCTGCTCCCTGCTATGATGGACATTGAGTCTACCTGGGCGAGACTGTCCAACAGATTGAGATTATCTATAAGGCCAGCAATATATCAGGACCATAGCTTAGTATGCATACCATAATTACGCTCCGTTTTACTATCCCTGCAGGGGGCAAATTCGTAGATGTCCTGCAGGTTGTTTGTTATGTAACATGCCCCAGTGGGAGTCTTTCCAGACTCATTGCCCTGTTTCATGACGTTCCACTGCTGAAAGGGTGCACAGGCCTAAGGGATATAAAGGAAACACAGTTAACTGGACGGGGAGCAGATTTATATGGTGCAATGTACCCTTATGGGCAAATGTTATTCCAGGGGGCATGGATCTTGGATAGGGCTTGCAAATGAACTGGTGCTGGACAGTCAGTACATGGAAACCCTTTTGAGGTTTCTCAAATCCAAAGTCTACTAAGAGTGTTGCAATGCAGTGATATTCTGGACCAAGGTCTGGCTAAGTTATTGGGTAAAGATCACCCTCTAATCAAAATAAAAGTGCTGCCCCTTTAGGTTCTTTCTGCATGGACTGTTGAAATGAATGGGTTTATGTAAAGTAAATGCTTTATCGAGAGGAACCAAGAAGTGCCTGTTGATATACTTAGCGACACTATGATATTGTTTTTGTATTTAAACAAGCATAGGGGCAAATGTAATAACAATGGCAAAGTCGGCACCAGGTATAGACCTTTAACCCTTTGGAGAAGGGCATCAAAACTATTAAAAGCTATTGGGAAACCCAGTTATGAAAAAGAACAAGTAGCGACTCTTTGGAACAGAGCAGAGGTGCTCTCATTTATATGGAAACTGTAAAAAAAAGTTCCTTCAAGAAAAGAATCTCACCAGGGGGCATGTAGTTATGACAGGACATGTAGGCAGGAGATTATAAAGAAGAAAAAAAGGAGAAATTTCAGCTCCAGTTACAGGAAGTTCATTAAATTTATTGCCTTCTGTGAAATCAGAGCTTCATTGCTTTTTATTTCCTAAGGAGCTAAAAGCCTATTTAGTAGAGTAGACCATGCAAGATGGGATGAACGATAAATCATAATAAAACCCTTGTTAGAGCCTTAGCATCAGGTCCAGGCTGAGAATTAAAATAGGCCCTGGCATTTCAGGTACACAGAGACCCAATCATCCCACTAAATACTGACTTTCTTTCTATGGCTCATGTTAGCAGCCCCTCTGGCATTTGCCAGAACCCACAGATTGCCACTGCTTAGGATCTCTCCAGAGCCTCCTTCCTCCAGCCCAAACCACACCTCTAAGGAAACCCAACATTTTCCCATTTGCTTCAGTGGGGTTGGAAATACTTGGGGTGCAAGATCGCTGCATCCTAATGAATTTTGTGCCAATGGGTTCTTAATCAAAGAAGGTGCGGCCTTACAGATTCACAAACCCCTCTTAAAACCCATTAGTAGTGTTAGAGATGGCACCCACTAGTTCCCCGTTTGCCAACACAGAATGGCAAACAAAGCAGTATTGGGGGAGTCTCACGTGGTTTGGTTATGGAGGAGGGAGGCCGGCCTTTTTAGAGGCCTAGAGTTTTACAAGCACATTTTCAGCTTCCACAGGGTAGAGACTAACCGGGGTTCACGAACAACCCCTACATGAGAGGAGACCCTGTGGATAAATAAAACCTAAAGTTTAGGATTCTGTATCATCTATTTGGGGTGAAGATTCTCAGTGTGTCACTAATACAGAGACATTATGGGGAAAGTATAAAAAAAAAAGTTGTCTGTCAAAACATTACCACAATGGCTGTGTTCCAGGTTCTGACTGTTGCCCCAAACCATTGGTTGGACTTGAAGATCTGCATGGTGTATCCAGCAAACAGAATACTTCGATCACCTTTAGAAGCATGATACCATCAAATACTGAACAGAGAGGGGCTGCAAATTATCAAGTACAAACCATGGCTTCAAAGTTTTTAATAACAGGGAAGCCCAGAGGAAGGAAATCGATATTAAAGAATTGCGAAGGACAGAGGCAAAGTATAGGTAGACTAGAAGACAACAGGGTTTACAGGGAATACGATGGTAATTTCCCAATGCAACAACTCCCCACCCTCAATCCAGATATAAGTGATGCACCTCATTCTCACAAAACCCTATTAACTCCCATCGGGGCATAATGTTACCTGTCCTGTCAAATTCTATGTTGACACAGCTACTGCCCTTAGGCTTCCATGGACATAGGAAGACACCGCCACCCACTGTGACATTTCTCTGGGATGTCTGCATTCTTGGAGCACCCACTACGATGCTCATCCTTTAGCAAAGGGAGAAAATCATCATTAACAAAAATAAATATCTCTTTTATTCCACAGGGATTACAGTAGCAATAAGCCTAAAAGAGGCAGTATTTTTAAGCGTGTAAAGAACTCAGTGGAAGGGGCTGAACATTCTTTTTTGTCCATTATTTTAAGAAATATCAATGCTTTTTCCTAGTTGCACTAAAGTGGCTGGCCTTGAAACTACTTTAATTTTCCACATCTTGTCAAACTTTCTGGTTCTGCCAAGTAACTCTTTGAGGAGAAGGTCACGAGTCCAGAGAAGCCGTACAAGAGTATAGTGGTCCAAGTGTTGCAGCTGGGATGGGATTTGGCATAAGTGTAGTTCAGCAGTTGAAGGAACTACAAATAGATATCACTATGTAATTGCATTGACATATCCCTCTTAAGTGATGATGGATGAAGACAATGTTACTGGACTTACTCTTGGTCAGCAGTTCTGTAAAAGTCCATGGAAAATCCAAAGTGGCTACCAGGAGGTCCAGACAGGGTTTGAGGCGTATTATCCAGATTCAGACTATGGATGAAGGTTGGTAGAAGAAGCAGCAGCCATGGCACCATTGTCTGATGCACAAGCTCTAGACAGACCTGAATGCAAAAGATAATCAGCCCTTTTTCACTTTAATGAAAGCCTGTAACTTTCTATCAACATTCAGTTTCTAGTTCTTCCTATTTCCCACCACACCGCCTCAAACACAGAAGAAACCAAGTTACAGGCTACCCCTATACTACTTTCCCCTATTTCTTTCCAGGACAGTCATTTGCACCTTTTCATCTGTTCTTAGTCTAATCCACACACATCCACTGCCTCCCACACACACAGGTCTCTTCCTTTTACTTAGTCATCAACTTCATCTTAACTCTACAATCACCCATTGTCATAAGAAATATTGAATTAATAGAACATTAGATCACTTTCTGGAATTGTATATGGTTAATCATAAAACAATGTCCCTTTGTTTTAATATCGCCATTTCTACCTACACGTACATTCCACTTCTCTTCAAAGCCGGATACCAATCTGGTTACTCTTAGTCTATATAACCAGCTTTCATCCTTCTCCATTGTCACAAAATAATGTCCAGTAATCAAAGTCTATTAATTACCTGATGGTACAAAGAAGTTACAGACTAAGAAGATGAGCACCAGTTGATCTGCTGCCTTGTTTCTCTGGGTAATTCACCACCACAGATCTGTCTCTGTCCTGGTCTCCTTGTGTGAGACAGCAAAGTACATTTCTTTTTATCATGTAAGTACAGTGCGGTGGGAGGCAACAGGAAATAGAAACCAAGATGTTTGTTCCCATGAAGCACTAGAGATGAAGGACAGAAGCAGCCAAATAAAGCACATATAATATTAACATAGGTTAAACTGGCTGCAGATACATGTACAAGACTCAGTGGTAGTGGCCAGGTCTGACCCATCAACTGGGGAATTCATCAAAAAGTCCACTGTAGAACTGAAAAGCGATCATGCATTCATTAGCGGTCACCTGATCTTGAAGTTCTTCAAGTTCCTACAGAACCAAAAAGACTTGTGATCTGAGCTTTATTAAGCACATTATAATCGGACATAAACGGTCATGTCCTTGTACCTTCTTGTCCTTACCTATATTATATACAATTTGGCAGCTGCAACTCTTTCGACACACAAGGCAAGTGAACAGTTACTATGAGTACAGAGAGTCTCCTCTGAGTGTTGAGACCTATCAGTGTTCCACCTCCTCTCTTGCAGGTGTAACGTATGCTTCTTTGGACACTGTTTTAGTGAGCCCTTACAAGGAGGTCCATAATCTCTCTAAATATCCCTGCCCCACGAGGTGACTTTGAAAGATGCCACTGCTGCAAAGGCTCCAGATGTCGGCAAACAGCCTTTTCAGCATTATCACTCTTCTCCAGGGCACCTTGGAGCAAATTATGTCCATGGACCTCTTAAGGTGTGCATTTGACCAGTAGAAAAAATATGTAAGGGATACTTTTCAATCACTAAACCAAAATTGCATATATTGCAGCGCCTTCTTGAAGACTAGTCAACTATAGCTTTTAGATACACTAGAAAGTTGACGTGCATCTTACACACCTCACTTTTTAAGGAAAAAGGATGGTATAAACACTGGGGACAAATGTTAACGCGTGATTATAATCGATATCCTGAGCATTAGAGCCGGTGCTACTGAAAACTGCATTGAGGGTAGGAGCACTATGTAGCAAGTTTCTTCCACTTCTTCATTCTCCTCTGCAGCTTCAGGCTGGTAACAAAAAAATGTTGAATTACATTACTTGAGTACTTATTGCTGGCCTAGATTTTGTACCTTTTGGTATTACTGCTTCAATTGCATGTTCATCAACGCAGGCTCTAAAAGTGCCTGTTGTTTCTCACTTGTTCTGCGATTAGGAGTCAGCCTTTCTTCCTGGGTTTTAAGATCATTCATCTGCTTTGGAGTGATAGTGTTGTGTGGTTAATGTGCAGATATAAATAGAAGGGAACTTTTGCCTGACACAAACAGCTTGAAATATATGCACTTTGTGTTTTTAGGAACAGTTCGTACTAGAGGATTTTCAGTTTTCAAACCAACACAAGATTCCATAGTTTCAAACTCAAGAAAATAAATACGAATGGTATGGCCACCATTGTATAGTCATCCATTGTAATGTTTTGTTCTAACATAAGGTAATGCTCAGAATGAATGAATAAATTAATAACACATATCCACGGTACACATATCAGTCCAGACCACACAGCATACACATACTGAGAATCAGCCAAAACTTTTTTCTTTAGTACATATATGGTCAAGCTTTACTCTATAATGCTGAATCATTACTCCCCTTCATTTCCAAAATCTTCTCATACATTTCCTTGAAACAAAATGTTTGCTACAGGATGCACCCACAACTAAACCAAAATATATACCTTAAAGGGGACCTGTTACCCTAAGTAATAATTCCAGATTCTTTACTAGCATGTTATTTGAGCAAAATAAACTTTACTTGCACTATAGATATTACTTGAATTTTGTTTCCTTCAGTCTTAGAATTATACAGTCTCAGCAAACAGGCAGCTGCCATTTTGGGGAAACTATTTTTATGGCAAAATGTGTATCACCACGCAATCTTAAGTGCCAGAATGGGGGCATAAGGTGCACGGTGCCCTACACCATTATATCGCTTGAGGAGGGAAGGAGAAATGTGAGGAGTACAGTGAAATCTAGGAAGTGCTGAATGGAAAGTAAAAGTATTTGACTGTCCCACTTCTATTCCTCAGACATAGAGGAGGGGATGGCAATATATCATGGACAACTCATATATTTAAACACCTTTATAACAGGAATGGATGTTTAAATGAAAAAAACTAATTTTGGTTCCATTTTTAATTTACAGATGACTTTCATAATACAGCTTTTTATTTTTGGGTGACAGGTCCACTTTGAAAGATTCCATGCAGAGTGAAGCCATTGCTGAAGCCATTAAAGAACATTTTCTAAGGCCAATGGTAAAGGCGTTTGAGGTCGGTACACAACCCATGTTCATAAACAGGTTCTTCATTTGAGTTTGTCCAATTGAAATAATAAGAGAGAACTTTTGGCAGGTCATTTCTCTGTTGCAGGAATTCCCTTTGCTTTAATAAAGCTGGCAGTCCAAGTATGGTGTCAACAAATCTATAGATAAACATTTTTCCCTTCTAAAAGTTGGGCCAACAAACAGATCATGAAGGCTGGTATGCTAGCCGTTGGGTCGAGGACTGCATCAACGCACGTGTTCGGCCCTCAAATCGAAGGGAAAATCAAATCAGCCAGTCTATGCAAGGCCATCCTTATGTCTTATAATAGAATGTCAAATCAATAAGAGACCCATTTATCAAAGTTGAATTTTTTTTTTTTATTGAATATACTCCCAATTCGACTGGGAGGATATTTAAGAAAACATTTGAATGTCTAATATGCGATCAAATGGTTCCGACCCAAAAATCCGAACTGAAATTTCTCCAGAAAAAAACCTTGAATGTCAGCAAGGCTATGAACATCTCCAAATGGTGATAGATCTCACATTTGAATAGGGGGGACTAAAAATTCGTATGTGTGAATTTTGAAACTTGAAAATTCAAATGAACTATTAGACCCTTGAAAAATCTGCCCCTAACTGTCTGTGAATAATATGTGCATAAGGGACCTCTACAGTTGGTAAAAGTACCAAAGGTTTCTTCATGCCTCCATTGCAAACACAAACATAAAAAGTGATGTTCATTATCGATGTGTGGACCAGCCCGACACCCACAGGTCGGCAGGTTTGTGGCAGCTTCCACACATTGTTGTCAGGTGGCAGATGGGTTTGGTTTGAGGTCTTCCTTCCACTCTCCCCAACCATCTTGTACCAGCTTCCATCTCCAGTTGCTCGTCTGGTGTGCAGGTGGATGAGCAGCAAGATAGGGTCTGGTGAGGGTTTTTCTCAACTTGCACATCACTAATGTTCATGTCTAAAGGCTTATCCACCTGCGAGTCTGTCCTTCAAGGGTAAGCACACAGGCTAGATGGACCTACACGTCAAAACTCTTTTGCCAAACGGTGGTATTGGGATAGACTTATTGTCTTTTCTTGACAAAGCTATATCACAAAACGACACTGGCTTTTAGACAAACCAATTGTTCTTTTATTAGTCTCTTACAATATTATGTTTTACTCTGCAATCCTCAAAGGTTTTATTACTCTTTGTACATTTGTATCATACATAGAAACTTCAAAAAAAAAAAAAAAGATAAAATATACATGCCACAGCAGCAGAATTACATTTTTTTTGCAAAGTAGCAGAAAACTCTACGTTTGCCCTTCAGAAGTTGATTATTGTACTACAGCAAGAAACAAAAAAAGTATTTTATACAGAGTGCAGATGCCTTATTAAACATTTTAATAAGGGGTGTTTTTTTTCCACCAGTACGTCCTCAGCTTTAAGTTCTGTTGACATCATTCTACTGCAACAATATGGAGGGGCAGATACATGGCTCGGTCACTGCTGATAATGTTGGAGTCGTTTAACAAGCACTGCTGATTTGGGAATAAATAAAATACTTTCACCTTCTGGTTGATGAGTCTCCAGTAAGGAAAACATGGCAGTTAAACCCTCACACTTAAGGGTAAGCCTAATTATCAAGGGTGTACTTAGAAAATAAAAGGGGAGCACAACTAATCTCAAATAATGTAAGAAATGGAACCCCAGAATGAGCCCAACATTGTCCCCAACTGGAAAGTGGAGTGTCTATGTAAAGGGCCAGAAGTCCTCTTCATTTGTGGATGTTACCAGCTGTGTCAAGGCATACACAGACACCCTAGTGATATATCAAGTGGACTTGTAACAATTAGGAGAGGTGTGCATTTCATGTCCCATGGCTTGGTGGGTGCTGCAGGTCTTGGCCTGAAAAAATGGGGTGAAGCAGAGGGTGGAGATGCAAAGCGGCGGCAGTGGCGGCAGTTGCAGGCCGAGGAGCAAACAAAGTTGGATAAAGGGCAGCATGGGGAACATGGTGAAGAGTGAGGGGACCAGCAGGGTGAAGAGCAGAGGCAGGGATGATGTGTATGGGATGACTAGCAAGAAAGGCAGCTGGATGGGCAGGAATAAGGGAGTGAGTGAGATGGGAAAGGGAAAATGGAGAAAGGTGTGGCTGGGGGATATGGTGCACTTGGGCTAAGGGTTGATGGTGTGGTGGAATGCCAATAGCTGCAGCAGCTGCGGCATGTTGTAAAATGGCATGTTGAACAGTGGTAATGGAGGTGGCGGATGCTGAAGGGTGTGCCTGCTGTATGTGAAAAGGCTGCAAGGCTTGGGTAGCAGGCTGGAGAGCCTGTGTGACAGCACCAACTGGGAAGTTCTTAACTTGTTTGGCCAAAAGCTGTTGTTGAATATGCTGCTGCGCTGCCTGCTGTAGCTTGCTGTACTTCTCCATCTCCTCAGGAGTAAAAGTGATTGGCTGGCTCTCCAGTGGGGCCAATGACCCATCGTCCTCTTCTTCATCCTCTTCTTCATTATCATCTTCCCCTTCAGCATGCCCTGAACCTGGATCTACTGCTATGGATGGATAAGTGGGAGGGTGGAAGAACTCTGACTCAGGAGGTGGGGGCATCACCCTTCCATGAAGTGGTGGAAATGGCAGATTTCCGTTGCCTAGCGGATGCTGTGCTGTACCCTCTCCAAAACCTGGTGGTGGAGGGTTGAAACAAACCGTTGCATCAGGGTTCAGTTGCTCTGTGGTACTTGCAGGAGGATCAGGTACTATGGGGATCTCCACTTTCACAGGCTTGCCCTCTTGATCCTGCTCTCCTTCTACAGTCTCTGTCAAATCTCCTGTTTCATTCTCTCCCTTGCGAGGTGCCGCAACTTTTTGAGTAGCTGGCAGTTTTCCAAATAGGGGTAATGTCTGTGGTTTAGGGCCAACAGCAGGGGGAAGCTTGGGGCCAAAATATCCCTGAGGTGGGTCTTTTACTTTTCCCCCAGCCTTACTGCTACCAGAGCTTCCTTCCTCTCCAGTGCTTGAGTTTTTCTCCATTCTCCGTGACTGGATTTTTTCCAATAACTGCTTGGCAGTTAGTGAGCCTCTCCCCACATCTTTTTCAGTGCTTCTGTGAGGAAATGTGGAACCACTGGCTCCTCTTGATTCAGTCCCTCGACTACCTTCTCTTCTGCTTCCTGATCGGCTGTAATGAGGGGACTGTGATCTATATATTTTGGATCGATTGAAGTCCCTCTTGCCACCCCTACGGCTGTCAACACTATCTCGCCCATGTGATCCTTTTGCAGAGTGGCTGCGGGGACTAGTGCTCCGATCTCTACTGTAGCTTCGGTTCCGCTTCCAGCTATGACTGGTTATACTACGGCTTCTCCTTTTGCTGCGACTTCGACTGCTACTACTTGACCTTCCTCTGCCTCTGCCCCGACTCCCCCTAGAGCGGCTTTGACTTCTTGATCTACTCCTACTGTAATCAGATGAAGAGTATTTATGCCTAGTGGAATGTCTCTTAGAAGCTGCAGAGTCAGAGTCTGAGCCAGGTGACCGCTTGGATCGGTGTCTCGAGCCACTGCTGTAGTCACTGTAATCACTGTCAGAGTAACTTCGGTTACGGCTATATCTGCTTCTGTCTGTGGACCCTCCAGAGCTGGAGGAGTAAGAGCGACCTCTTTTTGCTGATCGGCTCCTGGAACGGTCACTGGTAGAATCGTCTTCATCACTGTATCGGGACATGGATTTTTTCCTATTTGAGGAGGCATCGTCTTCACTTTCGTAATCGCCACTGCTTTGCCGACTCCTGGCCTTGCTGGTGGCATGCCGATGGGAGGAAGTTGGAGCAAGTGTTGGTAGTGTAAGAAGGGGTGTTGGGTTATGTTCTGTTTTGGTCTTTTTATTCTCTGGGTCTTTAGAGGAAACCGCAGGCTCTGGTTTAGTGCTGCTAGCAGTTCCCCCAGTTTTATTAATATCATCTAGTGTTTTATTTGGAACAGTCTCTCTAGTGCAACTCATTCCTGCAGGAGATACTATCACTTCAGTCTCTTCCAACTTTACTGCGGTTTTGGAAGCACTTTTTGACTTTTTGTGCTTGTGTTTCTTTCTTTTCTTGGATTTAGGCTCGACTCCCTCCTCTGCTTCCCTATGTTTACGTTTGCTGCTCTTCTTGTGTTTCTTTTTTTTCTTGTGCTTGTGTGACTTCCCAGTAGTATCCTCTTTGCTTTCACCTTGAGCGTGTTCAGGTTTACTTTCTCCGGCAACGGAAGAGGTAGGTTTCAACTGGGTCCTGCATGTGTGCACAACTGCCTTGACTTCCTTTTTTACTTCAGCCGTACAACTGGGGCCTTTACCTTGCTCATTAATAGACTGAGTGTCTTTATTTGTCTCTGTATGATCCTTGGATTTCTCAACACCCTTGCCCTTGCCATCTTTGTTCCGGGAAAGCTTAAAGTCAAAGTACAAAGGATTGCAACTATAGGAGATGGGTGGATCAGTCTGGGTGAATAATAGGAGCTCAGAGGGCCACTGCAGGACAGTACTTTCATCCTTGCTCAGGACTGGAAAAAAGGGCCCGGTTGGATGTTTAGGCCTCTCTGGCTGTTCCTTCTTCAGTACCTCTGACTCAGTGGCAGGCTCTTCACTTAGTGTAAGGTTAGCCTTTGCCTGATCAACTGCAGCAGCACTTTCTTGTTTTTCTGCTTTAGCCCCACTGACAGAAGCACTGGCCTCCAGCTGCAACACTGCTGCTTTTCCCTCAGTAACTGAAGACATTTCAGCCTTATTCTCTGGGGATTTGCCAGTTTTGTCTTTGTTTGGGACAGCAGGTTTGTTTTCTTCCTTTTGCAGCACATTCTCAGTTTGAGTTTGTTCTGTGGCTCTCATGAAGAGCAAGAACTGGAAGTTAGGTTTTACTTTACAGTGTGCAGGTGGCATGTAGTGATAATACTCTGGTTCCCCAGCCTGCCCCCCTCTTTCCTCATGTTTCATCTTCTTCAGCTTCGATAAAGTGCTTGCAAGGGATGCACCACTATCAATTTGAGTTTCTTCTTCTTCGTCATCAATTCCTTTGCTGTTTTCCCCCTCGCTTACCTTTAGAGGACCCAAAAAGTCAAGTGGTGCTTTCTCCTCCTCGGTTTCCTCGTCTGCTAGTCCTACCTCCTCCCCAACATCTTTGAAGACTGCAGCTGAAGATTCTAACTTTGCTGGTGTTTTTTTAGCAAAAGAGAAAGAAAAGCCCACTTTCTGTTGAGAAGCTGTGCTAGCTGGGCTTTTGAATGCAAAGCTGATGACTGGGGCAACAGGTTGGGTTACAGAAGATGTTTGAGACACCCTGTCTTCCTGTGTAGATTTAGGACTGTCTTGAGCCACTAGGCTGACAGCATCATCTTCTTCAATCCCTTCCTCATCCACAGCAATAGTGGTGGCTTTAAACATGGGACCACTACCTGGAGCGCTGCTGCAATGCAAAAAAAGAAAGGGTTAAAAGTTAGGAAGATGGTAAATCAGGAAGGACATTAAAAGACATAAACTGTTCTAATGGATTAATACATATAAAGGGTACTTAATGATGGGTGGTCTTCAATTGATTTGCATAGCAAGTTCAACTCAACATAATCAGCCATGGGTCTAAAATGAATTTAAAAATGTAAGTCATGTATAGACTACTGCCGAATAGCCATAAGATGCAGCCCTTTGGGGTGTGCGCTTACATAAAAGAGGCAGTGAACAGCTATTTGGGACAGAAAATAGAACTTGCCCACACTCACAGGGTAGTATCGATTATCTACATTATTAAAATTAGATTAAAATTAGCTCTGTACCCACAGGAACAAATTAATTTCTTATGAATTAGTCTGTTAGTTGTAATAAATAGTTGTTCTCTGTAACACCCCACATGCCAATTACACAGTCAAACAGCAGAGGGCATTTAAATTATAAGTAACACTCATTAACAATGTCCAACAAAAAACAGAACTACACACACACGGATTAAGAAACTTACCATTCTGCTTGCTTACGCTGTTCTGCTAGCTCCAGCAACCGACGCAAAGCCTTCTCCTGCTTGCGCTCATCCTTCCGTGAGCGAGACGATACGTTCCGGGCAAATTCTCTCTGCTTCAAGTCCTTAAGCCTCTGGAGTAGAAATAAATACTATTATTAAAAAAAGCATGTAAAGTCTCAGGAGTAGCTATGCAGACAGCAGGGTCATTAGTCTGTGCCTATACAACACTACTTTCCCAGTGCCTTTTCTTTGTTTCTAGCTGATCTCATTGCCATGTTCATTGCATTCCCTGGTGGATCTCCTGTTTCCTTGTGTGATCTCTAACCTTGCTTTTACTCTGATGGCTAGACTTTCCCATGACACTGCTAATGGTTTGTCTGAAGTTCCAGTCTGATATCTGGGCCTATTTGTAGACTATATTTTGAAAAAAACAGAAAGGTCAAGATCTCTGTGCTCTTGGCTGTTAAAGGCACACTGTACATTTCACTCTCTCTATAAAAAAAAGAATCCTTTATCCATTCCAATCACTAAAATCACAATAGATTATATGAGATTCAATTCTAACTGGTTACACAGACCCCCCCCCCACCGTGATTAACCCTATACATGGATGGATTCCCTGTATGCCAGAATAAAGACAGATTTTACGGATACGGTCATGGGAAACCAAGTTTTTTTCAAAATGCATCTGTTTAATAGTGCTGCTCCAGCAGACTTCTGCACTGAAGTCCGTTTTTCAAAAACACATTTTCTTATTTATATATTATTTTGAAATCTGACATGGGGCTAGACATATTGTCAGTTTCCAAGCTGCCCCCAGTCATGTGTGCTCTGATAAACTTAATTTACTCTTTACTGATGTACTGCAAGTTGGAGTAAAATCACCCCCTCCCAACAGCCTAAAGGTGGCCATACATAGACCAAGTTGGCAGCTTATTGGCCCGTGTATGAGGCCCTCCGACAAGCCTTACCGATCGATATCTGGCCGAAAGTCAGGCAGATGTCGATCAGGTGGGACTAAAAATCCCGTTGGATCACACATCTGTTCGTTGATGCGGTCCCGCGATCCGACCGCCCATATGGCCTCCATTATGATCTGATCGTGGGCCCTCAAGGTGGGCATATCAGGGAGAGATCCACTCATTTGGCGACATCGCCAAACGAGCGGATCTCTCCGTGTATGGCCACCTTAACAGCAGAACAATGGGAATGTAACCAGATAGCAGCTCCTTAACACAAGATAACAGCTCCCTCCTAGATCTAAGGGTTGGGGCAGACAGGCAGCTTTAGTCACCCCTGAACTGCCTTCCATCTGCCTTCCATCTGCTTGAATGAAGAATTGCCAGTGTTAATGCACTCCTGGCGCTTCAATTTCCGAAGGCGCCCGAAGTTGCCTCATGAGGAAACTTCGGAAATAGAAGCCCCGCGAGTGCATTAGCGCAGGGGATTCTTCATTCAAGCTGACAGAAGGCAGTTCGGGGAGATTGTCACCCCCCGCAGAAGAGCCGATTAGTCACCAGAAGATTCTCACCTGTTTGTGTGCGTGGTCATAGGAGTTGATGTGATTGTCAAACTCCTGGTGTTTCTGGTACTGCTTGTCGCAGAGCTCACAGTAGAAGTTGGCCCGTAGCTCCTCCAGGGCTTTGGCTATAGCCTGCTCTTTATCCACAAAATCCTACGAAAATGACATCCATATGTGTAATACCAATTTGCAGAAACAAAAGCATAAATGCACAAAATTATGCGTTTTAACTTGCATTTATTCTTCCCATGTATGTAAATGGCTTGGTGTTTATCGGCCTAACAGTGATTTATGATTATTACCATGTGCAGTAAGTAAAAATTTGCCTGCAGGCCACAGTAAATAAAGTGTGTGACAAAGGATCAGAAGAGAGACTTGCAGAAGAATGCCTTGGTTGGGTAATTCTAGGTAATCACCTGAAAGATCTTTCCTCCTCAACATGTTGCTCACCCACATACTGTAACACACAAGGTATTTGTTGCAGCAAGCACTATGATTCCAAGAGGTGTTTTCTAAAAGCCAACTACATTGCACATATATCTCCTATTATCAATAACACATGACTGCAGTATCACAGTGAGCTATAAAAGTATGCTTCCCCCTCTCGAAGGAACAATTCTGTGTAAAAAAATAAAAACTGGGTAAATAGATAAGCTGTTCAAAATAAAAAAAAGTACTAATATAGTTAATTAGCCAAAAATGTAATGTATAAAGGCTGGAGTGACTGGGTGTGTAACATTACAGACACAACACTACTTGTTGCTTTTCAGCTCTCTTGGTTTCCACTGATTGGTTACCAGGCAGTAACCAATCAGAGACTTGGTGGGGGGGGGGTCACAAAGGTCATAAATGTTGCTTTTGAATCTGAGCTGAATGCTATAGATCGATTGCAAATTCACTAAACAGTTATGTCCCATGTGGCCCCCCTTAAAGAAGAATTCAACCCCATTGGTTTTGTCCTTGACATATAAAGCCAGCTTCAGAAAATGACCCTGTCTGACCCCAACATACTTTATCATAAGCCTTGTGTCCACTCCTGCACAAGCTGCTTCACTTTGATCAGTGCAACTGTGGAACCATTATCTCTTCTTTGAAGTGCCGATGGGGACATGCGCAGTAGAGCCTGTTATGAAACACCCCATCCTGGCTACATATGTTCATATCTTTCCCCTTGTGTCTCCATTCTCTTTCCCCCTCCGTACTAACATAACATCTCTCCTTCCATAAATTAGACCTTC
This sequence comes from Xenopus borealis, assembly GCA_024363595.1. Taxonomy (NCBI): domain Eukaryota; kingdom Metazoa; phylum Chordata; class Amphibia; order Anura; family Pipidae; genus Xenopus; species Xenopus borealis. The sequence goes on along the minus strand of CM044447.1, from coordinate 4,988,970 downwards.
AACCCTCTCATAGAATACAGCTGTGCTCATATGTTTACATACCCTGGCACAAAAGGGCGAGAATGGCTATTAAAGGGAACCATCTTCCCCTGTGATCTGTTTGCTTGTAATTTGTGGGTGTGTATAAAAGGTCAATGACATAAATTCTGCCAAGGTATGTAAACGTTTGAGCACAACAGTATACATCTCCACTTTCCGCCCTCCTTCCTTACCTAAACTAATGTAATGCTTTGCTTTACTTAAATTACTGAAAAGTAAGGGAGAAGGGCGGAAGGCAGAGATATATATTGTAGGAGAGGTGAGGGCTGAGGGGGAAGGAAGGAGAAATGTGAACTGATTACGGAGGGGGAAGGAAGGAGGCTTGAAAAAGGAAACACCAGGGTGAGTTTTGCCGAGGATGTCCTACCTACATTATTATAAGTTGCATGTGCAGACTTGGTAGGTAGGAGCAGGGGGAAGAGCAGAACACAGGCGGAAGACAAACTCAAGAAGATGGGAAGTACAAAAACCAAAAATGCAATACAGTTTTGAGAAACACATAGTTGTAATGTAGAATCAGTTAAGGTAAGAGTCATCCAGAGTTAGCATTTCAGCTGGGCCCCTCATTGGCTATTCATACATGGGGTTTGCAAGAAAATTGTGTGGAGGGTTGAATTCCCCTTTAAAGTCACTGACTGACTCAGAGTTAGAGAGCTGAAAAGCAGGAAGTAGTGTTCTGTTCTGTTACACATCCACTCACTCCAGCCTTTATACATTACTTTTTGGCTTACTAACTATATTATAATTTTTTTTTTAATTTGCACAATCTGTCTATTTACCCAGTTATTATTTTTACACTGAACTGTTCTGTTAGGGGCAACCTATTGCACCTGCACCAGTTTACAATATAAAGTACCTTGTATTTCTGTCTTAGTTCTTCTGTGTCTTCTTTCTCCACTTCCAAAACTCTGCGACGCTCTGTGGCATCCTCGGCATAGTCCAGCTATTGAAGGAAACAAAAAGTCACGTTGCCTCCACTGGCTAAAACTTTTTTTACAGGTCTATCACATGGATGTAAATCTGTCACATATCAGAAGTACTTGGATGGGCTGTAACTTTCTCTCTCTCTTAACAAAATGGTCTGACTGGTCCGGCTATTTCAGATTTCACTGCTTGTCCGGCTATTTCAGAGCTCACTGCTGGCCCACCTATCTCACTGCTGGCCCTGCTATCTCAGAGCTCTCTGCTGGACTGGCTACCTCAGAGCTCACAACTGGCCGGCTAGCTCAGAGCTCACTGCTGGCCCGACTATCTCAGAGCTCACTGCTGGTCCAGCTACTTCAGAGCTCACTGCTGGCCCGGCTACCTCAGAGCTCACTGCTGGCCCGGCTACCTCAGAGCTCACTGCTGGCCCGGCTACCTCAGAGCTCACTGCTGGCCCGGCTACCTCAGAGCTCACTGCTGGCCCGGCTACCTCAGAGCTCACTGCTGGCCCGGCTACCTCAGAGCTCACTGCTGGCCCCGGCTACCTCAGAGCTCACTGCGCACCAATCATAGCCAAAATCAAACACATATTAACAACGTGACCAGTAAAACCTAAACATGTTAAATCAAACTACATGTACAGTTTTTTGGAAAAAAAACTGCAGTTTTTATAAAATCCCATACTTTGTCACTGACTACAACATGCAAATGAGCTACCCAGAATGCCTAGCTTTAGTAAACTCTAGAAATATCAAGAGAAGTGCACACAGTAACTTCCACAAGGTGGCAGCACTAACACAGAAGTTTGGCAGATTTCAAAATAGCTTAGAAGGTTTATTAGGCAAGCAAGGAATTTCAACTGAGCATGTGCGAGATTTCAGAGCTACAGTTGGCTGTGAAGATATAGGTAGGAGGAGTCAGTGAAATCCAAGATGGCTGCCTCAGCTAGAACTGCAGTGGAGATAGGGGAGATTTTGCAGAAGGTATAGTGAGCTGATCATTTACATTATACAAACAATTCTAACTGTTTTAAAAATCGGATTTCTTGAACTTTCACATATTGTATTTACTTAGTAAATCATTTTAGGTATGATTGGTGCCCTTTAAAGAGATACCGATACCAGAAATTAAACCTTTTTTTTTTTTAGATCATAATATTGTCTTTGCATGCAATCTATAATTTTGCCATAGAACTAGTTGCAGATTTGTTTACATTACCCATCTTTAATAATTATGGCAATGCTTTGATTAAGCCCAATAGTTCATTGCAATACCATGCTGCAGAACTATTTTAAAATTTTACACAAAGAACTGTTGTACTGTTTATCCCAATGTCGTATTTTGGACCCAATATAGTAGACAAGCTTTATAATCTATAATCCCGTATAATGAAGCCTTGTGCAAGAGAAATCATGGGAACTAATCAACTCGATGACCTAATACTTGTTCTTTATTCTCACTCTGGATATTCTCATATGGATTTCCTAATATGTTTATGATTTCTGAAGCCCTTCTTTATTGTAGCTAGGGGCACAATATGCTATTCAGCTACTAGATAGCAAGATAAGATCTCTGCTTCGAACGTGCTTGTTGGGAGTCTGGCCAGATCCTGATGAGCGCATGGGAATTAACAGGATCTGCCATGAACAAAATCAATATATCTTCTTTATTGACTAAATCACTATATGAGCTCATTGTTTGCTAAGCCTATATAAACTGGGGGTCTACATTCGATTCAGTTGAGATCTCGCCTGTGGGGTTAACGCGTTCAGCCACAGGACCTCTGAGTTTTGGATCTCCCAGTCTTGGTTGCAGAGACGGGGGTTGCTCATTCAGTAATGTATATTGTCTTTATTCTATGTGTATACTAAACCTTAGCTTATATGTTTATTTCTGAGAGACTCATAGAATCTCCAGTAACAAACCATCTGATCCCCCATGTTCCTCTATGATGGTGCTGCCATATTTGAGCTTCAGCAGTCTGTTAGCATTAGAAGGTATAATTGACATGTTGAGAAGGGACAGTCAGGTTTGGGAACTTCAAGTAACAATTACTTACTCAACATGAGCTATAGGTATAATAATTTTGAATTATGGTGTCAGCATCGCTTTAAGCCAGGGGTGTCCAACCTTTTTGGCTTCCCTGGGCCACATTGGAAAAAGGAAAAATGTCTGGGGCCACACATGAAACACACAAACACTTTTGTTTTGTAAAAGTAAAGAAAATGCACAGAAAAGAACTACAATACCAGTTGTATAACCAGATGGAGCTATACACTGGGACAACTGGATATTAAGTAGACTTATTATTATATTATTATTACTATTAACTGGCCAATGGGCAGAGTCCCCCCTCCTGCTACTCCTATATCTCTGGGAACCAAGCATTTCAAGCTGGGCCGCAGTCATACCCATCCTGGGCCGCAGGTTGGACACCCCAGCTTTAAGCAATGAGGATCATAAGAGAGCATTAATCTTACCTCCATCTCCATGCGTCCCATTCCCATGACATCGTACTTGACAACGATTGGGATGGGGTCGGTCCGGCCTAGAAAAGATGAACAGAATCGGGCATTAATTACTGGTCAGATTATACAAAATATTTACACAATGCGTTTGGGTGGTTAGAAAGTCTTGCCTTGGAGTGCAGAGACCAGAAAGCTACAGTGGATCAAACTCAAGCCTTTCTCACGGCTTACGACTTTCATGGACCGCCCTTCCAACCCACCCATGCTTCAGAGTCTCAATTCATCATTCATGAACTCTATTTTAATTAAGGGCCATGGAGCCTGATTATTGAATGGAATGGGCAGTACAACAAGCAGCAAAACATATTGTGTATGCACCACAAGGGCATATTAAAGCCAAAAACTACCACTCATTTGAGGTGATAAGTGTCCCAGCTAAAACTGGAGGAGCTGGTGTACTGTGAGTAGTTAAATGGAGCCAAATTAAACTAAATGAAACTGATGCGGTCAATGCATGGTCAGTAAGCTGTGAAAAAGGCAAGATGCAAAAACCAAAAAAGAGAAAATAAATTGACTCGACTAAATTAAATTAGCAGCAGATTGAATTGTATTTGTATTGTTTTCTTGCTTCCGGGAGTATCCAAATTCCACTCAGAACCAGCCAAAAGCAGGAGATGGGAAGGGGAGCAGAAATTGGCACAGAGCAGGTAAGCGATTCACTATGGCATTGGCAGCTGAATCTTTGGCTGAATCTGGCGCTGAGTGGATGTGAGCCCAGGGGTAACTTACCTGTCTCAGTGGGTTACCTTAAGTAAAAACACCGAGGGTTATACACGACGTGGAGCTTCCTCCTACATGTGCCAGAGACACGCCATTGGGCCATATTATACCATTGGGCTCACCGCTACGATAGATCATCAATAAATACTGATTTCTTTCACATTTGCAGAGACTGAGAGCCAAGTTCCACTAATACAGAAAAATGAGGATTTGTCAGTGAAAACATGAAAGGATAGATGGTGTGATATCATCACTTCATCTGTGACATCAAGAGGAACATTAATCAAAGGTCCAATTTGTCTTTGTGCAGGGTCACAGGCGCCATCTTTGCCCACAACGTCTTCTTCCGTCGGAGCTTGGCGGCGCCCAAAGTCCATGAAGTTTGCCAATTGTGGACGAAGATGGTGTCTGTGACCCTGCACAAAGGGACCTGCGCTTTGGGGTAATATACAAGTTAGGGGCAATAGCCATGGGGGAGGGGCCTACGGAGGGGGAGGGGTTTAGTGCTGGCGGGGTTGAATTCCCCTTTAAAAGGCCAGAATATTTAAAAATTTTCAATTTTTAAAAAAACTCGAATCGAATTTTAACAATTCCCTAGTCAAATTTGACAGTTTTGGCCATTACAAAAATCTTGAAAATTTGCATTTGGCCTTTATGTCATCTCGAGGTAGTGTTTATGAGCAAATTTAAGCTGACCTGCACTGGCCCATATATATGTGGCCAAATTCCCATTCAGACTGATCTAACAGCACACTCCCAGGTTAGAACATGATCTGGACTATTGACTGTCGCTGGGATAAGGTAGAAGGCAGTGGATAATAAAACACAGAAATGAGTGTCGGAGACGTCCAAGCTGAACACAGTTGGATACACTTTCCCCATCATGTGCCATTGGCAGGAGAGATGAACTAGGCAATTTTGATAAAAGTGGACACCACTTACAGATTATGAGTTGTGTAAGGGAACGGATACATGGGGAGCTTCACGGCTCAGTCATAAAGTGCCAGGCAATCCCCACCCCCTTCAAATTTGCTGGAACTGACTCAATTAAAACCTACTACATGGGGCAATCACTAGTAATCCCTCAAAATGATTGTAAAAGGTATTTTTAAGGGAGTACCCATTATTGCCACATGTAATGTACTATCCTGATGGCCGATGAACAGCCCCATGTAACCTCACCCTGAAGCTGGGCCAACACTGTAAGATCAATTTGTTTGGGGAGGTTGCCGAACATGCAGATCTTTACCAAATCTGTCCACCAACGCACTGATCCAATCTTTTTTCCTCCTGGCCAAAGAGTTGACAATTATTGGACACCATCAAGAATTAGACTTTCGACAGGCAGGCTGTAGGGATGTCCCCATACACAGGCCAAAAAGCATCTGACTTGGTCTGGAGGGGTAGATTTGGCAGCCATTTGTTTGGTACATAGATATCTCCACTGCCTGGCCAAAGTTTTCCTTAAGAACTGCTCTGGGGGTGCAGCAGCTGTTGCACTCTTATTTCCCTAAAATTGCTTGGAGCAGTGATCCCCAGGAACATGTTGCCCACCGACCCCTTGTATGTTGCTCCCAGTGGCCATTCATCAGGTGCTTGTTTTTAAATCTTGTCTTGAAGGTAAGTTTTAGTTGCATAAATACCAAGTGTACTGCCAAACAACACCTTATTTAGACTTTGCATTTGTTGCTAAACAACTCTTTTTACAACTGAATGTGGCTCACAGGTAAAAAGGGTCTATATAAATACACCAGTAAACCCTCAAAGTAATGCTGCTCTGAGTCCACTGTCTATTGTGTACACATGCATACACCTACCTCTACCCCTCCCTCCTGTAATCTAAGCCCAGAGCTACGAGTGAGCTATGAGTGAGTAGGTAGAGACTCAGGCAGGAAGTGATGTCACACCAAGCTAATATGACAGCTGATATCCTAGACAAACAGAGAGAGTTTCTAGAGCTGTTTGCTCAGGTATGGTAAAGCATTCAGCAGAACAAATATCAGTCCTTTAGCAGCTTATCTGCCTGTGTATGGGCATTCTGATGGGCCTCCCCGATCAATATCTGGATAGATTGGGCAGGTTTGATTTCTCCTGACGATCGAGGACTGCTTTGAAAAGTTGATACCATCCTCGTCCCATTGTTGCCCATTACCATGGTTGTAATTAGCCCAATACCTCCTTGCTTTTGGTGGGCATTTCAGGGAAAGATCAGCTTGTTTGGCAAGCTCGCTAAATGAGCAGATCTTATAGTGTATGGCCACCTTCAGATGTAAAGATCAGTTCCAGAAACTGTCTCCCTGTACAAAGCCCTCCAAGACTAAGCTGTAGAGATTTTATTCATCCATTTGATGATTTAAATACAATTGGAATTATCCAAAAACAAATCCAGAAATGTCTTACCCAAAGATAGCTTTTTTTTAATATATATGTAACTGCAAATGTGAAGACAAGTATTATCATATATTGTCTTCTGTTATTACCCACGATATATCAAAGAACCACTGAGGGCTTTTGTGTATTTAGCTTCTCAGATGATTGCGGTTTGTATCCAACAATTACTCACGTGGACAAGAAAACGAGTGTCAGATTATGTGTCGGAGCCCAATGGCATAATAAAAGAAGCACAAGAGAGGAAAAGGACCGAATGGGTAAACTGGCTCCAAAGATGGCTGGGGCAGTACCATTTGTAGCTGGAAAGAGTGGGGTTTGCCCTCATCTGAACAAGGATACCCCAAATCTAGGTTTTTGGTTAGAGCAGAGGTTAGAAGGCATTTTCCATGGGAGAAATGGTTTATTAGAGGAAATGTCAGGCCACTAATGATTGACATTAGCACTGAGAGAATTCTCTAAAGAGATGACGTCTTTACACTAGTGACATTTCAATAGGATTGTGGGCTTAGCAATCAGACATGCATGATCTCATACCTTCATTATTCCACAATTTGTTAACTAGTCTTGTATGCGAGCCTGCTTTCCAAAGCCTTCTGTCCTTTTCCACTGAACTGGAAGCAGCTTGTGGCCTCCTATTAATAACCTGTTACCACAACAATTATAGTATTCGCTGCTTAATGGCAGAGGCCAATGGGTAGTTTTGTTGCCCGCGATAAAAATGAACGAGAAATCTCCCGAAAAATGCTTCTCCGTTGGAAAGAGACTGAAAGCTCCTGGGGTAAAATCAATGCATCGCTTCGTTCCTCCAAAGTTGCTTCTGCAGGAAACATCTGTGGACTTTGTGATATGTTGGTTGTAATCACAGCGGTTATTTCCAATGGAGATGCATTTTTGGGAAATTTGACAAATCGCCCCGTTGGCAACTGCTGCTGATAATCACAGTTTGGCTGGGTTAGAATCTCCATTGATTTAATGTAGTGTTTATCATCTTATTGTCCGTATCTAGTAGAAGTCATTCTAAGACAACTGGAATCATTGAAGACATCCGAGCAGCTTCTTCAGTTCAACTGACTGGCGTGGGAAATCCTCGGCATATAATCTCTTCCACTAATCCAATCACAACGGCACCTTGTAACTCTTCAGAGAGGTGGCAGCTGAAACTCACAGAGGTGTGATTCTGTGGGGTTACTGTGGGCGTCAGCTGCTCGGATGAATAGTGAAAAGTCTTCATTGATTACTCCGCAAGTCCAGTTCTTTTAGAATTACTTATACTAGATATACCATGACCTGGATGAATGAAAAACTTCATAGTCATCTCATTGCCAGCAAGTGCTGAGAAGATAGATGGAAATAAAGGAAGGAAGAGGACAGGAGTGGGGAGGGCAGGCTGCATTTGTTTATGAAAAACACCAAATAAAAATAAAAAAAAGGCCCCCTTGACATGTTCCATTCAATGGACGAGGATCAGACACGTGTGCATGGAGAAAGATAGAGGAAGATAGGACGTTCCAAGCAATATATGAACGCTACGACAGAACAGACGAGAGAAGGAAGCCTAACATTGTGCACTGATGACAAAAGATAGTCAGTCTGAACAGAAAGTTTCAATTACCACGGCTAAGTTTACCATCACCACAACAAGTCCCGGGGTATTATGCTGTAAAAAAGAAACATGGTTGGTTAGGTAGCAATCACGTGGTGGAGGGGTGGGAGGCGGCTAACACCAATAGCAGGGCTTCTTCAGGGAAAGGGTGGAGGAGAGGGGGTGTTCTGAGTCCCCTAAGGAAAATTTTGGCAAGTACAGAGGTGGAGTTATGTACATTTATTATTCCATGTGATAAAATGTTTAGATTTCTATTTGCTATATTTAAGGTCATTTAACTAATTGTTTTTGTATTTAACGCTATATGATTTATTAATCCAACTTACTGATCCACCACCAGAGCCGCTTTATGTACAGTAAAGGGTCTCAGGGCAGGTTTGGAAATCAACTTCTTAAAGAAGAATTTAACCCTAAATTTAAAAAAAACCCTACCCCACCAATTCCCCACTCCCGCCAGGCTTAGTGTTGCCCCGGGCAAATGCCCCTAACATTTTACTTACCCCTCAGTGTAGATTCAGGCACCGGACTTCATAGGCGCCATCTTCAGTCGCTATGGTAATCTTCGGAATGAAAGTGGTGCTTCGGGAATTTTCGTGCTGCAGTTGTTGCGAAACAGAAAACTGCTCCGACTGCACAAGAGCCATCACCCCACTCTCATTCCGAAGATTACCGAAGCAACTGAGGATAGTGCCTTGAAGTCCAATGCCTGAATCTGCAATGTAAAATGTTTGGGGCATTTGCCCAGGGTAACATTTAGGCTGTGGGGAGGAAGGAGGGGGGTTTTGGTGGGGATGGGGTTTTTTTAAATTTAGGGTTGAATTCTCCTTTAAGGCTAAGGGGCCACACCACACAGATTCTTCCACGACTCCTCTTTTACTGCACTGCAGGCAAAGGGGATTTCGGCAAGAAGTTCAGAAGAAAAGAGGTTCCACCTAAATATTTGGAAGGGGTTTTTTACAGTGAGAGCTGTGAA
>CM044447.1:4962167-4975859 GCA_024363595.1 Xenopus borealis | reverse complement strand
TACAGGTATGGGACCTGTTATCCAGAATGCTGGGGACCTGGGGTTTTCCGGATAATGGATACTTCTATAATTTAGATCTTCATACCTTAAGTCTATTAGAAAATCATGTAAACCTGAAATAGACTGGTTTTGCCTCCAACAAGGATTAATTATATCTTACTTGGGGATCAAGTAAAAGCTACTGTTTTAGTATTACACAGAAAAAGGACATTATTTTTAAAAATCCGGAGTATTTGAATAAAATCGAGTCTAAGGGAGACGGCCTTTCCATAATTCGGAGCTTTCTGGATAACAGGCTTTCGGATAACGGATCCCATACCTGTACAGAAAAAAACGACCCTGGAATTTATTCCAATCCTTGAAGCTGATCCTCTGACGCTGTCAAATAATTAAAAAAAAAAAAAAGGCAACACTTTAAAGTCTTATGAGTTACTAGGAGACACAATAGGATAACTAGTGGCTCCATTATGGAATAGGATCTACCTGGCAAGTTAATGAAAGTCTTTCACTCAATGACAGAAGCAAACGCTCGGGTATCGAAGGACGGTGTCAAATGATTGGCCTAAGAAGCCTGGAACCATCCTTACCTTGCGCCTGCTTAGAATGGACGCTGAAAGGTATACGGTATCAGAGCAAGGGTGGGGGCACAGAGATCTCAGAAGATCACATGACAAGGGATTGATTACCTATAGGCCATAAATATTCTATTCAGGTGAGGTGGCACAACATAAAGTCCAGGAGAGATCAAGTAGGTAGGAAACACTGGTACGAGAAGCAAACCATAAGCCCCTCGGCAAATAATAATTATATAGTGAATAAAGTACCCCCTCTTGTAAAATATAAGGATATTATAAATTACCGAGGAGTTTCAGGACCAAATAAATGTTTTTATACAGGTCATGGAACTCCGAGGTAACTTCTAATATCCTTATATTTTACAACTGGGGGTACTTTATTTATTATAATACACACGTTTCAGTGAGATATGTGACAGCAATGACATCAGAACTCACTGTTTATAACTGATGACATCAGAACTCACTGTTTATAACTGATGACATCAGAACTTACCGTTTATAAGGATATAATTTGCAAGATATTTACGGCTTTTGTGTATTATATAGGGAATAAAGTACTCCCTATTGTAAAATATAAGGATATTAGAAGTTACCGAGGAGTTTCAGGACCAAATAAATGTTTTTATACAGGTCATGGAACTCCGAGGTAACTTCTAATATCCTCATATTTTACAACTGGGGGTACTTTATTTATTATAATACACAAGTTTCAGTGAGTCATGTGACAGAAATGACATCAGAACTCACCGTTTATAACTGATGACATCAGAACTCACCGTTTATAACTGATGACATCAGAACTCACCGTTTATAACTGATGACATCAGAACTCACCGTTTATAACTGATGACATCAGAACTCACCGTTTATAACCGATGACATCAGAACTCACTGTTTATAACTGATGACATCAGAACTCACCATTTATAAGGATATAATTTACAAGATATTCACTGCTTTTGTGTATTATATAGGATTGTAAATAAAAACGCTTCTTGCTCGGCTTCAGTAAAAAGCAATGACACATTGGGGGTCATTTATTAACACTGGGCAAATTTGCCCATTGGCAGTAACCCATGGCAACCAATCAGATTGCTGCATTTATTGTTCTACTTGCAGCTGGCTTTAAAAAGCTAATGACTGATAGGTTGCTATAGGTAACTGCCCATGGGCAAATTTGCCCAGTGTTGATAAATGAGCCCCATTGTATACAGCTCACGGCAGAAAGGCTCTTTGGTAACAACAGGGTGAACAAACTTAAATCTTATTCGTTATTCACGCGAGAACTAAATTGCTGTAGTGGTTTATACAGGCATAGGATATGTTAACCAGAAACCCGTTATCCAGAAAGCTCCCATAGACATTTTATCTAAATAATCCACATTTTTTAAATGATTTCCTTTTTCTGTATAATAATAAAACAGTAGCTTGTACTTGATCCCAACTAAGATATAATTAATCCTTATTGGAAGCAAAACCAGCCTATTGGCTTTATTTCATGTTTATATGATTTCCTAGTATATAAAGTATAAAGATCCACATAACAGAAACCCAGAAAACCCCAGGTCCCGAGCATCCTGGTTTCCATACCTATACCCAGTGAGGTGCAAATAAAAATTAACCATCTAGTTAAAAAAAAAAAAAACAATTATGAAAGACCAAGGGACCCCCTCTTACATTCTTGATTGGCCAACATTTATTAAAGGGGTTGTTCACCCACCTTACAAACGCTTTTTTCTGTTCAGTTGTTTTCAAATTGTTCCCCAGAAATAAAGATTTTTTTCAATTACTTTCCATTTTTTATCTTTTACAGTTTTTTTTACCAAAATCTAAGTGTAAAGTTGAATGTTGGTGTCTGTGGTGTTTGAGTCTGGGGCAGCTCAGTAATTCAGGTGCAGACTCTAAACTGTTACAATTTTGCAACATTTAATTGATTCATTTGTCAGCAGCATCTCTGGAGTATTAGCAACTATTGTATCAATTCTAACAGCTGCTCAGCAGGGACAAAGATAAGAAATGTATCCATTAAATGTATCAGTTTAGAACAGTTTAGGGGGTCGGCGACCCTCCCCCCTGCCAGAGCTGTTTTAGAAGGTGAAAAATGACACTTTACACTTTATTATTATATTAGAAAAACAAATAGAAAATAGACGGTAATTGGAGAAAGTCGTTATTTCTGGTCATCTATCTGAAAACAACTAGCTGTTTGGAGTGGAACAACCCCTTTAAAAGGCTGGTTCACTTTTAAGTTGACTTTTAGTATGTTATAAGAAGCCCAATTCTAAGAAACATTTCAATTGGTCATCATTTATAGTTTTTTTTTTTTTTATCATTTGCCTTTTTCTGCTGACTCTTTCCAGATTTCCAATGGGGGTCACTGACCCCAACTAAAAAAACAAATGCTCTGTAAGGCTACCAATGTAATGTTATTGTTACTTTTTATTGCTCATATTTCTATTCAGGCCTCCCTTATTCACATTCAGATCAATGGTCATTTGAACCCTAGCAACCAAGACTGATGAAACTGCAAACTGGAGAGCTGCTGAAATAACTGAAAAACCACAAATAATAAAAAAAAAAATGAAATGAAAACCAATTGCAAATTGTCTCAGAATATCATTCTCTATGTCAGTGATTTTCAACCTTGTGCCTCCAGCTGTTAAGGAACTACAAGTCCCACAATGCAATGAAGGAGTCACAGTCAGGCAAATGCATTGTGGGACTTGTAGTTTCTTAACAGCTGGAGGCACAAGGTTGAAAATCACTGCTCTATGTCATACTTACAGTTTAAATAGCCCTTCTTGTAGCCTATGATATAGTGTGTGAGGGTGTTCATGGCATTCTATTGTGTGTACGTTACCAGCCACACAAGGGGCAACACTAGCCCAGAACAGAAAGTCCAAGTCAGCAGAAAGGTTTTCCAGTGGTTGGTTTGGTGCAGTTTTCTCTGGATTGCGCTTGGGGTAAATGAATAAAGGGGGCGACAGGAGCAAAGGGGTGTTCACATCACAGACATATAAGAAGTGACAGAGAATGTATTAAAGGCAGCCCTTACCCTGCAGAGTTTTCCCAAGTCCTTGACCAAGTTTCCAGCCATGCTTCTGTAGTAGTCTGTGTCCAATGTTATCCTATCGGATGAGGAGTAAAGGAGGGAGAAAAAAAAAAAAACGAAAATATTCCGGTAATAAAATCTTCCCCCCCCCCACCCCTCTTCCTTGCCATCAATTATATACCAGTGTTTGAAATTTGTGATAGTTGACATTCATGCAAAAAAAAAAAAAAAAAGGAGAGAGAAAAAAAAAAAATTTGCTATAATAATAATAATAATAAGGAAAAAGAAAAACAGAAGAGACTACTAGTGTACAGTGATATAATAGTGTGCTCCCTGGAATACAGACTGAACACAGGAGATGGAGCTTTGATTAGTTTATATTCTTACAAAGCGTGCAGCTATTGTTTTACCAACTAGTAGGAAAGCATGTGCAGAGACGTGTGTTTACGGTAAACTGGGAAACAAGAGAGTAAAACTGAAAGCAAACATCTATCCGTCACCTTAACCATAAATGAGGTGCCGTCCCACTGAGGACCAAAGAGACAGAGGCTGGCGGGGATTTGCCAAGTGATTCCGGGGGGGTCTATAGGGATAGTGAAGCTGTGGAGCTGTAACCCCACTTGTTACCAACGGTCAGCTCAATGCATTAAACCAGTGATTTTCAACCTTGTGCCTCCAGCTGTTAAGGAACTACAAGTCCCACAATGCAATGAAGGAGTCTGACAGCCACAGTCAGGCAAATGCATTGTGGGACTTGTAGTTTCTTAACAGCTGGAGGCACAAGGTTGAAAATCACTGCATTAAACATAGGATTATTTCCCATGCAATAACCCAATCCTTCCCACAACTGCCATTTCATTCTCTTTAGTTCTGCATGGGCTGGCACACTTCAATCCAGAGGTCATTTGGTTTATTTTATCATTTTAATTTTGTTTTTTTTTTTTTACAGGACCGACCAGAAGCCCGAAATAGAAGCAAGACCAAGGTAGATACTTGATTGGCTTCAGACTGCCTTTCTTGATTTATGTTGGTTTTTGACTTATTACAGAACTAAAAGCATGCAGCGAAATGTTATTATATATATATATATTTGATTTTTTTAAAGAAACCATTGGTGTTAGTGTTCCAGAACAAAAGTAATCATGAAAGAGAGGGGAGAGGAAGACCGCGGGAGGGATTGGGCTATGGGATCGAGTGATGATTGACTGCATAGCCTCTAATGCAAAAGGATAGCACAGGCTAGGACAGAGTTAACAGCCACGGGATGTTTAAATGCAAGGACAAAGCAAAACAGAAAGAGAGGGTAAGGGGGTCCCAGCAGAATGTCTTTTCTCCATGTGACACGGAATAAAAGCAATTTCAGGTTTTTTTCCAATATTTTTGTGTTTGCTTTCTTTATATGCAATCCCAGTCCCAGGTAGCGACTTACCTTGGAACCACCCATACACTGATACCAGCAGTACAGAATACAGCACCATGTTAAAGGGATACAAGAGGCACACTCTTGCTTTATGTGATAGACTATGGGCCCGTGTGCTGCTCCCTTAAATGAACAGGTCAGCGTAACTATAAGAAATGAGTAAATAGATGTAACAATGTAATGTATAAAGGCTGGAGTGAGTGGATGTGTAACAGAACAGAACACTACTTCCTGCTTTTCACCTCTCTAACTCGGGGGTCCCCAATCTTTTTTTTTTTGCAAGGACCAGGGGTCAGAGTCCAATTCTGGTTGCCGGCATCCAATAAGGTGCCCACGCATTTATTTCGGCGGCCCAGTTCAGGACTGTCCGTGGCTAGTTCTGGGCTGTTGTTGGGGGCTCTAACTGAGCTAGTCAGTGACTATAAGAGGGGCCACATGGGACATAACTGTTCAGTGAGTTTGTAATTGAGCCTCAGCATTCAGCTCAGATTAAAAAGCAACAGTTATGTCCCATGTGACCCTCTCTCAAGTCTCTTACTGCCTGGTAACCAATCAGTGGAACCCAAGAGAGCTGAAAAGCAGGAAGTAGTGTTCTGTTCTGTTAAACATCCACTCACTCCAGCCTCTATACATTACAACTATATTAGATACATTTCTTATTTTGCATAGCCTATTTACCCAGGTTGTGTTTTTACACTGAACTGTTCCTTTAAATCCTCTAGACCCCAGGGCCAGTGAGTGCACCTTACAGCATCTAGTCATTTATTTCCAGTCAAATGGGACAAAGGATTGACTCAGGAGGGCCAATACCATAGCTTATTTTAATTAAAGGGCAAGTCAGCCCCAAAACAACTTGCTTGAATTAAAGGGCAAGTCAACCCCAAAACTAAAATTTGCCTAATACAAGAAAACATTGTTCTAAGCAACTTTCCAATATACATGTATTAAAAATTGTTGGGGCTTTTAATGTTATTCATAGAAACAGTAGCCACTAAATGGTGCATTTGCTTAACAACTGTTTGTTACTGTTTAAAGGGTGGTTCACCAACTAACAGTTCATTTAAAGGTAAACAAACCCTTTAAACAACGTTCCCCAGCAGCAATGTTATGTCTGCTAGTCGGCGGCCTTGTCTTACATTGTATCAGCAGTCTGAACCAGCAGTGCAGAGAATAGAAAGGGGGCAGACAAACACTGCTGTCAGTAACAACTTAAATATTAGAGATGCACTAAATACAGGATTCGGTTCAAGGTTCAACCAATATTCGGCCTTTTTTTCTGCAGGATCCGGATTTGGCTGGATTTGAAGTGCCTGGCTGAAATGAATCCAAAAACTCACATGATTTTTCGTCACACAAAAAAGGGGTGGTTCCATAAACTACATATGCAAATTAGGGGATCCTAAAATAGTGGATTTGGTGCATCCCTAGAAATAAATGTATATTACAACGTTGCTCAGAATTAGGTTTTCACCCCCAAAAAATTAGACCTTTTCCTATTTTTCATTATTACCAGATCAGACCTGGTTTTAGGCTGATTTTGTCCTCCCTCATGTGCTTTGCTACAACAGAGGAAGATAGACATCATTTTTTTGAACTGGGCCCAATGTCTAAATTCCACTAAAATCTGGAGGCAAACAAGCAAATGAAAGGCAGATGACAGGAGAGGAGGCACGCTGCTGGATAAAGAAGGGGAAAGGTTGCTATGAGTGGTCTAAAAAGAGGTTAAAAAGACAGACAGAATGGGGGAAGCATTGCTAGTTTCCAAAAGATAATACAAGTGGAGTGGAAATACGAACCTGGCTTTAAAAACAGGGCTGTCAAAGGAACAATTAAATGTAACACAGTAAGAAACACAGATTTGTCTTTTTTATTTTTTGCATTGTCATCAAGCCACTGCTTGCAAGTTAAGGCTTTCATAGAGAGGAGAAAGCAGGGAGATGATAAAGGGAAAGACAAAATAAAAAAAGAGAAATACAAGAGGGCTGGATGGTGCAGAAGAGGGGGGTGACAGAGGACTGGGTATAAAATATGAGGAAGTGGGGGGGGGTATTGAAAAAAGAAAGAAAAGGTGAGATAGTGGGTGAGAGCAGTGGGAGCACTGGTCAGGTGTCAGCTTCACTTACATAACCAGTCAAGAGCCCTGCTCACCAATATATATATATATACTGATATTTCTCAGCCCTCCCTTTATTTACTCCAATGACTCTACTTCTCACACTTCAGTGTATAATGGGGAAAGAAGGATGGGAATAAACAGTGTGAAGGGCCGGTCACTCCAGGTTCCAAGCATTGGAATTTGACATAAAATAATGAAGCTGATTGCTGGAATATCAAGGCTTTAAAGGTACAGGGATACCAGGCAAAATAAAGAGAGGGGCAATACTGTGGCATAGAGAGAAACAGTGGCTTCAAGCACAGACATAGGTGGGATAGGGGAGAGTACTTTATAGTTTTCTTAATGATCCATCCAGGGATCAGGAACCTTGGCTCTCCAGCTGTTAAGGAACTACAAGTCCCAGAATGCAATGAAGGAGTCTGTCATGATTCATAAAGGCAAATGCATTGTGGGACTTGTAGTTCCTTAACAGCTGGAGAGCCAAGGTTCCTGATCCCTGCATTGGACCCACACATGCCAGATATTGGTCCTCAATTCAGACAAATACAATGAAGAATAGTCAATGAGTTCAGGTATGGGATCGGTTATGCGGAAACCAGTTAACCAGAAAGCTCCGAATTACAGAAAGTTGTCTCCCATAGACCATTGCAATCAAAATATTTTTAATCGTTTCCTTTTTCTGTGTAATAATAAAACAGTAGCTTGTACTTGATCCCAACTAAGATATAATTAATCCTTATTGGAAGCAAAACCGGCCTATTGGCTTTATTTCATGTTTATATGATTTTCTAGTAGACTTAAGGTATGAAGATCCAAATTATGGAAATATCCATTATCCAGAAATCTCCAGGTCTCAAGCATTCTGGATAACAGATCCTATACTTGTACAAGTAAATTGGTTCATGTCTATAGCAGAGGAATCGATTGGCCTGCTGGTACAGGTATGGGACCTGTTATCCAGAATGCTTTGGATCTGGCGTTTTATGGATAATGGATATTTCCGTAATTTGGATCTTCATACCTAAATTCTAACCAAAAGGCTGTTTTTTACTCCAATACGGATTAATTATATCTTAGCTCAGATTAAGTACAAGCGACTGTTTTATTATTACACAGAACAAGGAAATCTGTTAAAAAATGGTATTATTTGGATAGAATGGAGTCTATGGGGAGACAGCCATTATGTAATTCAGAGCTTTCTTGATAACGGGTTTCCAGATAACGGATCCCATACCTGTACAGGTAAAGCACCTGTTGTCCAGAAGCTCTTACAGAAAGGCCATCTCCCATAGACTCAATTTTAATCAGATAACTTTTTTAAATGATTTGTTTTCTCAACAATAAAACGGAATCTTGAACTTGATCCCAAAAACAGTATTGGATTGCAAAACAATCCTACTGGGTTTAACATTGAAATTATTTTTTTTCAGTAAAGTATGGGGATCCAAATCAGGGAAAACCATAGGACCCAGGAAAATTCCCAGCATTCTGGATAACAGGTCCTGTACTAAAAAGCATTCTTTGTTAGACAGAATATACAGGAGGCCTGCAAGTAAGCTGCAAAACTGAGTGCAAGGGGATATGGGTAATATAGAATATTCGTACAGGTATAGGACCTGTTGTCCAGAATGCTCTGGACCTGTGGGTTGCCGGATAAGGGGTCTTTCCGTAATGTGGATCTAGTCTACTAGAAAATCATTCATTCAACCCAATAGGCTGGTTTTGCTTCAAATAAGGATTAATTATATCTTAGTTGGGATCAAGGTCAAGTTTTATTATTACACAGAAAAAGGTTTTTTATTATAATGGAGTCTATTTGGATAACGGGTTTCCGCATAAAGGATCCCACACCTGTAGTAGCAAACAAAGGTGCAGAAAGAAAGCTAAATGGCCAGGGGAATAGGAGATTTGTCAGATGGAGTGGGGGATGAAATGAGAATTTGCTTTACGGCTGTGCCCCCCCCAGCTCTTGAGTGGGTGTTAAGTTCTGCTGACCGTGCTCTGTAACAAGAACCGGGTGCTCACTGTGGGATTCTCATGCAAATCGCACAACAGAGAGATTCCTCCTGAAAACCCAAATCCTCACTACAAGTTGACAGAGAGGAAGCAGCACAACTAGGCTATGCCGACCAGCACCAGTACAATTCTCTCTCTCCAAGGACTGGCCCCACACCTGCTTCACAACACTGCCACAAATGAGTGCCAGCGGGAGCACGAGTGCGGCCCATGTGTGGGGAACGACAGTCTGAGAGTCCACAGATCCTGCCAGCTACATTTAGCTACAAAATGATCACCCCTTCCCATATTAATTGCTTAGTTTTTCTGAAGGCCCCAGGCAAAGGGAGACTCCTTTCCACTGCCTTCTAATAAACAGAAATACAATCAATAACCAGCTACTACTTGTAGCCATAGGATGCAAATAGGTTAGTCTAACGCTATTCCAAATACAGTGCTTGCAATGGGATAGTTTCGCTGTTAAAAGGGACAATAAAGATAAAATGTGTTGCTCTTATTGGAAAGCATCTGATGGATGAGCTATACTTGAATATTTATTCTCCGTGAGCAACTGGAACATCAAAACATCTAACCTTGAACTTCCCCTATAAAGCACAACAAATGGCTCTGTTCCTTTTTCCAACATTCTGTCTCTGCTCTGGGACCACATAAGCTACTCCATGTTTGGTCCTTGCGAGGCAGGTAATTAAGATTACTAGAACAAAACCCTACCCTATGAGAAAGTTATATTCCTTTATCCCCACATTCTGTCTCTGCTCTGGGACCACATGACCCTCTGTTCAACATGAATAGGGATTGGGTTGGAGCTGTATCAAATCTACTCAATGGTTGGTCCTTGCGAGGCAGGTAATTAAGATTACTAGAACAAAACCCTCCCCTATGAGAAATAGTTATATTCCTTTATCCCCACATTCTGTCTCTGCTCTGTTAAAGGGACCACATAACCCTCTGTTCAACAGGAATAGGGACTGGGTTGGAGCTGAATCAAAGCTACTCCATGTTTGGTCCTTGCGAGGCAGGTAATTAAGATTACTAGAACAAAACCCTCCCCTATGAGAAATAGTTACATTCCTTTTTCCCCACATTTTGTCTCTGCTCTGTTAAAGGGACCACATAACCCTCTGTTCAACATGAATAGGGATTGGGTTGGAGCTGAAAAGAAGCTACTCCATGTTTGGTCCTTGCCAGGCAGGTAATTAAGATTACTAAAACAAAACCCTCCCCTATGAGAAATAGTTACATTCCTTTTTCCCCACATTTTGTCTCTGCTCTGTTAAAGGGACCAGATAACCCTCCCCTCAACATTAATAGGGATTGGGTTGGAGCTGAAAAGAAGCTACTCCATGTTTGGTCCTTTCGAGGCAGGTACTTAAGTTTAAAAGTACAAAAACCTCCCACAGAACAAATAGTTCTGTTCCTTTTCCCCACATTCTGTCTCTGCTTTGTTTTAAATGGGCCACATAACCCTCCGTTCAACATGGGCTTGGGTTGAAGCTGAATTGAAGTTACTCCATGTTGGTCCTTGTGAGACAGATAATATAGATTCCTAGTAGAAAAGCCTCACCTCTGTCCTTTACGGTTAGTAGACCCCCATTATGAAGGGGGATTTTTGGGCTCTGTAATCTAATTACCTACCTTGCAAGGGCTACATCAATAGATTTTCCATGATAAAAACAATAGGCAATAAGTCAGTTTAGCACAAACTTCCCCTTAAAATCCCTTCTCCATTGTGGTGTTCACAGAATACAAAATAAAATAAATATTGGGAAGCCAGCATTGCTGAGTTAGTTCCTTGGGCAGCCATTAAGCTTCACAGGAATTGAAGTAGGACTATAAGAAACACACATACACAAGCTTATAAAAGTGACTGTGACCTGGGCTGGGTCAATGTTACAAGGCAACTCAGGCTCCTTAAAATAGTCTTTATATAGATTTATATCCATTGTCTCATCGCTGGCTTCTAGAAGTAATAAAGGAACCTGCATGTTTATATTTATGTCCTATAGAAACCAAGTATTCATAACCCCCCCTTTAAACTGCCAATACCTGGCACTAGGTTTCGGCTGGCATTAGCATTCTAAAACTGCAATTATCTCAAAATGAAGAGCACAGAGTACGCTTACATTTTGCGGATCGCTCCTCTATATATTTTTTCATTTGGTTTTAGCTCATACAGAAGCAGAGCGCCAGGGGAGGTCTTTGATGTGGAGGCATCCAATTTTCTCATTAGAAAAAAAAAAGCCACTATTGCTTGTCTACTTTCCTTTCCGACCATGCTCATGAAATAGATATTAGTTTGCAGGCTTCCCAGCAAGATATGAATGTATTTATATATATATATATATATTAGGGATGCACCGAATCCAGGATTCGGTTCGGGATTCGGCCAGGATTCAGCCTTTATCAGCAGGATTCGGATTCGGCCGAATCCTTCTGCCTGGCCGAACCGAATCCGAATCCTAATTTGCATATGCAAATTAGGGCCAGGGAGCTAAATCACGTGACTTTTTGGCACAAAACAAGGAAATAAAAAATGTTTTCCCCTTCCCACCCATAATTTGCATATGCAAATTAGGGTTCGGATTCAGTTCGGTATTCGGCCAAATATTTCGGGAAGGATTCGGGGGTTCGGCCGAATCCAAAACAGTGGATTCGGTGCATCCCTAATATATATATATATATATATATATATATATATATATACACACACATCCAATATGATCTTTCCTATAAGAACAACTGTATTTTAGTGTTATTGTCCCTTCATATTTGTTTGAATTCATTAATAGGTAACAGGCAGAGGGACAAGTGGCTCCCTAGGGTGGAGCGCTTATAATTAAAACGCCCCTTCTAACTGGTTTCATTTTAACAACTTAAAGGAAAACTATACACCCAAAATTAATATTTAAGCAACAAATGAAGTGACATATTAAAGAATCTTCCCAAACTGGAATATATATTTAAAGGGGCTGTTCACCTTTGAGTTAACTTTTAGTATAATGTAGAGAGTGATATTCTGAGACAATTTGCAATTGGTTTTCATTTTTTTATTGTTTGTGGTTTTATAGTTATTTAGCTTTTTACTCAGCAGCTCTCTAGTTTGCAGTGTCAGCAATTTGGTTTCTATGGTACAAATTACCCTAGCAACCCTGCATTGATTTGAATAAGAGACTGGAATATGAATAGGAGAGGGACTGAATAGAATGACAAGTAATAAAAAGTGGCAGTGACCAAAAGCTGCAAAGAAACAGAAGAAAATTGCAAATCATTAAAAAAACTATGAAAAATAAATAATGAAGACCAATTGAAAAGTTTATTAGAATTGGCCCTTCTACAATATACTAAAAGTTAACTTGAAGGTGAACCACCCCTTTAAGTAAATATTTCCCTTTTACATCTCTTGCTTGGAGCCCCCCGTTTCGTGATGGTCTGTGTGCTGCCTCAGAGATCACCTGACCAGAAATATTTCAGCTCATAAGTGTGGAAGCAAAAGACAGAACTCTGTTAAGTGGCTCGTGTGACCTAACATGTATAGCTTGTTTGTGTGCACCGTGAATCATAAGATCCCAGGGGTCGGCCCTTATTTTTTTTTAAATGCCAATTTTCTATTTACGATTTCCCAATGGCACATACTACTAAAAAAGTATATTAATATGAAAATCGTTTATTGACATATTAGCTGTTTTATGCAATATCTTTTTATGGAGACCTACATTGTTCGGGGGTATAGTTTTCCTTTAAAAAAAGACAAACTTATAGCTGGGATCTGCAGACTCGTGGAGGAGGGCGGCCATAGCCTATCACCCTGCTCTTCCCTGCAGGTATTGCTGCAGAGACCCACTACCACCCCCCAAGTCTGTATTTATCCATGGCAGGGACCTCTGGCTAACTGTCAGAATCCTTGGGCAATGGCACTAGCTCACATATAAAAACGAGCAGATGGAATGGCATAAGCCATTAGGACCCTATTATGCTATAGGTATGACTGCTATACTAAGCCACAGGTAGTACATACAGATTTCTAGAGATGTGTGTGCAGTGCAAGACTGCATTATAGCATGCAATTCAAAGATTCTTTATGTTTCCTCAAACATGGGCCACTTACAAAGCCTATTGGGGTAATGGTTGAGAATAGGGTTGCCACCTTTTCTGGAAAAAAATACCGGCCTTCCCATATATTTCTCTTTTTTGCTTATCAATAACATTGGGATCAACCATCAAAAATACCTGCCAGGCCGGTAAAATACCGGCCAGGTGGCAACCCTAGTTGAGAAGCCGGTTTTCTATAATGATGTAAAACAACTGATCTCCTGTAAGGATTTATGCCATGGAATATATTTATTTATCTAAAAATGAACCCCAACTCAATGTTTGCAGAGCCTATTACTATAATGAATGAATCTCTACTTGATGAAGGCCGGTCTCGTAACAGATGGCTTCTCACTACAAGGCAAGGCCGAGCCACTGATATATGGCATATATATATATATATATATATATATATATATAA
>CM044447.1:4898628-4922954 GCA_024363595.1 Xenopus borealis | reverse complement strand
ACCCCCCATAACGCCTCCTATTGCTCCATATAACCCCTACTATAACTCCTATTGCTCCATGTAACCCTCCCTGTAACCCCTCCTATTGCTCCATGTAACCCTCCCTGTAGCTCCTACTATTGCTCTATGTAACCCTCCCTGTAACCCCTACTATTGCTCTATGTAACCCCTACTATAATTCCTCCCATTACTCCATGTATCCATGCCTGTAACGCAGCCTATTGCTCCATGTAACCCTCCCTATAACTACTCCTATAGTTCCATATAACCCTCTATGTAACTCCTCCTATTGCTCCATATAATCCTACCTCTAACTCCACTTCTATAAAGCTGGCCATAGACGCAAAGATTTTTGAAAGATCCAATGGTTATCTTGAGACCACGATTGTCTCAAAACGATCGTTTAATGTCAGATTTGTCCATCAACTAAAAAGATCATTTCAGGTGATATTGCAGCAAAACTGAAGGATCGCAGCCTGCTTTGCCCTGCAACATAGGTAGATTGCATGGGGACCGATAAAGATTTTCTAACCTGGCCGATCAATCTTCAGACCAATGTCGGACGAAAAATCGTAAGATGAACGATCGTTTGTATCCCACTAACCGCACGATAATTTGACAGATTGGTCGGACTTCACCAAAATCGGTCGTTCGGGAGCGAAAGATCGTTGCGTCTATGGGGAGCTTAACTCCTTCTACTGGCCTGTATGGCTCCAGTTATCTGTACAATCCCATTTACTCATAAGTATGTGGAACACAATGAAATGAGAGGAAGTGAGGAAATTAACCCCTTTGACACTTGGACAGATAACACTTGATGGCCCATAGCAGCTGGCTTGCTGTTGGTCTGACAAACATGATGGATGTGGCAAAAGGTTGGTCTGTGTGTCCCCTCCTGTCTCCATGGGTCAGGGAAGGTCAAACTCTATCAAGATCCTATGACTGCATTTTATAACCCCCACCACAAAGATGAAGCAGTGGTACAATCCTGAACAGCATGGAGTTAATAACACACAGTGGTAGGCAATTCATTAGCACAACACAAAGGGAAACACTAGATAAGGGACTGCGACACGGGACTTTCCCCCATATTTAAGGTATTGCGAATTTGACCGCATCATAGGATTCATTAATGATCATTGATCGCTACAATGTGGGCGAAATTGCCCCCAACAAATAGTCATCCACCATTGTACTGCTTTATATAGTGAATAAAGTACCCCCTCTTGTAAAATATAAGGATATTATAAGTTACCGAGGAGTTTCACGACCATATAAAAACACGAGGCCGAAGGTCATGGAACTCCGAGTTAACTTCTAATATCCTCATATTTTGCAACTGGGGGTACTTTATTTATTATAATACACAAGTTTCAGTGAGTCATGTGACAGCAATGACATCAGAACTCACCGTTTATAACTGATGACATCAGATCTCACCGTTTATAAGGATATAATTTACAAGATATTCACAGCTTTTGTGTATTATATATATATATATACACATACATACACTCTGTGCTTATTTATACAGGCGCTGTGGGAACACTGGAGGTACCTCCTGATTCACAGTTGGGGGCTTCTCTAGGGTTCCCAGTGCAAATAGACCCACCATTGGCTGTTTCAGAAGTGTAGGAAGCCATGCTGAGTTGTTATGAGTTGTACATGTTGACTCAAGCACCTTTAATTAATAGGGTTTCTCTCGCAGCTGACTGTGGGGTGGTGAGAACGACGACCAACTTTATCAAACGGGTGCTACTTTAGTGAGCGGACTCACAAGTGTGTGTATAGAGTTGGACACAACATTTACAGCACTGTCCCGAGGAAACGCTGGGAAAGAATGTTGCCCCGTGGGCAAAAAAAATCACAGTAAAATGTACTAGGAAAGAACCCAGTGCCCCCTCTTTTATTTTGGTGTTTCCCTATGAGTCCCAGTTTTATTGAATATAGTTCTCCCCTTATGCCTTCATATTTCATCCTAATCCTGATCCGTTGCTCTCATACAGTGGCATAACTAGATGTTATTGGGCCCATAGCAAATTAAACCCAGGGACTTGTTATACCATGATATACTGGGCATGCCCGGACTGGCAATCTGTGGGTTAGGGCAAATGCCAGAGGGGCTGCTATAAGGTGCCATAGAAAGTCAGTATTTAGTGGGCTGGTGGGGACTGTTTGGGCCTCTATGTGGGCTGATTGGGCCTCTGTGTACCTGAAATGCCAGGGCCTATTTTGATTCTCAGTCTCAGTCCAGTCCTGATACTGGGTCATTAGTGATGCAACTGCAGGGTCTGCTCCTGCCTCTGCTCCAACAACAAAAAGATATTCATATGTATAAACAAAAAGTGTTGGTGAGATTAGAAAGTTCCGGTTGAAAATGTGGGTTCCTATCCAGGATTCGTAAACGTGAGATCTCTAGGTGGGAATGGGATGGCTCTATACATCACCTGAACTGCAGCCTCTGCACCCCAACTAATCAAGTTAAAGGGGTTGTTCACCTCTGAGTTAACTTTTAGTATAATGTAGAGAGTGATATTCTGAGACAATTTGCAATTGGTTTTCATTTTTTATTGTTTGTGGTTTTATAGTTATTTAGCTTTTTATTCAGCAGCTCTCTAGTTTGTAGTGTCAGCAATTTGGTTTCTAGGGTACAAATTACCCTAGCAACCCTGCATTGATTTGAATAAGAGACTGGAATATGAATAGGAGAGGGACTGAATAGAATGATAAGTAATAAAAAGTAACAATAACAATACATTTGTAGCCTTACAGAGCATTTGTTTTTAGATGGTGTCAGTGACCCCCATTTGAAAGCTGCAAAGAAACAGAAGAAAATTGCAAATCATTAAAAAAACTATGAAAAATAAATAATGAAGACTAATTGAAAAGTTTCTTAGAATTGGCCCTTCTACAATATACTAAAAGTTAATTTGAAGGTGAACCACCCCTTTAATCCCTATTCTTTGTATTGATCTCTACCTGAGTGTGTGATTCAACAGGTTTATTGGTGTTTGTCACTTTCCTGCAGCTTTAATCCTCCACTCGAGGGGCCAGTGTCCGGCCAATGGAGTGTCCTTGCAATGGGTCCTTGTACTGGTCGGTAAATAAGATCCTCTGTTTGTATTTGAAATGTTTGTAATTCCAAACTCAGCAGGCAGAGCCTCCCCTGAGAGAAAGAGGGAGAGGGGGGCAGACAGGGGGGAAGGGAGGCTGAAGAAGGGGAGGAAAGATAGAGGGGGGATTGAAGAGGAAGAGCATAAAACACAGAGGGAGAAGTGGAGTGAGTGGGGGTTACTAGGGGACATTTATATTTTTATACAGAGATTGTATAGCTAGTTGTATTCATAGTTTGTTAAGAATGTATCATGCCCTGAAACTGGTAGGGCCTTGTCTATAGAACTTACAATCTCATAGTCGGTATTTTGCTGAAAAATTATGGTTGATCCCAATGTTATTAAGAAGGAAAAAAGATAAATATATAGGAAGGCCAGTATTTTTTTCTAGAAAAGGTGGAAACCCTAGTTATAGGAGCCATTTCTTCTCTGTGCGTTATTCCCAGTTTATGTGTTCCCAGACCCCCCACTGTGCCCCATCCAAATTCCCACCTTCCACTTTTCTATTTCTATACCCGAACTGGACTTCATACCAATCCCCCTGATACTGCTCCACATCATACTCACGTTTCAGGTCCCCAACCAGCTCAGTGTTGTAACTGTGCCATTTACACCTTTATCTATGTCCCTGCCCCAGTTTTCAATGTGTCTGCTATTAGTAGTAACCCTGATGCATGAAAGTTACCTGTGTGCAACCCAGATGGACTCCAGTCTTAAGTAGGGTTGCCACCTGGCTGGTATTTTACTGGTAAAAATGGTGGCTGATCCCAATGTTATTAATAGGGACAAAAAATAAATATATAGAGAGGCCGGTATTTTTTTCCAGAAAAGGTGGCACCCCTAGTCTTAAGCGATATCGCCAAACAAGTGGATCTCTCCCCCATGTGCCCACCTTCAGGTGGATGATATCGGTTGATCCAATCTTGGGCCCTAGGGGCCCAATGAGGCAAAAAAAATGGGCGGCCGACTGGATTTTTAAACCAGGCCATTTATAGATTGGGAAAGCCCATTGGAGGTGTCCAGTGGGCAATAAGATGCTGACTAAATCTGCTATATCTGCTAATGTATGCTGGCCTTAAGTGCTGACTAGAACTAGTATCATCCATTATTCATCCACAGCACTTGTACAGACATCATGCCCCATTCACAGGGAGGGGTATATGGACAGTCCCTGCCCCATCAGCAGGCCCGGACTGGCAATCTGTGGGTTCTGGCAAATACCAGATGGGCTGCTATAAGGTGCCATAGAAAGTCAGTATTTAGTGGGCTGGTGGGGGCTGTTTGGGCCTCTATGTGGGCTGATTGGGCCTCTGTGTACCTGAAATACCAGGGCCTATTTTGATTCCCAGTCCAGTCCTGCCCAGCAGAGCTTACAGCTCAAGGTCTCTATGGCCACATTTATCAAATAACAACCTTGTAGGTTTATGAATAGTAAGAGGAGACGGTAGTGCCTGATGGGACCCATTATTGCATGAATTCACTGTAATAAACATTGTTGTTTCACCAGTGTTCCAATCACTCGTATCTTCCGCAGTGATACTCTAGTTCAGTGGTTCTCAACCTTCCTAATGCCACGACCCATTAATACAGTTCCTCAGGTTGTGGTGACCCCCAACCATAAAATAATTCTCATTGCTACTTCAATAATTTTGCTACTGTTATGAATCGAAATGTAAATATCGAGTCTGGCAGAAGAAAAAAAAGCAAAAATCCACCAATCAGAGGAAGCCCATCGGGAGACGCTGAATTCAGTCTTCAGCTCCCTCTACTCAGCTTGGAGTAGTCTCTCTCTTACTACCTGGAAGCAACCGATAGCTACTGCACGTTCCCTTAATAACAAATGGCCAACGCAACACTATTCTTTAACCCACCCTGTCCGAGCAATGGTTTTCTAGTTTGGACACCCCTTAGGTGACCCCTGTAAAAGGGTCGTTCGACCCCAAAGGGGTCCCGACCCCCAGGTTGAGAACCACTGCTCTAGTTTGTTTAACAGGGACTACATGGAGACACTCATAGGATACGCTGTATACTGCTGGTGCCTACATGGTAGTGTCGAAATCTGCCTTTATTAGAGGCTTTCTACTATCCCTGCTGCAATTAGGGATGCAACAAATCCAGGATTCGGTTCCGTATTCGGCCAGGATTCAGCCATTTTCAGCAGGATTTGGATTAGGACGAATCCTTGTGCCTGGTCGAACGGATTCCGAATCCAAAAAATCATGTGACTTTTCGTCACAAAACAAGGAACTAAAAATTTTTTTTGCATATGCAAATTAGGGTTTGGATTTGGTTCGGTATTCGGCCGAATCTTTTGCAATGGATTCGGGGGCTCATCCCGAGCTGCAATCCCTACTGCTACCCTTATTAATATCCCTACTGCTATCCCTATAGTTATCCCTATAGTTATCCCTACTGCTATCCCTATAGTTATCCCTATAGTTATCCCTACTTATACCAACCTTTCCAACTTGTAATGCTACTTCTAAAAACGACCCCAGCAATTCCCCTCAATGGCACCCAAATCTCCAACTGAATTCCAACCTCCAAGACTAATATTCATGGACCCCCACAATGAAATCCTAATATCCATTTCTGCTCTAATCCCATAATACACTGCTTTATGTTCTTATTGCCTTGCTTCTAACCTTCTGGCATCTGCCTGCCTCTGGAATTCCTTGACCTCTCAACCTTCCTCCAAACCTTCAAATGGTCCTTTTAGATACACCTGTTTAAACACTAAGAATAAGACTATATATATATATATATTTACCCCCTGGATTATCAGAAGTCAACATGCCATAAAAAATAACCACAACAACAACCCTTTGCATCTATTGTCCCAACCATTTGCATTGTAGAATCTTTCATTCAAGGCTCTTTGACCCCCCCCCCCCGTTATGTTTTCAGACCCTAGTTACATTCATTTAATTTTCTGTAATTGTTTAGCACTATTTCATTTTTGTTGGGTGCCATGGTCAATAACTACAGGATTTAATGCTCCGAGAATGTACAGAACCATGATAACTATTGGAGTTAAAGTGAACCCTACACATTTATATGTTTAATTTTGACTGTCCCTCTTCTAACTGCCCACGGGCACATCACTACTACTAATTCTCCAGATTTCTAGCTAAACTACCCTCTTGCAACATTGACTATTTTTTTTAAATCACTGCTTTCTTTATGTGATGAAATTAAAGCGACATCCATCATTCTTAGGGGGGATATAGAGGGGCCTGCACTTATGGAGACCAGATGGATCCACTTAGTGTTCAGGAGTAGCCCTGGGCCATGCAAAGCAGCGGTTGTAGTTATGTAGAGAGAGGGGAGGTTTAGTAATATGCCCCAAGCTCATCTTTTCACAGCAGCGTCTATAGAAGCCTATAGTAGAAATGTGATTCTTATGCTGGCCATACAGATAAAGCTGCCACTATCAGTTGTTTGACAGCTTATCTGCCGTGTATGGGGGCGTCCGATGGTATAGCTGGACACAATATCGATCGGGTTGGATTTTCTTCCCACTGACCTATCGGAAGTCCATTGCGCTCGTCATAATCCAATCATTCAGCCATAGGGCCAAATGTCCGGATTACCCCTGCTAGTTAGTGGCATATTGGGAAAGATCTGCTCGTTTGGCCAAACGAGTGGATCTTTGCATCTATGGCCAGTATTACTTTATGGGAAGGGACAGAGTGTAAACTTCACTGACCACCAATAATTTTTAAATAATTAATTAATAGTCTCTGGGAAGGGAGTGTGGCTATGGGATAGTAAGTATAGTAAGGAGAGATGGTGCCTATAGTAACAGTGGATAATAGTCTCTGGGAAGGGAGTGTGACTGTGGGATAGCAGGTATAGTAGGGAGAGATGGTACCTATAGTAACAGTGGATAATAGTCTCTGGGAAGGGAGTGTGACTGTGGGATAGCAGGTATAGTAGGGAGAGATGGTGCCTATAGTAACAGTGGATAATAGTCTCTGGGAAGGGAGTGTGACTGTGGGATAGTAGGATGAGATAGTACTTATAGTAGTAGTGAGAATAATAGCCATTACATCCTCAGTTTTGTTTTGCTTTTCTTTCTATGGAATGTAGGTTTCATTTCAGCAGTATAGGTATATAGGTATATAGGTATATAGGTATGTTGACCACAGGTGGATTTAACTTTCTCCCATGAGAGCTGAGACAGGTGAAACCACCTTTACACTCTGTATGCTGCTTTACTTTAGAGCTAACAATTCAAAGGTTGAAGACCATGAATTTTAGTCTTTGATTTTTGAAGCCGGGGCCTCTCCTCTCCCACCCCCTCCTGTATAAGCCACCCAGCCCTATGGTTTCAATTACCTTGTGAAGTCACAGGGGCCTCTTTGCAGAAAGTTCCCTGATTCTTACCTCAGCCTGAGAGAGAAGCTAGAGTTACAGGAAAGAGAGAGGAAGGGGGAGAGCAGAGGGTGGGTGAGGCATTAGAAAAGCTAAAAGAAAAAGAAGATTTAAAAAAAAAAAAAAAAAACCTAAAAAGAAATAGTTGGAAGGAACTGGAGACACCACTCTTATTGGACCACTCCCTTACACAAGAACAAAACAGAAATACCTTCTAAAAATAGGAGTATACAGAGAGTATTTACATTATTTGGCCATTGGTAGTCCAGTAAAACACAAGCAAAAATCAACCAGGAGTAACATATTAGTATACTGCCTAATGTTGTACTGATGGGAAAAGCAATCATTTTGTTTGTTACAATGGGTCACAGGGCTGGAATCAGGTCTGGACTGAGAATTAAAATAGTCCCTGACATTTCAGGTACACAGAGGCCCAATCAGCCCCCACCAGCCCAATAAATGGGTTATATGGGGCAATAGGAGGAGTTATAGGGAGGGTTATATGGAGCAGTAGGAGTTATGGGGAGGGTTATATGGAGCAGTAGGAGGAGTTATACAGGGAGGATCATATGGGGCAATAGGAGGAGTTACAGGGAGGGTCATATGGGGCAGTAGGAGGAGTAACAGGGACGGTTATATGGATCAGTAGGAGGAGTTTAAGGGAGGGTTATATGGAGCAGTAGGAGGAGTTATAGGGAGGGTTATATGGAACAGTAGGAGCAGTTAATGCTATATGGGAAAAAGGTGGAGTTATGATGAATTTACAGAAGGATTACATGGAGTAATGAAATGAGTAAGGGCTAGGCCAGATGGGGAGATTCGGGGGCATTTTGTCTCCTGGCGACTTCTCGCCGCGACTTGTAGCCCCCGAACCTCCCCGAATAGCCATGTACCCAAGCGCACCGGCGTTGCTTGAAAACGCCGGCGCGTATCCACACGGAGCGGCGCGCTTTTTGAAATTGCTCCAAATTGCCTCGCCAGGCAATTTAGAGCGACAAAATGCCCCCGAATCTCCCCGTCTGGCCTTAGCCTTAGGGTTAGTCCACAGCAGGCGATTCTGGGAGATTAGTTGCCTGGTGACTAATCACCTCTTGTTTTGGGCGACTAATCTCCCAGAATCACCTGCTGTGGACTAACCCTTATATGGTGTAGATCTTGTCATTTTACAGAGAGTTAAAATCATCTAAAAACAGATTTTTCCTTTCCCTATCAAGTGCTTCAGGCATTTACCAACAACAACATCCTAAGAGGAGGAGAAGGCTAGGGGAGAAGCTTTACTCATAGCCCGAGGCCGTACAAATGAGAAACACTGGCAGTCAGTATATAAACACCAGGCACATCTCACCCCATTCATCATCCCGTGCAGCTTGATGGATAAATGAGAGAGAGGGAAAAATCCCTTCCCAAAAATGCACATTCTCTGGTAAGCATTTTACTGTAATATTAAGCATTTCTCATGTTCCTGTAATTGAGTAAAGGCTGAGACTTTTGGTGAGACCATCATTTTGCCTCTTGTTTGATATACAGGTTTGAGTCTTATAGGAGATTGCACCATGCAACCTTTCATTATATGGGATCTGTTTTCCTTTATACATAGGAATGAGACCTGTTATCCAGAAGGCTCATGACCTGAGGGTTTCCAGGTTGTGGATCTTTCTCTAATTTGGATCTTCATACCTTGAATCTACTAGAAAATCATATAAACATGAAATAAACCCAATAGGCTGGTTTTGCTTCCAATAAGGATTAATTATATCTTAGTTGGGTTCAAGTACAGATATAGGACCTATTATCCAGAATGCTCAGGACCTGGGGCTTTCTGGATAATGGGTCTTTTCATAATTTGGATCTTCTTAAGTCTACTAGAAAATCATATAAACATGAAATAAAGCCAATAGGCTGGTTTTGCTTCCAATAAGGATTAATTATTTCTTAGTTGGGATCAAGTACAAGCGACTGTTTTATTATTACAGAGCATTTTAAAAAAATTGGATTGTTTGGATAAAATGGAATCTATGGGAGACGACCTTCCCGTAATTCAAAGTTTGCTGGATAACAGGTATCTGTGCATGGAAAGTGTTACTTTTCTTTGATAATTAAAGGGAAACTGTCATGGGAAAACATGTTTTTTTCAAAACACATCAGTTAATAGGGCTGCTCCAATAGACTTCTGCACTGAAATCCATTTCTCAAAAGAGCAAACAGATTTTTTTATATTCAGTTTTGAAATCTGACATGGGGCTAGACATATTGTCAGTTTCCCTGCTGCCCCTGGTCATGTGACTTGTGCCTGCACTTTAGGAGGGAACTGCTTTCTGGCAGGCTGTTGTTTCTCCTTCTCAATGTAACTGAATAGTACGCAGTGGGACATGGATTTTACTATTGAGTGCTGTTCTTAGATCTACCAGGCAGCTGTTATCTTGTGTTAGGGAGCTGTTATCTGGTTACCTTCCCATTGTTCTGTTGTTAGGCTGCTGGGGGGGGAAAGGTAGGGGGTGATATCACTCCAACTTGCAGTACAGCAGTAAAGACTGATTGAAGTTTATCAGAGCACAAGTCACATGACTTGGGGCAGCTGGGAAATTGACAATATGTCTAGCCCCATGTCAGATTTCAAAACTGAATATAAAAAATCTGTTTGCACCTTTGAGAAATGGATTTCAGTGCAGAATTCTTCTGGAACAGCACTATTAGCTGATGCGTTTTGAAAAATGACCCATGACAGGATCCCTTTAAGTATTTCATCCAGCAGCTCTCCGGTTTGCTATTTTAGCCACCTAGGGTGCAAATGATCCTGGCAACCATGCATTGTATTGAATAGGGGACTAGAAGGGTACAGGAGAGGCCTAATAAATAGATGAGTAATAAAAATGAGCAATGGCCTTATGGAGCATTTGTGTTTTGGATGGGGTCAGTGACCCCACGCCTGGACTGAGAGTCAAAATAGGCCCTGGCATTTCAGGTAAACAGAGGCCCATTCAGGCCACACAGAGGCCCAAACAGTCCCCACCAGCCCACTAAATAGTGACTTTCTATGGGACCTTATAGCAGCCCATCTGGCATTTGCCAGAACCCACAAATTGCCAGTCCGGGCCTGGTGACCCCCAATTGAAAGCTGGAAAGAGTCAGAAGAAGAAGGCAATCTTTAAAAAAAAAAAATAAATAATGAAGACAACTTAGAATTGGCCGATCTATAGCAAAGTAAAAGTTAACTTAAAGGTGAACCGCTCCTTTAACCCCTGGTAGCACTTGCCCTTTATGCTGTACAGAGTAGAAAGGAAACGTAAGCATCTGTACCAGCAGCTGTTCTATTGCTAGGGACAGTGTAATTACTAGAATACACACTCATAATGAGAGGATATACAAGCAGAGTCATGTCAATCCTTAGGAGACTGACCTGGGGGTATTGTATGATGCTGAATTTCTAACACCCCCTCCACTGTCTATTGTACTGGGAACGACGGAACAGTAAATAATTTGTACGGGGGGATTAAGGCTGTACAATGGGGCCGGGGTGATCCACATTATTATTGTTAACATTCGGGCCACCCATGTAGCAAGGACAGGTATCGCATGAGTAACCTGTGAGTTGGTGAGTGAAGGAACTGTGAGGAGTGCTGGAACAGAACCAAGGCTTTCAGGCAATAGAATAATGTGAGTGGTAGGTACACAGTGAAGGATAGGCAATAGAATAATGTGAGTGGAAGGCAGACAGTACAGCCTGTTATAATGTCACTACTAAGCACACAGCACGTTGTATTATAATCTGAGTAGTAGACAGTGAGTACAGCATATTATAATGTCAGTAATAGGCACAGAGTTTAGCTTATTGTAAGACTGAGTAGTATATAGTGAGTACAGCATATTATTATATGTGTAGTAGTAGGCACAGAGCTCAGCAAATTATACTTTGAGTAGTAGGCAGAGGGCGCAGCATTTCATAGTGTGTGTAGTAGGCAAAGGGCACAGAATACTATAGTGTGAGTAGTAGGCAGAGGGTACTGAATTGTATAATGAGTAGGATGCAGAGGGCACAGCATATTACAGTGTGAGTAGTAAGCAGAGATTACATCATGCTACAAAGTGAGTAGTAGGCACAGAACACATTGTATCATAATGTGAGTAGTAGGCACAGAGCACATTAGTAGTAGGCATTAGGCACAGAATGTTATAAAGTGAGTAGTAGACAGAGCACAGCATATTATAGTGTGAGTAGTAGCCAGTGGGCACAGCATATAATAGTGAGTAGTAGGACAGGGCACAGTATATTATAGTGTGAGTAGTAGGCAGAAGGCACAGCATAGTATACTGTGAGTAGTAGCCAGCGGGCACAGTATATTATAGTGTGAGTAGTGGTCAGAGAGTACAGCATGCTATAAAGTGAGTAGTAGTCACAGAGGAGTATAGTAGAGAGAATAAGAGTGTAGCTGCAGAGTAATAGGATCCGGTGCTTTATAGGATGGGGGTAGGGTTGAGTTCCCTTATCCTATAGACATGTTGCTGATTATCCAGAGGGGTGAGCAGGACCCCCCTCTCCAGGCTGGATGCTGTCACCTGATTGGCAGAAGTGAATTTTTTGGGAAGGGTTTTGGGAGCTGTGAGGGGGGGTGAGGGCGGTTTCAAGGCGGCCCCTGAGTTTAGGCTGAAGGGAAGGCTCATGTCCCGGGACACAGGGCGACTTGAAACAGACAGAAGTGAAGGAGGAAAAGCGCAGCACAAAGAGAAAGTGATCGGAACGGAACCACGGGGGAAGCGACTGGACCGAACTGAAAGGCACGTCCTACAGACTTGCCTCAACTTCTACAAACAGGAGAATCGGGACAAACCTCCCAACTGAACCAGAACAATAATTCGCCTTCTGTAAAGTCCGATCCAAAATGAAACTTCTGCTGCTGAACTGGACTGAGTGGAGGTGAAGCACGAGCGGTGCCGGAGAACCGAACTCTTCATCCGTTGCGACCAGCGACTGTCTGGCAGCCGCAGCGACACTGTCGCACAGACGCACACTTGTAGCTCATGCACAGCGACTCCAGACGGTTTCATTGATTTCTCTGCCAGAACTGCAGCCCCTTTACTGACTCAGTAGCCATGCATGGTGTGGGGAGAGCCTCCATTCCTCTGATTGTGTGCCACCTCCTCACCCTCTGCCTCCCCAGCCTTGGACAACTCCATGGAGAAAAGGGCATCTCTGTGCCAGAACATGGCTTCTGCCAGCCCATCTCAATCCCACTCTGCACAGACATTGCCTACAACCAGACCATCATGCCTAACCTCTTGGGTCACACTAACCAGGAGGATGCAGGACTGGAGGTCCACCAGTTCTATCCGCTTGTTAAGGTCCAGTGTAGTTCTGAGCTGCGGTTCTTTCTGTGTTCCATGTATGCCCCAGTTTGCACGGTGCTGGAGCAGGCCATACCTCCCTGCCGATCTATTTGTGAACGGGCACGACATGGCTGTGAGGCCCTCATGAACAAGTTTGGCTTCCAGTGGCCTGAAAGACTAAGGTGTGAGAACTTTCCACGTCATGGAGCAGAGCAGATCTGTGTTGGGCAGAACCACTCTGAAGATGGAGGGCCCACTCTTCTAACCACCAGTCCACCCCATCCTGGCACTCCTGGGCCACCTATCTATGCCACACTGGACCATCCGTTCCATTGTCCTCGGGTGCTGAAGGTCCCCTCATACCTCAACTACAGGTTCTTGGGTGAGAAGGACTGTTCTGCTCCATGTGAACCTTCCAAGAATGATGGTTTTATGTTTTTCAGTCAAGATGAGATCCGCTTTGCCCGCATTTGGATACTCATTTGGTCTGTGCTGTGTTGTGCGTCCACCTTCTTCACCGTGACCACCTACTTGGTGGACATGCAGAGGTTCCGCTATCCAGAAAGGCCCATCATATTCTTGTCTGGGTGCTACAACATGGTGTCCGTGGCCTACATCGCAGGGTTTGTACTGGGAGACAAGGCGGTCTGCAATGAAGGTTTTTCAGAGGATGGCTACAAAACTGTTGTACAGGGGACTAAGAAGGAAGGTTGCACCATCCTATTCATGATGCTTTATTTTTTTAGCATGGCCAGTTCAATCTGGTGGGTCATTCTCTCCTTGACTTGGTTTCTGGCTGCTGGTATGAAGTGGGGGCATGAGGCCATAGAAGCCAACTCTCAGTATTTTCATTTGGCAGCTTGGGCTGTACCTGCTGTGAAGACCATCACCATACTGGCAATGGGTCAAATCGATGGAGACCTTCTGAGCGGGGTTTGCTTTGTGGGGCTAAATAATATTGACCCACTTAGAGGTTTTGTGTTGGCCCCACTTTTTGTCTACCTCTTCATCGGAACCTCCTTTCTCTTAGCTGGCTTTGTATCCCTCTTTCGGATCAGAACCATCATGAAGCACGATGGCACCAAGACAGAGAAACTGGAGAGGCTCATGGTGCGAATCGGAGTCTTCAGCGTCCTCTACACGGTTCCTGCCACTATTGTTATTGCGTGCTACTTTTACGAGCAGGCGTTTCGAGAGCACTGGGAGCGTAGCTGGGTCAGCCAAAATTGCAAAAGCCTGGCCATCCCCTGCCCTCTCCAGTATACCCCACGTATGACCCCGGATTTTACTGTATACATGATCAAATATCTCATGACCCTCATTGTTGGCATCACATCAGGATTCTGGATCTGGTCAGGCAAGACTCTACACTCCTGGAGGAAGTTCTACACAAGGCTCACCAACAACAAACATGGGGAGACCACAGTGTGAGGCAGGAGATGATGGATGGTTAGAGGACAACCCGGTCCTTTATCACTGGACTACCACTGACTGTCACTTATTTTCTGTCCCATATTCCTGGGATCCCAAGCAAGTCTTTATAGTCATCGGGTGGAAGGCCTTATATGATTCCATCGTCAGGTAAATCCCTTTGGATTTGTAAGAAAATCTGTAAATACTTTTTTTTTGCCCCCTAAATGTAATTATATATTTCTATTTAAAATATGGGGCAGAAAATTGAGAAACTATGGAAGGGGGTACTCTTTTTTTTTTTTCCCCCCTTCCCCTTACACTTTTTTTGTTGATTCAACAGTGCCTTCTGTATAAATGAAGTCCTTCGGCCTGTACTTGCCCTTTAATTTTACTTGGTTCAACGTTAACCCTGAAAAAAGTGTTATTGGTACGAATTTCCTCTGGAACTTAAAGGTTTCATTTAAAAAAAAACAACCAAAGAGCTCAAAGTTGCTTGTGGAACATGTGAGCATGGACTTTACTACTGTGAGCAGAGGGGTCCCTGGAATTTGCTTTCTTATGGTTACCCTCAATTTACATGGACTTAGCAAATCCTCCTTGCTGTGTGTTGCAAATAATAACATACTAGGGACAGACTATGATATAAGCAATGTGGACACTCTCTGACTTTTAAGTATTAGAGGGGGGGGGGAAACCTTATTAACCCCTTGTTTGCTGAGGATCAACTCTTCCCTGTCCTGGTGGGTCTTCCATAAAAACCCGATGTTGCCGCTCCATGGTTCCTCTCTGAATAATAACGATGATGTTGATGTGTTTCCTTGTGTTTTTTTTTTTTTTTTTTTTTTTTTTTTTTCTATGTGATCATATTATTATTATTATTTTTGCCCCCTTGAAATAAAAAATATTTTTTGTTAAGAACAATCAGAACAGCTTGCTGCTTTATACCTGTTTGGCCGTGGGGTGGGGTGGGGGGGCTTCATTGTTGTCTTTATTTGTAGGTTGGGTCACACCTGGACTTTTGGCACATTTCAAAGTTCATTCCTTCCCCCCAGGATAAAGGGTTTATGTTAAAGTGCAGATATGTCCCATTTATCTAACCTAATATTCTCTTGGACAATGTACCTAAGGGTGGGGGGGGGGGATTATTTAGTAAGCCATTGACTTGCCTATAAATGGGTAGATGACGGTGAAGGTTAATTGTCTTCTATGCATGTTTTTTATATGTTCAGTTCTCTGTAGAACATCACCATCTATTGTTTGCCCCCTCCCAGGCCTAAACCCAGGGCTGGTGGGGGCCAGGGCCGGCCGTACCAAGTGCAGGGCCCAATTGGAACCATTTTGGTGGGGTCCCCTAGAAGGAACTGTCTGTCGCAGGGTCACAGAGCTGGATGGGCAAATAGTGCCTGCTCTCCCCTCTGTCCAAGTGATGGCTGCCAGTTGGGGATGGGGGTAGGCTGGGCAACTGGGGAATTAAGGGAATAGGAATCCGAGCTCGCACTGGAGCGGGGCCCCCATAAGTGCGGAGCCCAATTGGGCCAAATTGGTCCAATGTGCTTAAAACCGGCCCTGGTGGGGGCAGCCTAAAGCTTAGACACGGTGAATGTGAGTTGAATGCTCAATTTCAGTCCTAGATGTTTCATGAAGGCCACTTGAGATGTAGATTTGTAGATGGAAGTCTCTTTGGTTTCTTTGATATACTTTGAACTATGGCAGGAGTATTAATGTGGAAATATAAACTCCTGTGAAGGGGACTAAATGCTGAACTATGGTTTGGGCCCATATATTCAGAAACCCACTGATCTATAGGGAAACAATGCTGTAGGCATGGCCAAGTCAAACAATAAGGCAGTTCCTGTTCTCCTACATACATTTAAATAAACAGGGAAGGAATGTTCCATGCACAGATTTTATAAGTAAGAGAAATTTCCATGTTTACTGGTTTGTGAATCCCCAGTTTTCCTACCAAGGCCTCCTAAGTGATCTAAGAAGAATTGTGGGAAACATGGGGGGCATTGGCTGGCAATCTGTTGGTAGAGCTGGGGGTACAAATCTCCTGTAGAATCTGTACTGTACATCCACTGATCGGTTTATAGGAGGGGGGTGCTCACAGCTTGAGAAACCCTAGTCTAAAACTAAAAGACGTTACAATTAAGATATTTCCAGGAAAGATTCTTTGTTTGTTTCAATACATGTGTGTAGAGCTGGATTGTCAAATATACAGAAACAATAGAGTTTTATCTGTATCTGACGATTCAGCACTAACAATGGCCGATGTTCAGTTGCCTTCAAACTAAAATTCTCCGCCTGGGCCGACTGATATCCAAGTCTTCTGCCAATATCCGCTGGCTCATCTCCCACCATACACGAATATTGTATGGAAATTTGTTTTGTATGATATTATTGGTGTGTCTATGGTCAACTTAATGGCTTGCGGGAAAAGCCGATCCAATGCCGCCTTCCTTCTTAATGTATGTGCACCAAATACCTTCCAAAGTCTGCCTTTAGCCTAAACCACCTGATTAAAGGCTCAGGATCTCTTGAAGGTAACTCAGTCATCTATATGTGTATAAAGATAAACCAAGAGGTTCCCAAACAAGGGCGTGAAGTGCCCAAAGAGTGAACGGGGTGGGGGTGGACAGTCTAAATGGAACTTTGCTTTTCTGGATACTTTGTCACACACTTTTATCTTGTGTTTTAATGTGTATAACGAGATTGGAGTGGGGGTAATGCTGATGACCCAGTATTTGGTTAGATTCAGCTTTAACCCCAAAAGTCAGACTAAAATCTTTTTTTCCGCACATTAGTCAGCTTTTCTAGTGGTCCCCCCCCATTAACCGTAGCCTCTTGCAGGGGCAGCACACCATTTGTATGAATTGGAAGCAGCAGACTGGGGCCTTTATATCTCAAGCAGTGTTGGACTGGCCCACCAGAATACCAGGAAAACTCCCGGTGGGCCAAGGTGTCAGTGGGCCCTCATGCTGCTAAACTTTTGGCCTATTTCATGCCCATTCCCTATTTCTATGAGAACAAAGAGGCTAAATAGATGGAATAATTGATTATAGTGTGTAAAGAAAACAAACTAGGAGAATAGAGGTTGATTGAGGAGATGAAGAATATTAGTACTGATAGTGGGCCCCTGGTCTAAGGTTTTTGGGTGGGCCCCTGGTTTTTAGGTTTTATGGTGGGCCCCTGGTCTAAGGTTGTTGGGTGGGCCCCTGGTCTAAGGTTTTTGGGTGGACCCCTGGTTCCCCAGTCCGGCACTGAACTCAAGGATATAAAAGGTTGGAAATACATGGAATTCTGGCATTTCCAATCCATGAGAAGGTACCCTGACCAAAAGGCAAATAATCCCCCAGACATGTTGATTGTGTCTAGTTCTCAAAAGTGATGTTATTGAAATTGAGAAAGTCCACAGAGTAGTGACTAAGCTGATAAAGGGTATTGGGCAAAGGCGGATGATGACACTTCAGAAGAGACACTTAACAGTGCGCTATTATCAGTATGTTTGAATGAATATATATATGTGTGTGTGTGTGTATGGTCAAATACAATACATAAACCTTCGTCTCCTTATTCACTGACACATCTTTCAAAGGCCCCCCAAAAATGATTAGCTCATCCTTATTCGAATCCCAACATGGCAAGTCAGTTGGTTCCTTAAACAACTGACCATAGTGTTAGGCCAGGGCCACATTGGACTGATACTGAACCTGTGGATAAACACCCCTTGTGCTTGAATTGTTTGCTCTTCTGTGCCTGCAGCAAGAACCACAGCATTGGGCCGGAGCAGATTTTGGAGCTAAGGCGCTTGAGTATGCATCTGGGCCAATGCAGTGGTGTTTCATGTTTAATTTTGAAATCTGACATGGGGCTAGACATATTGTCAGTTTCCCAGCTGCCCCAAGTCATGTGACTTGTGCTCTGATAAACTTCAGTCACTCTTTACTGCTGTACTGCAAGTTGGAGTGATATCACCCCCCCCTTTCCCCCACCCAGCAGCCTAACAACAGAACAATGGGAAGGTAACCAGATAACAGCTCCCTAACACAAGATAACAGCTGCCTGGTAGATCTAAGAACAACACTCAATAGTAAAATCCAGGTCCTACTGAGACACATTCAGTTACATTGAGTAGGAGAAACAACAGCCTGCCAGAAAGCAGTTCCATTGTGAAGTTCTGGCTCTTTCTGAAAGCACATGACCAGGCAAAATGACCTGAGATGCACCTACACACCAATATTACAACTAAATACACTTGCTGGTTCAGGAATTACATTTTATATTGTACAGTGAATTATTTATATATTAATTAAGCACTGCGTATCTTGTCAGTGCTATATAAATAAATGATGATGATATATAGTAGGGCTGCACCAAATCCACTATTTTGGATTCGGCCGAATCCTTCCCGAAAGATTCCAGCGAATAGGAACCTTCATTTGCATATGCAAATTAGGGATGGGAAGGGGAAAACATTTTTTACTTCCAAATGTGATTTCCCTCCCTGGCCCTAATTTGCATATGCAAATTAGGATTCGGATTTGGTTCGGCCAGGCTGAAGGATTCGGCCAAATCCTGTTGAAAAAGGCGAATCCTGGATTCGGTGCATCCCTAATATATAGGCACCCAATGGCCTATGGCTAGGGTGGCAGCTTTAGGTGGTGGCCTATATATTTGAAAAAAAAAAAAATATATATATATAATCTATGCAGAGTGTTGTGGAATCTGTGGGTTTTATATAAATAAAGGGTACGAATAACTGTGTTGTTTACTTTCCAAAGTATTCATATCTGCTCAGTAAACTGTCTGCACAGTCACGAGAGATCACGCCGGCTTTCCGGCTCATTCTGTGGGAAAGGCTCTCAGTAACATTTCTACCCTCTCGTAAAACACAATCACCCTAATTACACCCCCCCTCCCCAACCCACGACTTTTACCAAGTTAGGATAATGAGCTGCTTTGATTAGAGCAATTAAGCTTGGCTGCCCCTTTCTCTTCAAATAAAGTTCAAATAAAGTTCTTTAAGGTGCAGTAATCCTGAAGGACATCTGTGTTTCAAAGGGACTCGTTTTCCCTCGTTTGTGCCATTCGGAAACTGTAACAAAGAAGTGGGGATCCGTTATCCAGAATGCTCAGGTCCTGGGGTTTTCCATATAAGGGGGTCTTTCCATAATTTGGATCTCCATTCCTCACGTCTAATAAAAATATTCAAACATGAATTAAACCCAATAGGATTGTTTTGCCACCGATATGAATTTGTACAGTTTCGTAAGGATCAAGTACACGGTTCTGTTTTGTTATTACAAAGATAAATTATTTAATTTATTTGATTAAAAAATTGAGCCTATGGGAGACAGTCTTCCTGTAATTCAGAGTATTCTGGATAATGGGCTTCTGGAAAACAGATCCCATACCTATAAATGGAAGCGTTCCATTAGCAAGTAGATTTCTAATTTCAATGGATGGAAGGCCCCTCAGGACAGTCTATAAGGGTATCCTCCTAAATAGAACTCTCTCCATATAAACTCAGATCTTTGCGTGTAGGGGCAGTCTGTTTAGACCAATAATTCTGCAGGTTCTGGTGGGTCAAGGATATTGATCCTGATAGCGATACAACAAATCCAGGATTCGGTATTCGCCTCCCTTTTCAGCAGGGCAATATGGCCGAATCCATTGGCCGAACCAAATCCTTAAAATCATGTAAAAAAAAGTTTATTTTTCCCTCCCCCTCGCTGATTTGCATATGAAAATCAGGGGTTTGATACTGTTCATATCTTTCACAATGGGTTCAGGGGGATTCGGCGCATCCCTAATCCTGATGGATCGTGGACCGGTAGAAAGGAAGTGAAGAGAAGACATAGTTCTGCAACTCCTCTTCATGTCCAGCTGTTCCAGTAGATCTGGAATTGGCCGAATGGTATCTACACAAATGTATGGACTCTCTTACAGGATCTGACTATTTAGTGGGAGGCCGATCACTACATATGGCAT
This sequence comes from Xenopus borealis, assembly GCA_024363595.1. NCBI lineage: Eukaryota > Metazoa > Chordata > Amphibia > Anura > Pipidae > Xenopus > Xenopus borealis. The sequence continues at coordinate 4,902,738 of CM044447.1, read as the reverse complement.
ATAACGTTCCAGTGAGCAGGACACCAGTAATGGCAAATGATTGGTTGAAGGGATTTACGTGTAGAGTCGTTGACTGTATTTTGTTGACACGACCAATGAATAACGGCCCTTCGTATCGATCTTGTTGCTAGTTCAAAGTAAAAAGTTGTGGTTCACTGGTTAGCTCACAGAACTTACTCAAGTAGGCCTGGGGCTAATTTGGACAACGTTTTTGTTGAATGAGGCTCAAGTTGTGGTGGCCATTTCTGGAAGGTGCTTACAGTGATGTCTGCGCCAGGAAAAAATCTTTAGATTGCCAGTGTCGGACTGGGACATCAGGGGCCCACCCAAAAACCTTACACTAGGGGCCCACTAAAAAATTTTAGACCAGGGGCCACTCTCAGTACTATTATTCTTCCTCTACTCATTCAACCTCTATTCTTCTAGTGTATATACTATAATATATTATTACATTTATTTAGCCTCTAGAAAGAGGGAATGGCCATGAACTTGGCCAAATTAGCAGCATGAGGCCCCACCGGGACTTTTCCTGGTATCCTGGTGGGCCAGTCCAACACTGTAGATTGGCCTGGCCCACAGTGACTCCTACTAAGCCCCCCCGGCCTGAATCTAGGGGTTCTGCACAAATGAGGTGAGTAAAGAGTCCAGCCTCAGGTCACTAGAGGTGGCAAAAAGCTGCTTGTAGTAAGTGGAAGATCTGAATCTCTAGTTATCATACTGAGGAGCACCCTGTTTCCCTGGACCCCCTCCTCAGCACGTACCTTATTCTTTTTGAGGCCATGGTCCAGGCCATATGGGGAGGTCAGAGGGCAGCGGATTAGGGTTTCCAGCCAAGGAGTGGGTCTGTGGGGCCAACCAGATCTTTTTCTGGTCTCCCACCAGCCCAGTGTGACCCTGCTAGCATCTATGCATTGTATGCTATGGAAAAGGTGCTATAGGCAAGTAGATGCAAAAAGGATCTATTATCTCTAGTGCTTCTGGTGAGCCCTAAACTACACTGCCAAGAGTTGAGGGGCTGAAGATGTAACGTTTGGGGGGGTCACTACTGCCTTGTGACCTTTCATACATCTGTTCAAAAGGAAAAGGCACTTTTGCTATTTCATTTTTCCACATGTGAATGGTCTGGCTTTGGGCAGCCCTGCTTTACATCAATAAAGGCCTAATTAATGACATTTTAATAACGGCTTCCCTGGGTGTTTCATAGTCATGGGAAAGTCATCCAGGGCAAGGGATTCTGCAGAGCTGCCCCAAATATAAAGGGAGAAGCTGAAACAAATGGTGGGTGCAAGAGATTTAGGATTTGCTTCCTTGAAGGGTGAGTGGTTGAACCCTTTGAGTGCTGGAGGGGGTCTGCGCTGGCTTTGCTGCTGGCCAAACTTATGTCACACATCTGTTAATGTGGTTCCACTAACAAAGCCTTATTTGTGCACCAAGAGAAGTGGCTAAGCCTTCCCTTTCCATAGGATGAATGCGTGGAATCAGGCTCAAAAGCACAAGGGAAGCAGGAGTTGCCATAGAGGAGGCCAGTCTTCAAACAAAGACACAAGGATCGTAGAAACATGGGTTTATGTGTCTGATACAGATGCAAATAGCAGATGAGGAAAGTTCTTTATATAGAGTTAAAGTACCACCGTGATGGTTTGGGCCTGCAGAAGTCAAGGCCTATATCCTATATATATATATATCCTATTCCTACCGGTTACATTGTAAAGGGTTAACGCAAAGCCCCCTTCCATCTTATTAGGTAGTAGGTCCCCCCACCCCTCCACCTCCAACCCAGTCACAGGGCCTGGAAAGTGAGCTGTGTTTTTGCAGCTGCACTCAATTAGGGGAGGCAGGAATGGAGTTGTGTCGGAGAATGTGCTGTTTGGCTTTAGGTACCGTTGCCTTTTATTTGGGCTTTTTACTGTGAGCGTGTGCCCCCCACCCTGTCTCCCCGGCCCCCCGTGTTTCCTCAATGTGCCCCTGGTTCTACTTAGAGTCCTTCTAGTTTATAGTATGGCTTCATATGCCTAGTATGGTTGTATGTCGACAAATGCTGAGTCAGAAGCAGAATATAATGCAGTCATGCCTTAAAAGTAGATTGCAAGCTCTATGGGGCAGGGGCCTGCTTCTTTTTTCTTCTGTGCCTGTAGAGTTATTTATTGCTGTGTTTGTTCCCCCTTCTGATGTAAATGTAATCGCTGTAACCAGTATATATATATATGTGAGTATAGGGTGTGAGTTGGCAGTGCAAGGGTGCGGAACAGCTGCTTAGGGGACAGATGGAACTGGAGGGTGGGGAATTTTACAGTTGCGCTCCTGTCTTTCACACCACACTTTTCCCTGTCCCTCTTTCACAAGTCCAACTTTTCTTCTTCCCCTCCCCCTTCTTTGCACAAACACCTCTCTCTGAGATCCTGTATCTCCCACTCGCTGCCCCCCAGGCTCCCCCTTCTGCGTTTTCTTAGCCCCCCCCGCACCATTTACTTACTCACATACATACATTATATAAATGCCAGACGCACGCTCGTACTCCCAAACATATAACTGCCCCGGGGGCCGCAGAGGTGACTTCTAATATCTTGGGGGTTAGATTTACTAAATGCACATGAATTATTCGAAATTTGATCGAATTTGCAAAAAGATTCCAATTATCGAATATTTTTGAAGGCCACTTCAACCATCAAATTTTGAAAATTCAGTCGAATGATTCGAATAAAATTCTATTTGAATATTCACCAGTCAGTCAATTACTTGCCCTTTACATTTTTATACGACTGCCTAGTTCGCCAGATTAAACCTACTGAATTGCTATTAAACCCTATGGGAAGCTCCCATAGGGTTTTTTTTTTAAACTTTTTTTTTTAGATCGAATACAAATTAAATTCAACCAAAAAAATTAAGATTGAATCGTTCGATCGAATTACGGCAGAAACCTTCAAATTCGGTATTCGAATCTGAAGGTTTCAAATTTGACCACGATTCACCCCTCGTATTCGACCAATAGTAAAGCTGCCCCTTAATATTTTATAAAAACATAACTATTTAATAAGAGAATAATTCTTAAATAGGACCCCCCCACCCCCAACTCCCATTGTGAAAAAAAAAGGATTCTAAGCATTCAAGTTGTGAAAGAAAAAACACCCAGTTAGCCTTAAAGGAGAATACAGTCATGGGAAAAATGTTTTTTTTTTTCAAAACACATCAGTTAATAGTGCTGCTCCAGCAGAATTCTGCACTGAAATCCATTTCTCAAAAGAGCAAACAGATTTTTTTATATTTCATTTTGAAATCTGACATGGGGCTAGACATATTGTCAATTTCCCAGCTGCCCCAAGTCATGTGCAGACGTCTTCTGGAGCAGCACTATTAACGGATGCGTTTTGAAAAAAACATATTTTCCCATGACAGGATCCCTTTAAACCTAAAACCAAATATGGATAGAAATTCCATGTTTTCTAACCTGAACTTTAGGTTCTGCCGCCCTATAACAGTTATGATTCAAGCTTCCAGAGATGTACGCAGGAGCCCGCCATCTTGGATTGTATTAGCAGTGGCACTGCACATGCTCAGTGTGCTCTAAAGCTACACCTGGGGACCGTCGCAAATCAAATGTCAGTCATATAAGTTGATACTACAGGGCTGAGTACAAGTATGGGAACTGTTATCCAGAATACTTGGGGCCTGAGGTTTTCTGGATAATGGATCTTTGTATAATTTAGATCTAAGTGACAGCAGCCCAGAGCATGATGGGGAGTGACTAGGGGCATCTTCAGAGACACAGATATTTCCTGGTAAAGGCATATGGTTGCCTTGGGCTGCTACAGAACCCTAAAACATAATATGCAGTGTTTCTGTTTCTTTGTTAAGCTTTAGTTCTCCTTTAAAGTTATTTGCAAATGTAACTTCTATTGAAAGCTGAATCTGCCCGGCTCTTTATCTTCTCTGTTCGGCTGACTCCTGAAACAATAAAGCTGAAGCCAACTGATGGGAGATGGCCTTTCTGGATAACAAGTTTCCCGGAAAATGGATCCTATACCTGGTCCTCCTAACCCATTCTGGAACAGCAATTTCATTCCAAACTGTTTGTCCAGGTTTAGTGCTGCCCAGTGTTTTTTTTTTTTTTTT
>CM044447.1:4873360-4886835 GCA_024363595.1 Xenopus borealis | reverse complement strand
AACTCTGAGTATCACTCATGTATTATAAGGGATAATGTACCCCCTACTGTAAATAAGGATCAGAAGTTACTCTCTATTATTTACCAAGCGCTGGGTAAGTTTAGCAAGTCACAAAGCATCCAGTTGTAGTGAATGTGACTGTGTTTTGGTGAATACCCACTAAATGCTTAATAAAACCTCAGACCTCAGGTTCTTTATAACCCTATTAAAATACCTCTACTTAGAATCCTATTATTCCGCACTCTAAAAACTATCAACATATTTGTCTGCCATTGACCACGTGCAACAGATTTCAGCATTGCCACCACTATATTTCCTTAATAAATCCCACATAATTAAAAAAAAAAATGATCCATTCATATTTTTAGTTAAAGGGATACTAACACAACCATACTCCCTCCTTTACATTAGAACACAGTTTAAAGGGGTGGTTCACCTTCATGTTAACTTTTAGTATGTTATAGAATGGCCAACTTTTCAATTGGTCTTCATTATTTATTTCTTATAGTTTATGAATTATTTGCCTTCTTCTCCTGACTTTTTCTAGCTTTCAAAAGGGGGTCACTGACACCCTGTCAAATCAGTCCTCTCTAAAGCTGCACGTTTATTGTTATTTCTACTTTTTATTACTCATCTTTCTGTTCCGACCCGATCATTTTGCTCGCTATACGATCTCTCGATGAATTCGTACGATCGGATACCGATCGTTCGATTGCAAGAAAAAAATCGTGAAATTTCCTTTGAGCGTCCGAAAAATTAGTACAATTCGAACGATCGAACGCTCCGATCATATAAATGGTATTCGAGCAGGACTTAGTCTCTGAAGCCTATGGGGAGCTTCCCATAGGCTTCTTTTAAAATTCGGTTGGTTCAATCTGACGAAGTAGGAAGTCGAATAACTTTAAAATTTTGATTCCTTCGATCATCGAATGATCAAATTATGGAATATCCGATCATTCGATCTATCCGAAATTTGATGATCGAAGAGGCCAAATTTGCATATCCCCGAATATTCACGAAAAATTCGTACAATCGAACTTCGATCATTTCACGTGAAGTTCGTAAATTTCCCCCTAGGTCTTCTAGTCTCCTGGGAGTAGTATCTATTTTTCCTCTGCCTAGTTGAGTTGCCTTGACAAACTTTAAATATGTTCATTTTTTATTCCTGATTTCTAATAATCTGAATCCTGTTGGACAACTGTTTATTTGTGAAATGTTATTATTTGGCAATTTAGAAAAGAAAATGAAAAACATTAAGGAACAAAATGTGAAATTATTCAGACGTCATTTTCACCTTGATAGGACGCTACTGTACACAGTATTACATTTTGGATCAGGCAAGAGTTATCATTGTTTTATTCTGACAAAAGCATAACTTTACATATTAAATCTATAGATATTAGTACAATTAATACACTTCATGGCCAAAATAATCCAGACACCTTCCTGTCCAACATCTCATTCCAAAACCAATTGTATTAATATAAAGTTGTCACTAGATGTTGAATCATTGTTGGTGGCAGTTGCTTCATTATTGAGGTTGGGCCCAGATGTTGGAGATCAGGCCTGGCTTCCAATTCATCCCACAATTGTCCAGTTGAGTGTTAGGGCTCTGGGCAGGTTAGTCAAGTTCTCGAACTCTCCACTCACCAAAGCCATATTGCCTAGACTTGCTTTGTGCATTTAGAAAGAAGGTACCATGCAGGCCCGGACTGGCCATCTGTGGGTTCTGGCAAATGCCAGAGGGGCTGCCATAAGGCGCCATAGATAGTCAGTATTTAGTGGGATGGTGGGGCTGTTTGGTCCTCTGGGTGGGCCTCTATAAACCTGAAATGCCAAGGCCTATTTCGATTCCCAGTCCGGACCTGGTACCATGGAGTCAACCAGGACTGGACTGAGAATCAAAATAGGCCCTGGCATTTCAGGTACACAGAGGCCCAATCAGCCCACATAGAGGCCCAAACAGTCCCCACCAGCCCACTAAATACTGACTTTCTATGGCACCTTATAGCAGCCCATCTGGCATTTGCCCTAACCCACAGATTGCCAGTCCGGGCCTGGAGTCAACAATATCATTTTGCATATACTAGAACCAGAAATAATAGCCCTAACCATGGAAAGCAGCTCCAGCACATTGTTTCTCCTTCAACAGTTGGCATTTTTCATCCAGGCTGGTAGGGTTCTCTTGGCATTTCCCAACAAACTTCTAGATGGAGAAGAACGATTCATCAGTCCAGAGAATGTACATTTAACTGCTCCAGCGTCCAACGTTGGCGACCTTTACACCGATCCAGCGAATGACCGGCATTGCACATGGCAATGTATGCAGCTGCTCACCAATAAAAACCCCACAAATAGTCTTGCATTGACATTGCTTAAAGATACAGTTGTGAACTCGGCAGTGACTTCTTCTCAAAGGGAACATGCCATTTTAGATGGAATGTCTGGGTACTTTTGGTCAAAAACATCTCTGAGGGAGCAGAATATGGAGTAGGGTGCAACTGTCCCCTGTAATTTGTGCCACAATCACAAGCCCCTCCTATTGTTTGCAGAATTCAATTATAATTAGGGTTGCCACCTGCCCGGGATTTTTGATGGTTGATCCCAATTATTAATAGGAAAAAAAGATAAATATATAGGAAGGCCGGTATTTTTTCAAGAAAAGGTGGCAACCCTAATTATAATCCATTACAACTGACTATAGACTAAGGAGGACCATTTCAGATTTTGGCTTTAAATATCCCTTGATGGCCTTCAGCTGGTCTGTGAACCTCCAATTGTATCACCATGTTCTAATGGAACAGTATTAAAAAAATTTGTGTATTTTTCATTTAAACACACTTTAAAACTTCAGTTTTTAATAAATATGTAGAACACAAGGGTTTAAGAGTAACTCACAGTTGTGATTTCTGTACAGTAAGAGTAAGAAGAACCTTAAGATATTCCCTTTGGCTACACTACATGGATAACCTCAGCGAGATTTCTTTTGACACTGACCATGCAAATATGTGAGAGCCAGAACACATCACATTTTCCATTTGATAAATATGCGCCTGATTTCTCTCCACCCCTCGCTGACCTACACAGCATGTTCCATCTGCCTGATCATGCAGAACCTCAGCGTTTCTACTACAAACACACAATTCAACAATAGAGTTTGATGGAGACTGTAACATAGACTGAAAAGCCAAAGTAAAGCATTATAAAATGGGGTATAGATTCACTGGAGGAAAGTGTTAGTCCATCTCCTTATAATGGACTGGTATGGGCCAGTTGAGGGCTTGTAGTAAAGCCTGGTGTCCAGGACACACAAACTAGATAAAGTCCACCATTTGGATGATCTTGGTTGTGACAACATAGTTGCCAGATAGAGACTGGTTATAATGGAGAAGAGGGAGATATATACATAGATGAGGGGACCATACAAAAAACACTCATCTACAAGAACTCTTTCTGGATCAACATGAGAACATCCCTTGAAATCTGAATGAAGAGCATTAGATGTTGACGTCACTGCAGATTGTGTTCATAAAAAAATGAGAATGTGAAAATTTCTCTCTGGAGTGGCTGGACTCATTTTAAAAAACCCACCACCAAGATAAAAAGTTAATGGTAATCAACATACAGAAGTATAATGATGATTAAGATACTGGTTCAGGATACAAGAATGTTTCTCCCATGTTTTGTAGTAGTAATGTCTTCCTCTGGATCACAAGAGGAGAATAATTAAAATTGAGGGAGGCTTATCCTCCCCCAAAGGAGACAGCGATCAGCCATAGTTGTAAAAATATCTAGGACAGAAAATACATTTTTCACTCCAAATTCCATTCCAATTAACCACCATCATCGGCTGCATGTAGAAGAGCAAATAAGCATTGTCCCCATGTCTATCTATCAATAACAAATGTCCACCCCCCCCCCAGTGATTACACCTTTCCTTCTCTTTTAATCATAACTGGATGAAAAGAAGTCAGAAGCAGAAAGAGATAAGAGGTGCTTAGTCCAACAGAACTTACAAGTCCAGGCACAGTGGCAGTTGTGATAATGAATGAACTCGTCATGGTGGTTCAATTGTGATGAATTGCCATCCTTCCAAAAAATTCATGTGAGGTTCTTCAGTAATGTTCACAAAAACCACAAGCAAAAGCTGGCCGTACACGGGCCTATAAAAGCTGCTGACAGACCAAGTCGGCAGATTATTAGCCCGAGTGTGGGGCCCTCCGATGGGATTCCTCCATTGATATCTGGCCGATAGTTGACCAGATGTTGATTGGACAGGGTTTAAAAACTTGTTGGATCGCATCTGTTAATTGATGTGATCCCGAGATCTGACCGCCCATATGCCATACATTGTGATCCGTTCATTGGGCGCTAGGGCCCAGCCCGATATCCCCCACCTCAATGTGTACACATTGGGGAGAGATCTGCTCATTTTGGGAACTGCCAAACAAGTGGACCTCTATGTTTAAGGCCACCTTAAGAGTAAATTGTTCTCCTAATGAAAATTCCATCCCAAACTCATTCTTCTGCTTTTATCTCAACCAGGTACTCTGTTAGAAAAATGCCCATATAGTGACGTCTCAGTCAACTCTTATTCAACCCTCAATGGAATTTATTGTCTCTGGTTTTCAGCATGCAGCAGAACCAAATGGGACCCAAGAGCAAATATTAGCAAGTTGCTTTATAGATGCTGGATGTGAGGGATATGGAATATGGCTTGCTGACACAATTGTGATGAATTCAGTCTGGGGTTACACTCTATAGGCAAACATCTAAGGATACTGTGGGCAACCGTCTTTGCATAAATTGTAGGTCTTACAATACAGTTGTGGCTTGACATCGGGGCATGTGATGCATTTCTGAGAGAATTGTGTCAGTGCTGATGCATGTTTCAGATCACATTGGGATATATATATATATATATATAGTTCCTCTGTGAAAAGTGATGATGGTGGTAATTAAAAAAAAAGCTGACTTTTTCACTTCAAGTTCCCCTTGATGGTTCAGGTTTTAGTTAGGGAACAAGGCTCATAACAAGGCATAAGAAAATATTGACATATTAGTCAGCCATGGATCCAAGAATATCTAGAACAACACTTTTCCACTCTAAGGGCTCCTACACACGGGCGTTTTGGACCTGCGCTCCCCTGCGTTGCGTTTGGCTGCGTTCAGCCGCATGGGAGCGCAGGTCTAGACGCACCTCATTTTGTTCAATGAGGTTGTACCCACGAGACGCATGTAAGCGCAAAACGCAGATTCAGACACAACATGCTGCATTTTTCCTGCGTTCGGCGCTCACATGCGTTCGTGTGAGTACAGCCCCATTGAAAATAATTGAGTACGTCTATACCTGCGCTCCCCTGCGTTTGAACGCAGAAAAACGCAACGCAGGAGAGCGCAGGTAAAAACGCCCGTGTGTAGGAGCCCTTAGTCTTGTCCTAATTGAACTTCATGCTGGGCTTTCCGTTGTATCCAGAAGAGCAAATAACTGTCCTTGCCAAATCCCACCCTCACTGGCCTTCAGGCTGAGCACCCCTTCCAAAGCACCCGGCCTCCAGTTTTGGAACCACTGGTCTACAGGGAGGTGGGAGTATATCATGTGATGCAGTTTGGGTTTACTGTTGGGACCTCTGGTGTGTTTCTGGTGATGCCGTGGTGCATGCCATGCATTTCTGAGCAAAACGTGGTCCGGATTTTTCCCAGGTTAAAAGGAAGAAGAGTTAAGAGTGGCCATGGGCAGTTTTCCCCATACAAATACAGACATGTACATTACCTGATGTAAGAGACAAAATATGTTATCTCCCCTTCTCCTCATTGTAGCATGACCATTATTCCCATCATGCCTCTTGCTAACATCAATAACCGCCTGTTGCTTTTTTCTTTCTAAAACAATCCATTTGTATCCAGATCTGACTAATAGTGAGTGCAGAGGAAGATCAGCCTGTACAAGCAGCTCCACTGGCAGCCCTGCAATTGGTTCATTTAACGTTATATGTTTCATATCTTACCTGGGAATGAATCGAACAATTAAAATTTTTTTTAAAGGGGTTGTTCACCTTTGAGTTAACTGTTAGTATGATGTAGAGAGGGATATTCTGAGACAATTTGCAATTGGTTTTCATTTTTTATTATTTAAGGTTTTATAGTTATTTTGCTTTTTATTCAGCAGCTCTCTAGTTTGCAGTATCTGCAATTTGGTTTCTATGGTACAAATTACCCTAGCAACCCTGCATTGATTTGAATAAGAGACTGGAATATGAATAGGAGAGGGACTGAATAGAATGATAAGTAATAAAAAGTAACAATAACAATACATTTGTAGCCTTACAGAGCATTTGTTTTTAGATGGTGTCAGTGACCCCCATTTGAAAGCTGCAAAGAAACAGAAGAAAATTGCAAATCATTAAAAAACTATGAAAAAGAAATAACGAAGACCAATTGAAAAGTGTCTTAGAATTGGCCCTTCTACAATATACTAAAAGTTAACTTGAAGGTGAACCACCCCTTTAATAGTAAGTGTGTGTGTCTAAAAGCATATACACCTCTCATGGATTCCAAGGGTTAACAGCGGTATCTGACTTAAATTTCCTCCGTCCTCTAAGGCCCTTTTCCCCCATCCCCCAACTCATTTAGGACACCTGCTTTTTGTTAGGCATTCAGTCTCTGGACAGCTCTCAGGAAGTAAAGGGGGGCTATGGGGGTTCCAAATTAGGTGGGCTAGACCTCGACTCCCCCCCAACCATTCCACCCCAACCTCAGGTCACACAAAGCATACAGGACAACTAAAAAACAGATTTGTTTGTCTTCAGTTCCACTAATAGCTACATTTACAGTAAACCTGGATCTATTTTAAGGGCCGGGGGGGGGGGATAATTTCAGCATTTAACCATTTAGTAATTAGTTCTCATTGTAAGACAGAAGGGCAACATGCAGAGCCATGCAGCATCCTCCTCCATTAATAGGGAATTCTTGCCAGAGTTTCTGACTTGTGAGAAAAAGCCAAGGAGATGCAGATGGAGCAATTTAAATTTGAAATCTCCCAATTGCTAAATTGGCCGAGGGGATCAGTGGTGCTTAAGGATTCGTGCGGGCGCAGGCGCCAAGATACATCGGGACTTGCGTTTGCCAAACAGGTCTGATACTGTGCAAAGCAACATTTTAATCTGAGCCAAAGACTGAGCTTTGCTTTAATCTAATAGAAAGCTCTGCAATAAAAGGGGGGAATAATTAAAGGGGTTGTTCACCTTTGAGTTAACCTTTAGTATAATATAGAGAGGGATATTCTGAGACAATTTGTAATTGGTTTTCATTTTTTATTGTTTGTGGTTTTCTAGTTATTTAGCTTATTATTCAGCAACTCTCTAGTTTGCAGTGTCAGCAATTTGGTTTCTAGGGTACAAATTCCCCTAGCAACCCTGCATTGATTTGAATAAGAGACTGGAATATGAATAGGAGAGGGACTGAATAGAATGATAAGTAATAAAAAGTAACAATAACAATACATGTGTAGCCTTACAGAGCATTTGTTTTTAGATGGTGTCAGTGACCCCCATTTGAAAGCTGCAAAGAAACAGAAGAAAATTGCAAATCATTAAAACACTATGAAAAATAAATAATGAAGACCAATTGAAAAGTTTCTTAGAATTGGCCCTTCTACAATATACTAAAAGTTAACTTGAAGGTGAACCACCCCTTTAAAGGGATGGTTCACCTTCATGTTTAGTATGTTATAGAATGGCCAATTCTAAGCAACTTTTCAATTGGTCTTCATTATTTATTTTTTATAGTTTATGAATTATTTGCCTTCTTCTCCTGACTTTTTCTAGCTTTCAAAAGGGGGTCACTGACACCCTGTCGAATCAGTCCTCTCTAAAGCTACACATTTATTGTTATTTCTACTTTTTATTACTCATCTTTCTGTTCCGACCCTCCCCTATTCATATTCCATATTCTCCTTCAAATCAATGCACGGTTGCTAGGGTCACTTGGACCCTAGCAACCAGATTGCTGACACTGCAAAATGGAGAGCTGCTGAATAAAAAGCTAAATCACTCGAAAACCACAAGTAATAAAAAAATGAAAACCAATTGCAAATTGTCTCAGAATATTGCTCCCTACGTCATACTAAAAGTTAACTCAAAAGGTGAACAACCCCTTTAATAATTAAAATAATACGACAAATGACAACCCCCTCCATCACCCACAGGTATATGAGCCCATTTGCTGCTTGCTAAATACCTTAAACAAATATTAGTTTAACCTTTACACGGTCTTATCAGAAGAAACTCAAAAGCAAAGCCATGCTATAGACGTATAAGCAAATATTGTTTTAGGTTGATTGGGTTGGATGTGCTGTATTGCACTTTGGCCAGTGAAGCAGTTTTCCCTTTAATTACACATGGGCTTATTTAATTGAAGGGGAGGCTATCTAGTACCAGGACCATGTTCTGGGCTGCAGTCACTAAAGATGGCCATACATGGGCCAATGGGTGATATCGGCCATAGGGCCCCATGATGGGATGACAAGGCCTGAAATACAGGAGGCGGGGATTAAGAACCGCGTCAAAAAAACAATGGGTTCAACAGATCCGCAGGGAATTTTCAGCATGCCCAATTGTCATTTGGATAATTTTCAGATAATCACAGAAGCCCGTCGGAAGACCCCATATGTTGGCCAATAAAACTTTGTATGGCCACCTTTAGGGACCGACATTATACAGTGCATATAATACAATAGTCACAATACAACAACCCCTAACCCCTTCTCAACAGCAGCCCAGAGTCCACTGAGCATGTGCAGTGCCACTGACACACAAACAATGGCCTAGTCCAAGATCTCCCGTGTGCAAAACCTTGAAAGAGTGAATCATTATTGTTATCGGCTGTGGGGTCTCTGTGCTGGTACAGTAAGCTTAGCATATACAATACTGCATTCCCAGACATATTTTAAGCTTTACTTTTGCTGTGTAGGTGCATCTCGGGTCATTTTGCCTGGTCATGTGATTTCAGAAAGAGCCAGCACTTTAGGAGGGAACTGCTTTCTGGCAGGCTGTTGTTTCTCCTACTCAATGTAACTGTATGTGTCTCAGTGGGACCTGGATTTTAATATTGAGTGTTGTTCTTAGGGTAGTGACACACGGGCAGATCCAGGGAGGGTCGCCTGGTGACTAATCGCTTCTTCTTCTGGGACGACAATCTACCCGAACTGCCTTCCGTTCACAAGGAAACTTCGGGCTACTTTGGAAAACGCAGCCCCGCGAGTGCCATACCGCTGGCAACTTTTCATTCAAGCCGGCGGTATGGAACGGGAAGGCAGTTCAGGGAGATTGTTGCCCAGAAGAAGATGTGATTAGATAAATCTCCCCGAATCTGCCCATGTGTCACTACCCTTAGATCTATCAGGGAGCTGTTTTTTGCTAGGGAGATGCTATCTGGTTACCTTTCAATTGTTCTGTTGTTAGGCTGCTGGGGAGGGGAGGATGATTTCACTCCAACTTGCAGTACAGCAGTAAAAAGTGATTGAAGTTTATCTGAGCATAAGTCACATGACTGGGGGCAGCTGGGAAACTGACAATATGTCTAGCCAGATTTCAAAATAAAATATAGAAAAATCTTTTTCTGTTGAATTTGGCTGTAGGGGTCATGCAAAAATATTTAAAAAATGAATACCGGCTGCTTAGAGTAGGATATTCTACAACATATTAAAAGTTAACAAACCCCGCCCTTTGAGGCAGAATTTTAGATCTAACAAGCTTTCCCTCATGTCATGTGTTGCTTAAGCAAATCAATGCAAGAAACAAGCGGATTCCTGATAGGGTTAGGAAATGTAATAGGGACCTTAGATTGTAAGCTCCAAGGGGCAGTATATGTCGGCTCTATATAAATAAAATTATATTAATAATAAATTCATATATCAAAACAATGGAGTGCACAAAATTCCGAAATCATGGAGAAGAGCATCCCAGAAAGAAAAACACACGGCTACATGGGTTCCGGTTCTATTTCCAGCAGATTTTCCAGATAAGATGTTTTATTTCGTCTTTTCCCATTTGAAAGTCTTTACGGCTTTTAGGCTTTGGAAAGGAAACGGCGGATGTAGTTGCGTTGGAACGGTCCCAAGCATAATTTTACAATGGCTGCAGTGGAATTGGGATAATTGCCCTGGCAATCTCTTCCTTAATGATGTGCCGGTAATTTAGGCAAGGCCGTGGGATAAATGCCAGAGGCGCTTCTTTTAATCCCAGATAGGAATAGCATAAAGTGACGGCGCAGAAGAAACACGCAGCTTAAGGGTAGGGACAGACAAGGAGATTCGGGGAGATTTTATCGCCTGGCGTTTTTAGCAGGCGACAAAATCTCCCCGTCTGTCCCCAGCCTTATGGGTGAATCCAGTCAATGGAGAGACAAGAGGGATTTGTAGGAATGGGCCAGGGTTTTTCTCCCGCCCTCAGCGTCCTGCCGTTAGCCTCGAACACTCGACTCTTTGTAGGTTTTCCAAAGTCTCAAGTGCAAAACACCTCATTTATCAAGCAAAAAAATAAATGTTCCCTTATGGGGGCTGGTAAGTCTCATTCATGTGTAGCACTCCCCTCCGACAGACAGATGTACAGACACTCATAGGACTCTGCAGCGGCCCATCTCTATAAACATCATCCAACCCTTCCTTGCTGCACAATATTTATTGACTTTGTATTTGTTACACTGGAGAGAAGTCCAAGCAATCGCATTCCATTTCCTATTTATATCCTTCCCATACATCTGTCTGTATGACTTTACTATTAGTGGTGGCCAACGAAAGCCAAAGTGTTTTGGTTGGAAATCATTCAGAACGACTCATCTGACCATTTATCAGTTGCATACAGGATCAGTTTGGACTGTAAGCTTCATGGGCCACTCTACACTGTAATTGCTACTACAGGTATAGGATACGTTATCCAGAAACCCGTTATCCAGAGAGATCTGAATTATGGAAAGGCCATCGGGCCATAGACTCCATTATACTGAACTTCGGGCGCATGCGCAGCAGGACGATTATAATGAAATTATTCATATTTTAAAAAGCGTATTCCCTTTTTCTGTGTAATAATAAAACAGTAGCTTGTACTTGATCCCAACTAAGATATAATTAATCCTTATTGGAGGCAAAACCAGCCTATTGGCTTTATTTCATGTTTATATGATTTTATAGTAGACTTAAGGCATGAAGATCCAAATTATAGAAGGATCCCTTATCCAGAATACCCCAGATCCCCCAGCATTCTTGATAACAGGTCCCATACCTGCACCTTGTACTAATCCCAACTAAGATATAATTAATCCTTATTTGAGGCAGAACCAGCCTATTGGCTTTATTTCATGTTTATATGATTTTCTAGTAGAAGTAAGGTATGAAGATCCAAATTTCAGAAAGATCCATTATCCAGAAACCTCCTGTCTTGATATTCTGGATAACAGGTCCCATACCTATAATAATAAAACAGTAGCTTGTACTTGATCCCAACTAAGATATAATTAATCCTTATTGGAAGCAAAACCAGCCTATTGGCTTTATTTCATGTTTATATGATTTTCTAGTAGACTTAAGGTATGAAGATCCAAATTATGGAAATATCCATTATCCAGAAATCTCCGGGTCCTGAGCATTCTGGATAACAGGTCCCATACCTGTAATAATAAAACAGTATCTTGTACTTGATCCCAACTAAGATATAATGAATCCTTATTGGAAGCAAAACCAGCCTGTTGGCTTTATTTCATGTTTATATGATTTTCTAGTAGATTTAGGGGCAAATTTACTAAATTCACATGAAGGATTCAAAGTTCGATCGAATTTTCAAAAAGATTAGAATTTTTTAATGTTTTTGAAGACCACTTCGACCAGTGAATTTGGATGATTCTAATAAAAATCTATGTAAATATTCGACTAGACAGTCGAAGTGCTTCCCCTTTAAATTTTTATTCGACTGCCTAGTTCGCCAGATCAAAGCTACCCAATTATTTTTGATCGAATAAAAATATTCGATCGAATGGTTAAAATCTTTGAATCAATCAATATTTGCTATTCGATCATCTGACCAATCGAATTGCGGTAAAATCCTTTATTTTTATTCCCCAACAATTCCCAGCTATTCACATGGTCGAATGCGAGGGTTTTTTAACCCTCAAATTCGACCCTTAGTAAATCTGCCCCTTAAAGTATGGAGATCCAATTTACAGAAAGATCCCTTATCAAGAAACTAAGTCCAAAGGATTCTGGATAACAGGCCCCATACCTGTTCAAGGTATAGGATCCATTTTCTAGAAACCCATTATCCAGAAAGGTCTGAATTTTGGGAAGACAGTGTCCCATAGACTCTGTTCCAATCATATACACGTATGGGACCTATTATCCAGAATGTTGGGGACCTGGGGTTTTCGGGATAACAGGTCTTTCTGTAATATGGATCTTCATACCTTAAGTCTACTAGAAAATCATATAAACATGAAATAAAGCCAATAGGCTGGTTTTGCCTCCAATAAGGATTAATTATATCTTAGTTGGGATCAAGTACAAGATACTGTTTTATTATTACAATAGTTTTTAAACATTTGGATTATTTTATTATAATGGAGTCTATGGGAGATGGCCTTTCTGTAATTCAACATTTCTGGATAATGGGTTTTCGCATAACGTATACCATACCTGAAATTCAATTTTTTTTTTTACAGCGGATTAATTTTTTTCCTTGTAGCAATGAAACAGTAGAATAAATCCTTGTTGGATGTCAAACAATCTTATTGGGTTTAATTCATGTTTTAAATGAGTTTTAGTAGACTTAAGGTACGAAGATCCAAATTACAGAAAGATCCCTTATCCAGTAACCCTCCAGTTTCAGAGCATTCTGGATAACAGGTGCTATACTTGCAGATATTTATATATAAACATTTATTATATGTTCTGTATACACAAGAATATACATACAAGCATATACAGTATACATCAATACAGGAGTCTGTCCAGCTAATGGATTTGTTATACAGAATTATGGGAAGCCAGGCTAAGATATAATTGATCATTAATTGAGGCAAATTGCGGTTATTTATTGTTTAAGGGGTTCTTAGTAGACTTAGGGGAAGATTTATTAAGGTCTGAGTTGTGTTTTCCACAAAAAAAAAAATCAAATTTCTTAGGTTTTAGTTGAGTTTATTCGAGGTATATAAAACTCTAAATTTAACTGTTGATTAATAACCCCCCTTAAGGTATAGTAATCTAAATTACTAAAGCCCCAGGCCTGGAGCATTCTGGATAATAGGTCCCATACCTGTATTTAATTGTTTATGTTATCAGTGCAAGAGTAGAGAAAAAAGTGCTCACTTACAAAGTGCAAGGCAAGGTACAAAGGACAAAAAGATAGGTACTTTTGCACCCTGAGCACCTTTGTATTTGGTAGCACTATATCCACAAAGCTAGTGCTAAGGGGTGTATATATATATAT